>JAUNZO010002232.1:0-209069 GCA_031894775.1 Chloris gayana
CTCGCCGGGTTTGTACCTGTTGCCATCCCTACTCCTATCGACAGCAAGGTGTCATTGACGACTTCATGAATCTCAAGACGAAACCGGCTCAGTCTTTCGGAGGTGCTCATAAGAGTATGGTTTGTGTATTCATAGGGATGAGTGCCCGTGCAACAGTTGTAGGATTTGAACCCGGGTGGGTTGGTTCCACTAAGAACCTAACCATTTGAGTTAGACTTAGTTTGCAACCAATTTTTATTGAACTTGATGCCACCTTACAAGTGCACAATACGACACATGTTGTTTATTGGTACTTCCTCCGTTCCATACTATAAGCATTTCTAGGATTCAAATATAAACATAATCGATACATGAAAAGTCATATATACCTCATTTCGTACTACTTATTAATTCTCACTACCACTACTCATTTCGTACTACCTTATTAATTCCTCACATACCCACTAGCCACCAGATTTTGTCTAACTATGGTACGCACGCTGTTCTTGCTTGCTTATTAGACGTATGCATGGACTGTGGGTGACCTTATAGTACGTACTCTAAAAAAATAATCGTCCAAAAACGATGGATGTATTTCAGATCTCACACGTTGACGCAAGCACGTATCTCGGTGCTACGGACCAGGTCGTCTGCGTGCCACGTCTCAGCGCGAGCCGTGTCGCATCCGTGCGTGTGCGCGCGAGGTCAGGTCACCCAACGCCGTTGCCTCTCCTCCTCTCATGCATGCGATTATTACACCTCACGAAACTGACACGATAGTGTCTTGTGCCTGAAATTAGATCGGTTATTAAGAAGATGGATGGAGTTGACAGTGTCTGCTGCGCTCTCCCCCCATGCACAGCATCAGTTGGATCGACAAATGCTCCCGGCCGTAGGAACGCCCGACACGCGCGGAGAGAGCTTCTTGGATCCCTTCATATATACGTAGTGGGCATGCGGCAGTCGTCGCGCATAAATCTTGGCCGGGATCGGAATGCCACCCGTGCATGTGCCCACCGCTCCGACTCCGATCCGGCACCAACAAACAGTAGTCCCCAAATTGAGCAACAACGCCATGACCGATCCATCCCTCCGCCTGCTGCTGGCCGTCGTCGTGGCGCTGCTGCTCGGCTCCCCGTCGTGTCCGTCGCCGGCGCGTCCCTCATCGACGCGTCGTGCGCCACGACGCCGCACCCGGAGCTCTGCAAGTCGGCGCTGCTGGCGTGCCCGGACAGCAAGGAGGCGACGACGCCGCGCGCGCTGGCGGAGGTGGCGATCCGCGCGGCGTCGGACGTGGGCGCGGCGGCGGGCAGCTACGCGCGGGAGCAGCTGGACATGGCCAGGGACAACGCGCTGTGGCAGTGCCTGGACGAGTGCGCCGACGACATCGAGGAGGCCGTGTCGCACCTGGACGACACCGAGGGCGAGATCGACGACGCCAAGTTCAACGACGTCAAGCTCTTCCTCGACACCGCCGAGCGCGACACCTGGTCCTGCGACGAGAGCTGCCGCTTCGCGCCCCAGTCGCCCGTCAAGGCCGCGCTGCTCGCCAAGAACAAGGATTTCGAGACCATCATGGAGGTCACCAACACGCTCATCAAGCAGGCCACCGGCGGTGGAACCGCGCCGGCGCAGGCGCCCACCATGCCATCATCCGTGCCATGATTAACTAGTAGCACATCGTATCAATTAATATATGCTACCCCTCCTCTGTTGTAGGATTAGCTAGCTCTTTTTCGTATCTATATTATTCTTCAGTTTGGTTGTCTCATACAGGATTGGTGATATAGTAGATTTTCAAATCGCCCTGATTCCACAACACCGTGATCACCATTTCAGATCAAGAACATTTATTTAGGAACCGATTTTTTACAAGAACAGGGTATAGCTTAACCTATAGTGGGCTGAATAACTTGTGTAGAGCCTTTCACTTTGGGCTCCAGTGCGGACTGGATTGCTGGACCCAGCGGGCACTAGGAAGTGTGGGCCCAATGCTGGGCCTTTTATTGTTAGTGCAAATCTCTCTCAGTTTTTTCTTCAGTTTGATTTGATGAGCCGGCCGGGTCACAAAGCTGGTCCGCCGTCTGAGCCGGGTCGCACCGTGGCGGCGTCGCAACTTGCAACCGCGTCTTGCTGGCTCTCGGGCCCGTCTCGCTTGCTTATCCGACACGGAAGAAGGCGTCACGAATTTGGGTTGCAGGATGAACACGAAACAGCACGGAAGCTGCCATGCATGCATGGTTGCACTGCACGCCTACTTAGTGGAGTCAGACATGCACATGCTGCATGCATTTGGATAGATGTCAATGACGTGTTGTTCTCTATAATTTGGACCGGCCCTATAACAGTCACCAGTAATTAAGTAATAAGTACCTACTCTGGTTACCGTCACTCTGAAAATTCTTGGGACAGTTGTGAAAAAGTAGCGCCATTTCTCCAATTCGATTAATTATCAAAATCGAGCAAGTGATGTACGGCACTTTCCGAGCTTTTTCCAATGATGATTTATTTTTGCAAACGATTTCCACGGATGTTTGATTCTATATTGTACAATCCTCCTTGCTCAGCAAACCAGAGGTGACGCCAGGTTTGAAGAATGCCAAAAAAATGGGTAAGTAAACCACGAAACGTGTGCTGGTACGACACAATTTGGAACCCAAGCAAAATGAGCCAAATTGTACTTGGGTTATTGTGTACGCTGCTGTGTGTCTAATTTCTGTATCCAACTAGTAGGAGATAAGCTTCAATTCCGAGTGGGGACGACTAGCGTTCTGATGTGCAGCCTGATGTGGCTTCTTCGGCATGGAGCTGGGAAACCCAATACTTGGAGACACTACTAGTACTTGCATTCTTTTTTAAAAAAAATGAAAGAAGGTAGCTGAACGAACAGAGTTTCATCCTTGCAAAGTTGAGTTGAACTGCGCAAAATTAACAAGCAAGGTAATTCCCCGTCGCCAACCGCCGGGCACATGTGCCGGATCTGCCGTTTTTCGTCGCATCCGTAGACTTGGCCTAAAAAACCACGTTACACGCAAACGATTTGATCAGGTCAACCGCATGGCCTCCAAAATTTGCGTATGCTAATTAATGTGCAGATGAATATCCAGATGAGTTCCCTCCTCCTCCTCCCTGTCGCCGTCACGATCGATTCCAGTCAGCGAAACCACCCGTTGGTTGGAACGGCCAAAGTTTTTACAAATCGAAAGCGCGGGTGGTGATGAAGGCCGGAGACGCGGTTTCCATTGGACCCGCCTCCTATAAGAAGGCACCACACCCCATCCTGGCCATAGCACAACACAATTGGACACGAACGAATCAACAAGCACCAGGTCGAGAGAGGTAGACACACTGTGTGAGTGTGAAGAAGGGAGAGATCGAGAGAAGAGATGACCAAGTACACGAGCGAGGGCGCGGCTTCGGCGCCGCCGGTGACCGGGCTGCCGGTGGTGGACGGCAACAACGTGCAGTGGTCGTCGGGTCTGTTCGACTGCTTCGACGACTGCGGGCTGTGCTGCCTGACGTGCTGGTGCCCGTGCATCACGTTCGGGCGCGTCGCGGAGATCGTGGACCGCGGCGCGTCGTCGTGCGGGACCAGCGGGGCGCTGTACGCGCTGCTGGGCGCGCTGACGGGGTGCCAGTGGATCTACTCCTGCACGTACCGCCAGAAGATGCGCGCCCAGTTCGGGCTCGCCGACGCGCCATGCTGCGACTGCTGCGTCCACTTCTGCTGCGAGGCTTGCGCGCTCTGCCAGGAGTACAAGGAGCTCAAGGCGCGCGGCTTCGACCCCGACCTCGGATGGCAGATGGCACCCAGGCGCCGCCGGCGCCGGCGTCGCCTACCCGCCCGCACCGCAGCAGATGGGACGCTGATCCCCATTTTCGTTCCGTTTCATTCATCATCATCATCGGCATCATCGTCATCATCAGATTATAATGTTTTGCATTGTTCGATTTGTGCATATGGTTACATCTACTAGCTTAGTAGAGAGTAAGTACTGCATTCAATTTCCTGTGTCAATTGCTGGCGTGGATGCATTTCGTCGTCGTTCAGAGTTACTTATGTTCATATGTCCATTTGTAATACCAGTTCTTGATGTAAGGCTTTCCCCCTTTTTTCGGTTTACTAAATGTATTTCTTGGGTCACCGCCGCCGGCGGCTCCATGGTCTTGAATAAAGGCAATTATGTTCTCAACGTCGTGCGCAAGTCAAACCAGGTGTTGCGGAAATGATAATCTACTAGCCCTCTTGCCGGGGAAGCAAAACAAACACTAATTAACCCCCTCAAATCAGCTGACTACAGATGTCTCTTCTACCTGCCCGGCAGGACGCATTGCAGTTTTTCTGTGACATTCTTGGCGATACGGATAACCATCAAGCACATGCGAGTCAGATCTCGCGTTTCAACGAACTCTGCTGCTCAAACGCTAATCTAGTAGCCCTCTTGGGCCGAGACAGCAAGTCAAGTGCTAATTCCCCTGTCATAAAGAAACGTGCCCGTGCGACCAGAACTAGACGGACTGATGGCCCGTAGCTGGACGCCAAAAACAAGTGGTTAAACACTCTCATTGGACGTTCCGTCCAGGTCGCTGACCAGTGTGAGTTGTACGTCCCCGTCTGACCCATTTTCTGCATTTCCTGAAACAACTGCCGTTGCTGAAATGTTCTTCAGGAACTGATCATCCATTTCTTTACGACATTCTTGACAGAGTGGATGATCTTCAGGCACATGGAAGCCAGATTTTGCGTTCAACTTTGCTGCTGGCAATGCAATTAATATGGGTGATGATCTTCAACGGGAGCTACCTAATAATATCCTATGGCAACAAATGTTAACGGGACACTAGCAGCATTATTGAATCAAGGGAACCATCGGCTAATCATCCGTTACCTGTCGAACAAGACAAACTTAGCAGTTCTAGTCAACTAGCTATAGTACATGAGCCATGATGGATGATGTCACTGCGGATCAGCAATACACGACTTTCAAAGATATTGCATTCCTAACCTTGCCTATACAAGTTTAGATCGAAACTGCGATGATGTATGATTGCTCATTAGTCAGATGCGAATATGCGATGCTTTAAATACTACTACATTCTTAACCTTGCATACATTTTTTTTTGAATGAAAACCTTGCATACATATAAGACAGCTTGGTTTTTTATTCCCTCCTAACAGTGTTGATTAGTCAGAAACGACTTTCAAAAGCCACCGCTTTCCCAACATTATTATCTCTACTAAACAGACACGCAAAAAAAAAAAAAAACTGTTGCATTCTCCAGTAAAACAGAACAGAAGAGTCTACAGCAGGAAACAAAAGATAAATGTGCTGTCAACTGTCATCCTGTCCAGCATGCACCCCTGTGTGTCAACGGCTAGCACCAGCTCTGGAGCAGTCTGTTCCTGCCCGCCGGATGACCGGATGAGTAGCACAGTCCATGGCAAATTGCCGCGGCATAATATCAAACATGGAGGGCAGCATCAAGCATGCACACCAAAAATTGCGTACACAACGCTTAGGTCCAAATTGCGCCGATGTATCATCAGTATGCGACGCTTAATATAAATATATGGCATTCCTAACCTTGCTTACGTGTAGTATCAGTTTAATTTTTTTATTAGCAGTGTCGATTGAGTCAGAAACGACTTTCAAGGCCATCGCGTTCCTAGCAGATTTTTTAAGAAACAGAAAAAAAGGCTGTCGCGCTCTGCAGCTACACAGATGGCACTGGATGGCACGGCAGCATGCCAGCATCAAGCACGCAGACCAAAAATGGAGAGCGCAGACCGGCGAACTCGCACAACTGGACCCGCATCCATCGTCGGAAAAACCTCCCGACCGCTCCGACGATAAACACCAATTAAGAACCACTCACTGAGCACTGCATGGAGGTATAAATGCGGCTGTGTGATCGAGTGCTGCATCATCATCATCATCAGGCTCGAATTAATAATCGGCCGGAGAGAAGAGAAAGGAAAAATGGCGTCGTCGTCGTCCATGGTGGTCGTGTTCGTGTTGGCCTCGGTCCAGGTCGTCCTCCACGCCGCGCGGCTTCCGCCCGGGTCGAGCCCGATCGTGGAGACGTGCAAGTCGGCTCCGTACCCGGAGAGCTGCGTCCGCGACCTTGGGCAGCGCCTCCTGGACGTGCAGACCGCGCTGGCGTCGGTCTCGGACCAGTCCGCCAAGATCGCCGGCGCGCCGGGGCAGGTGGACCCCAAGGCGCTGGTTGCGGTGGCGCTGGACGCGGCGGCGGAGGCCGGGTCGGTGGCTGCGGCCGTGTTCGAGGGGAAGCTGCCGGGGTTCAACACGAGCGTGCCCGACTTCCAGAAGTGCCTGTCCAACTGCACGGTGACGATGAAGAGCGCGATGAAGAAGATCCACGGCGCGTCGGCGGCCGTGAAGGCGGGCGCCAACGAGATCGCCAAGACGCTGGCGTCGCGCGCCATCGGGGACGTGTCGTCCTGCACCGTCAGCTGCAAGGAGCTCAACGGCGACGTCAAGCTCATCCTGCAGCAGAGCCTCGTCGAGTTCCAGAAGATGCTGCAGCTCGCCGTCGCGTTCACCAGCAAGTTGAAGCCCAAGCCGGGGCCTCCACCGCCAGCGCCGGCCCAGATGCACTGATTCCCTGCTCGCTCAGCGCGCCTACCACAACGTACAACAGAATAAGGGAGATTCAGAATAACTGAGGGGCTGTTAATAAGAGCTCCTGGCAGGCAAACCCCCATTTTGGAGAGTTTCTTTCATATTGTTATTTCATAGTGTTTTTTGGTTTCTTCTTGTTTAGATTTTTTACAATAAAAGTGCCACATATTTTTTCCGTTGATTAACACTGCAAGATGGATTAACTGCGAGAAATGAATGTGCACGCTTTGTAGGACGAACGAATGAGATGTTCATTCATGCATATATAACCCGACACTTATTAAGCTGCTGCTCTCTCCTCCTAACAAAAATACAAAATCCAAGCCGACCTAAATTAACGACCGAGAGAGCAGACAGATAGGCCTATCTAGTCTAGAGACCGAGAAACTGCTCGATGTCCTCGTTGAGGTATTCCATGACGGCCTTCCAGCCAGCCTCCGTGGGGTGCCAGTCGTCGAAGTAGAAGTAGCGCTCCGGGTGTTCGCACACCGAGTAGAGCGGTATACGGGCCCGGTTCACCTCGCCGCAGTACCCGCCGGGCCGGTGGCTCTCGCAGCAGGGGATGTGCCGGTGCGCGAACCCCGAGCCCGTCTTGCGGTGGATGATCTGGACGAAGGCGTCGTGGACGTCCAGCAGGAGGACGGCGCGCTTGGACCCCAGCTTCTCCCGGAGCTTCTTGTTGTGGAGGTCCGTGATCTCGTCGTCGATGCACTCCGTGTAGTTGGTCGACAGCCTCGTGTACCACGGCGAGCAGCCCATGGGTTCCATCAGGTTCACCATCACCTTGGGCACGCCCAGCTCCACCAGGTCCGACACGCCGGCGGCGATCAGGTCCGTCACGTCCTCGATGAAGTTCACAAACTGCATTGCAAAAGATCCATCGATATTAATTCACATGTAGTTGCAGCTAGCAGCAAATTACAGATGAATCAATCGGTGTCCTTACGCCGTGTGGGTGGGTCTTCTTGTCGGGGATAATGGAGTAGTCGACCCCTGAGAAGGCGACGAGCGCCACGGGCTGCCCGCCGGCCAGGATGAGCATCCCATGGTCCAGCAGGGACCTGAACTCGTCAATCTGCGCCGCGAGGCTGCTATTCACCGAGCTGAAACTCTCGGCGAAGTTCACCCCGAACCCGTCCTTGGGTTGCCGCACGCTTTCCGGTGGAGGGGACTGTTCGTGCCCCAGAAGATTCGCTGCAACACAAATCCATTAACAAATCCATCTAACCGACAGGCGCAAAACAAATATAAGCAAAGCGATTTTCTGCGTACCAATAAAATCAGATTGGACCTTGCCGTCGGAGAAGCGACCGGATGGGAGGATGTCATCCGAGTCAGACTGGCCGTAGGGCTTGTACCAGTTGCGAGTCCAGAAGTTCAGGGGCTCCTTGCCGGGGTTCCCGTTGGCGACGAAGCTGTCGCCGAACACGAACAGCTCGAACGGCCGCTGGTAGGGGGCGTCATCGTCGTGATGGCGCCGGGACTCCACATGACCAGCCGCTGTGTGAGATATAAGCAAAGCACGAGAGCAGTAAGAACTCCGAGATGAGAATGATCAAAGAGCAGCAGCGTTACTCACCGTTGAGGACGAAGAGGATGCAGATGGCCAAGACCACGGTCTTCATCATGGTTGCTGCTGAACCAGGCAAGGCGAGAGCTGCACTCGACTGCGCCAAGGATTTGGTTTGTGGGTGCAGAGGGCGTCGCTCGCACCTTTTTATAGGAGGAAAGGAGAGGAAGAGATAAGTACGTAGAATCAGTTTGAACCATATGAAACAAATCGAAACTACCCTTTTGTTTTTTTGTTCAGAAGCAACTACCGATCGAGATATACAGCTAGCTGCACCCAAACAGGGGGATCGCGTCGGTTCATTTTCTGTTACCTGAACTTGTGGCGCCTTGGAGATAGTAGAAAAAAATCTGAGTACGAGTAGATGCTTAGTACTAGTTAGTTTCGATACGTACGATATACATAGATATAGTTCCGCTTTGGGAAAAAGCAGCTAGCTGATTTTCTGTTATCTGATGAACCGGTGGCGCTTGGAGATAGAAAAAGCTGAGTAGGAGTAGATGATTACTGCCAGTTAGTTCTGATACGATATACAAATATAGTTCCGCTCTGATTTTCTGTTGGTTGCCCCATATCTGAACCGGCGTGGCGCTTGGAGATAGAAAAAAGCAGACTACGGTAGATTGCTATGATAAACTAGAAACGTAAACGGCGTTTTGTGTTTTCCAAGGGAACGGTACAAGATGTCGCTGCATCATCATGCATGCATGTTCACTACTATATAGTACAGTTTCTTTCATTTTGAATAAGGTTAAGAATAACTGAGGGAATCGAAATAACGACCACGCCCCTAGTTGATGATCCGGCGAGGGAAGCTGTGAACGAGGAGCGCAGCCGGCCTGTTCGCCGCGGCGGATCCATGCGTTCCTGGACACGATCCCATATCAATTCGCCGCCGGCGACCACTTCTGTCGGTCCGTCGAACAGCGTGTGACCCACATATGGCGGGCGGCTTCGTTGTCGAATAGCGCCGCGGCGGATGGACGGAGACGGAGAAGATATGGTCTGCCCATTTCCACCATCGCCGGCACCGGCAAGCGCGCGCCGAAGCCACTGATGAAGGCGTTCGTGCAGACGCTGTTCCCACAGAGGTGCCTACGCGCATGGCCGTCGAGGCCGCGTTCGGGTGCGTGCACGTCGGCAACGCCAAGAACGGCAGCACGCTGTGGTTGTCCAATCGAGGCGATATGAGGTGGTGCGGCGAACGGGTTTCGGCGTGTGCTGGGGCAGTTTGCGCAAGGTTCACCACCGGCCGGTGCACGTCACGCAGATCAGGATCACGTCCACGATCTTCCACCTGCTATCCCTTAATTTGATCTGACAAATGCATTGCACCTTGTTCAGAATCAGCAACCCTCATGAGAACTGTCCTCTGTGCATGCATGTTCGTCCCTGAAGTCGAAATACTATATAGTATTACTAGCATCTGGACGATCTGAGCTCGGTCACGAGATCGTCAATCTCTTATCACCGCTCTGTACTAGTGCCGGTGATCGAATGCGCCCATGGCACGATATACACATGTTGAGTTGTTGGCAGGAACCACCGGTCGCTTCACATGCGGCCGATTCCATGTACGGAATCTCTGCTGAACGCGCGATTAATTAGCAGCAGTCGGCACAATCAGACTCCTCCACTTTTGGCAAGCATAAATACCTCCGGCGCGCACAGCTCGTAGTGTGCACACATTCTGGCACAAACACGCAGACAATTGCAACGAGAGAGAGAGAGAGAGAGAGAGGAGAGAGATGGTCACTACCAGCATGGAAGGGTCAGCGGCGGCGATAAGCCACCGGACGGTGGAGACGAACGGCATCTCGATGCACGTGGCGGAGGCCGGCGGCGACGGGCCGGCGATCGTGTTCCTGCACGGCTTCCCGGAGCTGTGGTACTCGTGGCGCCACCAGATGGAGTACCTGGCCGCGCGCGGATACCGCTGCGTGGCGCCCGACCTCCGCGGCTACGGCGGCACCACCGCGCCGCCGGATATCACGGGCTACTCCGCCTTCCACATCGTCAGCGACGTCGTCGGCCTCCTCGATGCGCTCGGCCTCGACAAGGTACCGACCTCAATTAGGAGATGTATTCTAGCGATAAGTTTCCTTGTCTTAATTTCCTGCTCGCGCGCTAGTGCCCTGCGTTTCAAAGAGTGGCCTTTTTTTTAGCGTTTTTACTGTACACTACTTTTAATACAGGTCGTTCATTCCTTTTGATCTAATAGCTCAAATTGATTGTTACCACTTTAACTTCTATCGTGATAACAAGTGGTAATTCAAGGTGGTAATAAGTGGTAACAGATTTAGTAATAACAGTACATAATCACGATCAAGATTATTTGTTACCACCTTACAGCTTGAGGTGGTAAAATGTACCGTAAAAGGAACCTTTTATTAGTGGCGCTTGTCGAACTTTCTTCATGTGTAGTGCGCCTTGTTTTTGAGTTTTCAGTTCATTATTATACTTCCAGATGGGGAACAACTGTGCAACAGTAGCACTGTTGGAGTGTAGGTATGTCAATGAGCTGAACCAGGGGGAAATGAAGTTTAGAGCATCTAAGGCCCTGTTCGTTTCCTGCCCTCTAAAAATTATACCCATCACATTAAAGAGAATCTTACTATTTAGTAGTACTTTTATTAATTTAATGACAAAACCTATGTCACGACCCCCTCTCTAATTTGCGAAACGAATCTAATGATCCTAATTAATCTATGTTTTGCTACAGTGATGCTACAGTAAACATCTTCTAATAACATCATAATTACCCTCGTTGGATTCGTCTCGTGAATTAGATAGGGAGTCTGCAATTAGTTTCGAGATTAGACTTTATTTAGTACTCCAAAATGATAAAATTCTCTTTGATTTGACCCCTCTAAAAATTATATACTGGAAACGAACACACCCTAATTTTTAAACTCGGTTGAGTTCCGCCATGCGCCATATAATTTTTTTATTCTGGGTAGACTGGCTGAATCAGATCGAAAGCTGCCTGCGTACAGTACACACAATAGCTGACCTTGAACAAACTGCCAAGGCACGGAGGTCCGCCGCACCGTTTATCAATTATGCACACATCACATTGGCCGGGGCTACCACCAAAGTACTTGATGCGGATCGTGCATTACTAGAGCATTTTAGTAATCGTTGATACGATAGTTGGAATGCATGATGAACTGCAGGCGTTCGTAGTTGGCCATGACTGGGGCGCGACAATCGCGTGGTACCTGTGCCTGTTCCGGCCTGACCGGGTGATCGCCCTGGTCAACACCAGCGTTCCACTCATGCGCCACATCATGATCCGCGTTGGCTCCGGCGCCCTCAAGCCCACCGACTACTTCCACCGCACCTACGGGCCCACCTACTACATCTGCCGCTTCCAGGAGCCTGGTGCTGCAGAGAAGGACTTCTCCCCAGCCAACGCCCGGTACCTCGTCAGGCAGATCCTGTGCAACCGGTTCACCGCCGAAGCAGCCGGTGCTGACAAGGCAGCGGCCGGCGAGGACTCGGCTCTGCCCCCGTGGCTGACGGAGGCGGACGTGGACCACTTCGCGTCGGCGTTCGAGAAGACGGGCTTCACGGGTCCCATCAATTACTACCGCAACTTGGATCGGAACTGGGAGCTCGCGGCGCCGTGGGCAGACGCCAAGGTGATGGTGCCGACCAAGTTCATCGTCGGGGACGGCGACCTCACGTACAAGGACCCCGCCGTCCAGGACTACCTGCACAAGGGCGGCTTCAAGGTTGACGTGCCGCTGCTTGAAACCGTTGTCGTCATCCCCGGCGCCGGTCACTTTATCCAGCAAGAGAAGGCGGATGAGGTCAGCAAGCACATCTACGACTTCATCGCCAAGTTCTGATGCACGCCGTCGATCGGTTGCACAGGTCTAAGTACTGTGTGTTTCAGTGTTTGAGATAATAATTCAAATGGGAATGAATAATGTGTTTGGGATTTCAGTATTCGTGGTATGTATTTATTCTGAAAACGTATGTACTTTGCAATTATCAACGGAGATCCCAAACATTCACATGCTCTTACTTGGACGGAAAAACCCGTACTCCTCTGTTTTTATTTTGCTGACGTTCAGACATAGATCTTAGATCATTTTTGAACTAGGAAACCTGTCCTAACGTCAACAAAAAATGAATGGAGGGAGTAACTTGCAAGCTCAACTCTAGTTCGGCTTGACTCGACTTTTCTTGTTTCAAATTTTAACGAGCGAAGTGAGAATATGAAATCCGTATATCAAACATTCAATAAGTATAACAGTTGATTAAAAACCTTCCTTTTAACTCCGAGGGTTTCTTTTGGTTTTTTTATAGCGGTTTTTAATTGTTTGATATTGGTTTAGTTTTTTTAATAATATGGTATAGTTTGCGTTCATTAATCGTAAGATGGACTAGAGTCAGGCCATTCTTTTTTGAGCAAATCCGTTGTGTGCCCCTAAAAAGCTCTCATTTCCTTCTAATGATTGAAAGAAATGATTTTCCTTAGTGTCTCCCTGCTTGACATTTTCCTTTGGCCTATGTGCTACTATCTTTAAACGATTTCTCTCCCCCCCCCCCCCCTACTATTATGAGCTTGAAAGAAGACTTTCATTGCTTCAATATTTGAGACCGTTTTTATGGTGACATAAGACATTTGTGTGAACAATTTTTGTTATTAGGTCCACGGCAAATTCAACACAAATTATGAATTAAAATTCACACAAATGCAACTTACCTTAATTTGTAAGTGTACTAAACAAATCAATAAAATATTTCAAAATTCTCCATTATTATGTTGTGATGTGTTATCTACAAAAATGTTGTTTCATGGCACATCTATGGTGAAAATCTGTTCCAAAATATGTTTTTACTCCGAAGTGGCACATAACGGAAGGAAAATCTCAAGAGGAGGTACATGAGGCAAAAACTTTCTCCATTTCGTCAACTCAAGTCAGCCTATTGTTATCATGCGTTCTTTATTTTTTATCCTTCAACTTTAATCAATGTGCGTGTTCTAAAAAATTTGGATGATTGATGTGCATATAAGTATTTGCAGTCTTTTATTTATGCAATAGTGAACTTTTACTAAAGGAGAGACAACGGCTGTGATGGTTCCACTGCCTATCCTTGTACCTGATGCTTTCGGTCATATTCACATTGTCACGCGCGACGACGACGCGATTGGTTGGTTGGGGACGGTGTTGGGTTGCTGGCGCGCATGTTGTTGTCATAGCCAGCGTGGGGGTTGTTCTGGCGCGGTGTGAGGAGGACCGACATGAAGACTCGGGACGGGGGTGGGAGCTGATCCGAGAGATGGCGAAGGTGAACCGGGATGCGTCATGACCTTCTTGAAAGGCGTCATCATGAAGCATCCCCTTTCTCGGTGGCGTCCATGTCGCGTCTGCTTGTGTGTGTGTTGTGTGGGTGTGTTGGGTGCGTCGTGTCGTGTGTGGTGTATTCTGTGTCTTTGTGAGGACCGTACGGGTTCTTATCCTGTTTTCTTCTTAATATAATGAAGCGCGATTGTCCTGCGTTTTCGAGAAAAAAATAATACAAGGGCGCTTGGGTGCTAGGCTTACTAGGTAGTCAAAAGATGTATTCAACGTAGACTTATGGAATTTGTAAAAATGTGCAATGTCCGCGAGAATAACAACTGATGGCTCACGACCACCCACAAGTTCATGAACTAAAACTTGAGAATACTTGCACCGGTTGACTTCCCTAGTGCTATCCTCTGACTTTCCGTCCCAACCTTGCGAGGAACATATGCCCCCAAATCTTGATGCAATCAATGTAGAACCATATACGTGTTTTAGTGGATTTTCGCAAGACAAAAAATAATAAACGACAATGGGTGTTTCTATTTTGTGGTTAATAAAAGGAAGTTATATGTTCAGACATCGGTTCAACCGAACTTGCAATAAGGGACCGATGATTATAGTTTGCATCCATTATTAGATGGTCGATATATCCAAACCTATGTGTGGCATCCATTATTAGATGGTCGATATATCCAAACCTATGTATGGTACCCCTCTTCTATTCATGGACCCTGTCTTCATGTAGTAAAAGGAGAGAAATAGAGTTTCCAACTTTTTATATGGCTACTAGGTGGAGCTCAGATACCTGATCACCACCATTTTTGTTTGTTTCTTTGAACAAACACACACGAGTTTCAGTAAGAAGAGGAATAGGCTATCCTCCTCTATTGAATTGTACTAGTACATGTGAGTTATTGAGCACAGGAAAAGAAAGAAAGAAACACGGGCTAAGCTGCTGCATGATATTTAATGTCTGTATGATCTAATAGAAAGTCACTTGAAAAACTGATAAAATGGAGACAAATTACCAAACCCACTTGAAAAGCTGAATACAGGAAAACAACTGCATTTAAAATAGACACTTTCTACACGCGTCTCTTCCCCGGAATACAGATGGAAACCGTAGCTCGGCACTGTGGCACCGTACCCAAATTATTCCCAACCTCGGTCCGACATTATATACGTGCGAAAAAGCAAGCGCAGGGCAACGAATTGCACCTTTAGAAACAATCAGCGCTCACGAGCTGTCCTTTGACATGCATGGGAATCTACTTCTAGTGCCATGAAAGTAACACGGGGTAAACTGTGTGCTATGAAAGCAAACGGATAGTTTTCGCGTGAAGTCCAACTGCAGATTTTCAAATGCCTTCAAGTAACATCGGGAGAGGAGCTCCCGGATTACTGGTTACCGTTGATAAGTATTATATTTCTCCTTTTAAAAGTGTTGGTGGAGCGGCACTGTACTACGGCGGATTGATGCGCGCGCCCATCGGCCCATATGACACGACAGACACGTGTTCGCTCCACGTGCCAATTCCGTCGACGGAATCTCGGCTCTGCCCCGGTAATTTCCACGCAAGTCCATCCACCAGTCCGACGCGAAATTAGCAGCAGCAGCGGTGTGAGCGTCCACGTCACGCGGCATCTCCTCTTGCTCTTGGAAAGCATAAAGAGCTGCGGCACCATAGCTCGTAGTCGTAGCGCGCACAGACAAGTATAAACCAATTTCTTCAGGGACAGAGGTCACTGTCCGCATGGAGAGGTCAGCGGCGGCGATAAGCCACCGGACGGTGGAGACGAACGGCATCTCGATGCACGTGGCGGAGGCCGGCGGCGACGGGCCGGCGATCGTGTTCCTGCACGGGTTCCCGGAGCTGTGGTACTCGTGGCGCCACCAGATGGAGTTCCTGGCGGCGCGCGGCTACCGCTGCGTGGCTCCCGACCTCCGCGGCTATGGCGGCACCACCGCGCCGCCGGAGGTCTCGGACTACTCCGTCTTCCACATCATCGGCGACATCGTCGGCCTCCTCGATGCGCTCGGCCTCCACAAGGTAATGCCCTTTTCTTTTCCCACGCTAGTGCCTTGCAGTTGAGACTTGAGAGACAAGCAGCTTTCTGCCCGTCTTAATATTTCAGCTTCTTTAATGTCTGTGGATTACGGGCGCCTTTCTTTCGTTTTCACTAGTTTTCTACCCAAAATAAATGAATAAGATCTACGGGGTTGGATTGGGACGTTGAAGCAAGAGAACCGTTTATTCTGAAGTCCAGAAAATACGCCAGAGACAACTCCCGTGACCAGAGGTCGTGGCGTGCAGTGTGGCCACACTCCCCTTTTTTTCCTTTCTAGATTAGTATTACTGTGCGATAAAACTGTTCCAAGGGAGTTTGGTACAGACAGCACTGCACTGTTGACATGTCAATGAGCTGAACTAAACTCTACTGGACAAGTAGTACTTTCCGCTCTAGAACCCAAATTTTGGAACTTGTTGACTCCTGCTATAATTATTTTTTAGTGTACTTGATACGGATCAGAAAAATCTTGCAAATGCATCATGATAGCGACCTGTCAGCAACCCAAATGGACAAAGCATATATATGCGCAGGCCCTCCCCGTGCCGTTGCTCGTCAATTCTGCACGTGCATGAAGTTATTCAGGGAGAAGATAATCGAATCGACGCGCGCCCGTACAAAATATATAATCCGTGCGCTGTAATAGCAAATTTAATCATCATCGCTGATACGATTGTTGGAACCGGATCATCTGCAGGTGTTCGTGGTTGGCCACGACTGGGGCGCCATAATCGCGTGGTACCTCTGCCTGTTCCGCCCAGACCGGGTGATCGCGCTGGTGAACACGAGCGTCGCCTTCATGCGCCACATCTTCATCCGCGCCGGCGCCGACGCCGTCAAGACCACCGAGTACTTCCACCGCGCCTACGGCCCCACCTACTACATCTGCCGCTTCCAGGTCAGCGACTAGTACAACGGTTACTCTACTCTGCATCTGTATCGATCTCGTTGTTAATTCTGCTGTATTTTACATGAACGACGCTTTGTTGGGTCAGGAGCCTGGTGTTGCCGAGAAGGAGCTGTGCCCAGCCAACGCCCGGCACGTGGTGAAGCGCATCCTCTGCACGAAGCCGGTGGGTGACAAGAAGCCAGCAGCACCTGACGAAGCAGACGCGCCGCTGCCCGCGTGGTTGACGGAGGCGGACATGGACCACTTCGCATCAGCATTCGGGAAGACGGGCTTCACGGGTCCCATCAACTACTACCGCAACATGGACCGGAACTGGGAGCTGGCGGCGCCGTGGGCGGACGCCAAGGTCACGGTGCCGACCAAGTTCATCGTCGGGGACGGCGACCTCACGTACCACTACCCTGGCATCCAGGACTACCTGCACAAGGGCGGATTCAAGGCTGACGTGCCGCTGCTCGAGGACGTCGTCGTCATCCCCGGCGCCGGTCACTTCATCCAGCAAGAGAAGGCCGACGAGGTCAGCAAGCACATCTACGACTTCATCGCCAAGTTCTGATGCACCCCATCGAGTCATCGTCATCGACGGTTGCTTAACATGATCAACTCATTAGACTGACGAATGGGCACGGTGTAAGTTTGTGCTGTGCTTGAAATAATTTGGATGCATTCTACTTCAAATGATGGGGAGTGATCGATTAAAGTCTTTGGGATTTCAGTTTACGCGATGTGTATTCATTTTCAAGTCATATACTGTGCAAATATCAGCGGAAACTCCAAACATTATGCAACTGTGAACTATGACTGGAGGGAGAGACACGGTTACTACGGTTACTAACACCACGGCAAACGACAAGCCCTCTACGGACGGCACAAATCCTCACCTTACATATTTAGACGGCACAATAATTGTGTTGTGCTAATTTATCGAGACATACGACGCAGTTATTTTCAAAAGTAGCACAATGGTATGTTGACTTCAAGACTAACCGTGTCGTGTTCCTTCTGTCTGACACACGACACAATTGGCCTACTGTGTCGTTTGCCACATATGGGGCACACAACACACTTGCAATTTGTATCGTGTGTGATGGTCATGACACACAGAAAGGTCATAATTTGCCACAAAAATTATAATTAGCAGCCCCGGATCATCCAAAATACAAATATTCATCACATATATTGAAACACCACAATATTCATCACATGCAACATTCAAATATCACAGCGAGCATCCATAACATATAATATCATCACAGGAATTCCACAACATATGATATCATCACAAGCATTCCACAACACTATAATATAATCACAGTCATTAAACATAGTATCAACACAAACATCCCATAATTATCGCCATCATAAAGTATGAGCGAGCATCACAAACATACAAGATCAGTGGTCTCAGAGCCGCCAATCATGCGTCAACTTTATCCCATGACGAGCATTGGTCTGCACAAGTGAATGCACAAGAGAGACGTTGATTAATGATTCAAGAGAGACGTTGATTAATAATTTCAACAAATAAATGCTATTATCACTAGTATATGAAACAATGAGATGCGAATGCTATTATCGCTACTAGATAAGCAATGAGAAATGAATATTTTTGTTACTACTGAATGAAGCAAAGTAGAATGGAATGCTATTACCACTAGGTTGTTTAAGCATAGGTTGTGTAAGCAAGGACAAGGAAATGGTGTATTATCACTAATAAATGAAGGTAGGACAATGGAATGCCATTATTACTAGTAAATAAAAGAGAATAAAATACAAACTAATACTCACCGGAGTAAAAGCATGAGGAGTAGCCACCGGAGACGGTGTGAATGGTGCGAACAATTTTGGTGGAGGTCCTGTACCCATCTGTGACGCCATCCACTTGAGCATCCGCTGTTGGTTCTTCTCGGCCTTCCATCGATCCTCCTCACGTTGGTCGGTCACTTCATCTAGTTTGACCTACAAACTTTCACCCAATTGTTATGACCCAAGACAAACATATGTAGGAAGCAATGAACGATGAATGACAGTGAGCTAACCTAGAGTACCTACAGGTGGAACAATGTATTGTTGGGACGAGTGTGCGTAGCCGAGCTCGAGCTTGTGCTCTTCACTCGAATCTGGGAGAGACAGGAAGTAGTGGTCGTGTCGACGACACTGTCGTCGATGTAGTACCGTTCATGCTTCTTTCCCGTAGTGTAACATACTCCGGCAACGTCATTGCACTTTGGACTGTCTTTTACTTTTGTCGTAACCACTGAGACCGAAGCATTGGCGCGTGCTACACAATACTTTTCCGTTTAGGTCTATTCCGTAAAGGTAGTCAAATTGGATTAGTGATCCATTTCTTAGATTTCATTATAAACCATAATTGGTTATTTCTAATTATGTAAATCAATAGTTCAAATCACACTCAAAGGTAGGGCATTTTCCATCGATGTAGGAACTTTTGTAACATAAACAATAGTATATCCAATTATAGCCCCTCGGAGGTGTAAAATATATCACATTTCATCATCCTCATAGTGTATGAGACAAATGTATGCATTTCAATTAGGGTCATATCCTATGGTTACGGTTGTGCTAGATATGTCTTTTTAATTTTGTCGAAAATTGATTTTACAGCATAGACGCTTATAACCTCCCCTCTAGCCTTGCGGTAATGATTCAAATGGACTGCTTGGACACCCAATGACCATTGATGGAATAGGGCATGAGATGGCTCACACAAACCTAGGGATGGATGGTCAACGAAATACTGATCGGATGCTCGGGAATTGAAATATATAGCATGACCACCCCCCCTACCCTCGAGTTGATGAACCAGGGAGAGGAGGGGGATGCCCCCGCCGGAGTGCGGGAGGCGGCGAGGGAAGCCTTGATGAGGTGTAGGTGCACATCATGTTCATGGCAGGAATTAAAAGCATCTTCATCTTCGATGTGATCAAAGAAGCATGTTCATCAACGTAGACTCGGGAAGAACTCCATCCGCCCGACCAAGACATCCACACCATGACTTACCTGACTTGTGAGCTAGGGACATGAGTCTTTACCGTGTACCTTCACACAAGGAGGGCAAGGAGATTTTTTTAACTTTAAATTCCAAAATTCGCTTAGTGGTTGCCTAAGTTATCCTGGCATAACTCTTTTGCGAATTCAAAACATCAAGCATGTGTGCACCTCATGGTCACAGGTTAATTTGAAATGCTGGGATCAAGAAAGATTACAAAACCGAGTTGAAAATTTGAAAACAGAAAACAACAACTGCCTGTGTTACTGTGTAAAGCATACACCTCTTAGACGCATCTCTTCCACTGAACAGATCTCAACCAGCACTAGGCACTATACCACTACCAATATCGGTTCAACGTAGCAATGTAGCATATAGTAATAGTACATGAAAAAAAAAAAGAGCTCGCGCAGAGCAGAATCAGCCCTCACGAGCTGTCCTACAAGCGTGCTTGTCCGTGATTAGAACTCTGTCACGAGATAGTGAATCCGTGATCACCGCTGAATAAGATTAGTTTTTAGCGGCCCTGATCACGCTGGATAAGCTTATTTTATCATATTAACTAGTCTAAGCATGAATGACAAAAAGTGGAAGTACCCCACAAGTGAAGAGCTGAATATATACCCCCGGACCGGATATAATATACTTGCTTGGCAGCGAAGGGACTGAGCACCCACACTCTGCTCCCTTTCCTCTACCTTTCCCCACCCTTTGAGCTTTGCAGCCTTCAACTGTAATCAGCTCTGGCCGGAGCACGCAGCCACAGGAGGTCATGTCGGGACTGTTTGCGCTTCGATACATTGAGAGGTCGCTGGACCAGTTGAAGTCCTTGATGAAGACCTCCTCGTCGCCCTCCACTCCGTCAAGCTCGAGGAGTCAGGCCGACAACATGGAGGAGTTGGGGCAACTGGAGAGGACCATGCTCCGGATCCGGGCCTATCTGCGCGACGCTGAGGAGCAGTGGAACATCCACGACAAGTCCTCCAAGCTGCGGCTCGAGGAGCTCAAGGAGTTGGCGTACGCCATGGATGACGTCGTCGGGGAGTACGAGTACGAGGCGAACCAGCGCAAGGTTGAGGCTTTCCAGCGATCTGGCGGTGTTCACTACATCGAGCAGAAGCGCAGGCGACTGCTGCAGGTAACGACGCAAACCATCCTGCAATTTCTTGGCCCTATTCGATATACTCCCTCTGTTTTAAAATTATAAGACGTTTTTTACTTTCAGACTTCACGTTTGACGGTTCATCTTATTCAAAAATTTTGGTGTTTATAAATGTAATGTTTTTCTATGTATCTAGACATAGCGCATATGTAAACATTACAAAAATTAATGTACCTAGGAAAGCCAAGACGAACTACAATTTGGAACAGATGGTATAAATTTATTTTTATTCATAATACCTACAAATTAAGATGAGCATAATGATTCGACCTTTTCTTATTTTTCATTAAAAGGAAAATCAGGACTTCTCGATGGATACTGGTTTAGTACCAGTCCCGGAGGGGTTGGTTCATCGTGCAAGAAAAGTTAACATGACACTGGATGAGATCATAGATTACTCCAATCATTTCACTTTATCGGTGAATGATGGAGAGAGACGGTCCACTCTTGATTTTAGTAGTTTACGGCGTACTACCCCTCTCGTCTATGAGAAGAGCATTCTTGGACGAGAAAAGGATAGAGACATGATTGTTGAGAAATTGTTGTCCAAAGAAGAGGATGATTGCCCAAGTCCTCTTACTGTCGCTGCCATTGTTGGCATGGGAGGATTAGGCAAGACAACCCTTGCAAAACTTGTGTATAACGACAAGAGGGTGCGGCAGTCATTTGATAAGTTTGCTTGGGTTTATGTGTCAGAAAATTTTGACATGATTAAAATAACAATGAACATCATAACCTCACTGACCAAGAATGGCTGTGAGTATACAGAATTTGGAGATCTTCGAAGGAAATTAGCACAAGAAATAAAGAATAAAAAGGTTTTAATTGTATTGGATGATGTGTGGAATGATGATCGTCGAAGAGAGCAGTGGGAGTTGCTTTGTGCGCAAATGTCAGCCACAAGGAAATGCCACATCATAGTAACTACTCGGAGCGAGGCAGTGGCAATGCTAGTACAGACTATCCCCTTTTATCGCCCAAGTTGCCTAAGTTTTGATGACAGCTGGTCATTGTTCAAGCAAGTTGCACTTCCGGGTGACCAAGAGCAAAATGCTTCAACAGAACTTGTCCGAATAGGCAAGAGTATTGTTCGGAAGTGCAAGGGTTTGCCACTAGCAATTAAGACACTAGGAAGCATGTTACGCTATGAAATGGATGAAGACAGATGGGTGAATGTTTTGAAAAGTGAACTGTGGGACTTGAAACAACCCCAACATGAGATTTTGCCTGCTTTAGAGTTGAGTTACAAGCATATGCCTATATGCTTAAGACGATGTTTTCACGCCCTGTCTCTGTTTCCCAAAGTTAATTCCATTTCAAAGAATGAGGTGATGAAATTGTGGAAAGCTCTTGACCTACTTGATTGTGATGGGACTGATGATGATGAGTACAAAGCTGAACGAATGTGTTTTGCGGGGTTAGTTGAACGATCTATCCTGGTTCATGACCAGGATGAACACTACTGCCTGCATGATCTTATCCATGATCTTACATGTTTCCTTGCTGGTGAAACGTTCTATCGATTTGAGGCAGGTACATCAACTGAAATTCCAGAAAATGTTCAGTATATGTCCATATCAGTTCCAGCTTATGTCAAATACGGGGAGTTTCCAATTACACCATGCTCTCTTAGAGCCATCGTTGGGCCTGAGGGGGTGGAAATTTTAGAACTGCAGAACCATTATTTCTGAAATCTAAGAAGTTGCGGACCCTTGACTTGACCCATATTTTTGTTGAGGCATTTCCGGACTCCTTATTGGGTAGCCTAAAACAATTACGCCATTTAACACTTAATACTTGGCTGGATAAGCAATTTAAACTTCCTAGCTCTATATTCAATTTGTATAATCTGCGGACAGTTGACTTGAGGTGCAACTATAACAAGGTTTCACTAAGTGGGATTGGTCGCCTAATTAACTTGCATACTCTGCCTGTATTTCATATTAGAAGATGTGGTTGCGGCTATAACATAAGAGAGCTAAGGAACATCAACAAAATTAGAGATCTGGATATATATGGATTGGATAGCATATCTTGTGTTGAGGATGCAAATGAGGCCGGTCTGCAGAGTAAAATACACCTCCGATCCCTAAAATTGGACTTTTCTAGTGCACGGAAGATCTGCAAATGTACACTGTTACCTACACCTGGTTCAATACTACAGGACCAGGTACTTGAGAGATTGCAACCGAACCACAACCTGACTGAGCTCAAGATATGGCATTACAAGTCTCATGTATACCCCTACTGGCTAGGTTGTGATTCCTACTCAAAGTTGGTCAGAATAGAGCTATTGGATTGTGAATTTCAACAGATGGAGATACTTGGTGGGTTACCTTCCCTGAAGTACCTCTTGCTCGACAAAATGAATTCTATGGAATGCATCGCCTCGGACATTTTTAGACTGCCTGGGGCGTATAAAGGCTTCCCATCATTAATAGAACTTACATTTCAGAAAATGTCTGTGTGGTCAGAATGGTATGTTCATGATGGTGAATTCCCATGCCTACGTACTCTTTCATTAGTGATTTGCCCCAAACTAAGGTTTCTTCCATCTGTGCTGTTTCTGTCTTTATCAGAGTTCTGTCTTACTTGCAATGATAACATTTCTGTATTTCCGGCGTCACCTAATCTCCGTACCTTAAAACTTCATGAATGTTCTAACCTGAGTTCCATTGGTTTCGAGCACTCACTCAACACCGCGCAGCTGCACCACTCTCCGAGTTCAACAAGTGAAGTTAGTACCCTACCCAAACTCACCACCTTGACTCTAAGTCAATGTCCGAATCTGACTGCGGTCGTTCCTCTCCCGTCACTTACCACCCTATATCTGAGTCATGATCTGAGAGATGAGATACTGCACAGGATGTTGAATGATCAGACGTCACTGGAAAGCTTATCCATTTCACAATTGGAAGTTGTTCGCATCTCACTTGAACAGCGAAATCTGCCTTCACTTGCAGTGCTCCGCTTACACTGGTGCGATCATCTCCAGTACTGTGATGGGCTTACTGGCCTCACTTCCCTGCAGCATTTGGAGGTTCTCGAGTGTCCAAAGCTCACCATACATGATGTGCATTCACTGGAGCTGAAAAGTCTCTTCATTGAAACTATCTTTGAAGATGTATCCGAAGATAATGAGAATTGACCTGAAATATGGAATTTAAGATTGCGGTGACGATGAGAATGGATAAGTAGGTATGTAATTTACAATTTCCACTTTTTATCTAATTTTATTAGCCTTCATCTAAAAAATCTAATATACTAATTTGGCTTGTCTTATTACTTACATTTTTTATTTGTGTTTGCAGGCTTGCAGCAGACCTAGTTCTTTATTGGCGTAATACTCTATTACTGTATAATTCACAATCAGTAGTGTGAGAGCTAGCAATGGAAAAAACGGCTAGCCTGATATTGAAGTACTTTCTCGGTTTTCATATTTTAAGTAGTTGGGGCCCTTGATGCCGTGTAAGTAAACTGCAGTGCTTTCATCACTACTACAAAAAGAACCAGCAATATCAGGGGACATTTTTCAGTAATAGCGAGCACACAAAAACGTTATTGCTGGGTGTCATTGCTGACGTCATCACAAGCGACGCTATTGCAGGATCCATCGTAATAACGGGCATGGTGACATCATCACAGGCCCGATATTAAAAATACCCAGTAATATCGAGCATGGTGACATCATCGATGGCCCGATATTAGAAATATCACAGTAGTATCGGGCCTGATGACATCATTGTAGGCCCGATATTATTGTGTACCCTAGCCCATCTCAAGCCTATTTCAACCCACTGTTATATAAATACACTAGCTAGGATTCCATTTTTGCTAAGTCCCTCACCACTCTCTCTCCCCTGCCGCATCTCCAACCAAGCCGCGCGCCGCCATTCCCCCATCGCGCCTGTCCTGGTCGGCGGCCCTCCCCGGCGACCCCTCCCCCTGTCGCGGCCGTCCCCGGTGACCCATCCCCGGCGACGACCCTTCCCCGACAACGGCGAGGCCCTCCCCGACGACCCCTCCCCCCCCCCGTCGCGTCCATCCCCGGCGGCCCATCCCTTGGTGACCCCTCCCCCCGTCGCGGCCGTCCCCGGCGACCCATCCCCCGGCGACGACCCTTCCCCGACAACGGCGAGGACCTCTCCGGCGCGCCACCACGTCGCGTCGCTGCCAAGCACCGGATCCGGTGCCCGACCGCGTCTTGCCCCTCCGCGCGATCGGCGGCCGGATCCGACGCCCACCGCGTCGCCCCCTCACCGGTGGTGGATCCGACCAGCAGCAGCCGGCGGCAAGCGGGCAGCAGCCGACGGCAGGCAAGCGAGCGGTGGTGGCAGGCGGGTCGCCCGCTAGGGCTGGGCTCGACCCGTCCATTTTTCTTTTCTTTTTTTTATTTTTTCCTATTTTCCAGTAGTATCGGACAAAATGAACGCTACCGTAACCCCTCCATTTTTAATAACATTCATGTAATATCGGGCGATTTGCCCGATATTACTGGGCGTTTTTGCCCGATACTACAGGGCTTTATTCCAGTAGTGCATGCTTAATTAGCTTCCTCAGTTATACACCTAGCAAGCTTCCATATCTCTTACTCCCTTAGGTTCAAAAAACAAGTCGTTTGCGGAGGGAAGAAAGAGATCCAAAAAAGAAGACAAATGCAAATCCAATTATTGTGTGCTTTGCTTCATTTCCCGTGATGACATGCATATTCCCAAAGGTATTTCAGGGAGAAAAGAGACGGGCTGGAACAAAATGCATGTATGATATATCCCATCACTTGAACGTTCTGTAAAGAACGAGACAATCCAATATCTTTGTGAATGAAGCTCGAAATGCGCACATAATTTTTTTTTCGTTTTTCATTGGTATAACCAACACGCTCCACCAGAATATTAAGTAGTTTAGGTCCTCTATTATCTTTCGGTCCCGTGTAAAATGCAGTGATTTCTTTACTAATTCCCAGTGGCCAGTAGTCCCACAAGGCCACAAACCTAAGCCGCCGTGTATATAGTTCTTTATAGAGAGATCTCTACTTCCTTACTTGGGCCAACCATCCGTACGGTTCCTAACTCTTTTCCCCCACGTATCCCCGTGTTCCTTGTCAACCAGCTCATCGATCGGAACAGATAGATCACCCAAAGGGTGGATCAGAATGTCTGGAGTAGTGGGTTTGGCATCAGCTCTCTCCGTCGGGACAGCATGGGAGAAGCTCTTCTCCTTCCTGCGGGCGTTCACCTTGGTGCCCTCATCGTCGTCATGGGTGGCCATGGATCTGGAGGACCTAAGGAAGTTGGAGAGAACCACACGCCGGATCATGGCTACCCTGCACGACGCTGACGAGCACTGGAACATCCGGGAGGAATCCACCAGGCTCCGGCTCAGGGATCTCAAGGAGCTGGCGAAAAAATTGACGATGTTGTTAAGGAGTATGAGTATGAAGCTGGCCGCTGTAAGATGGAGGCCCTCAAACAATCGACCAGATATCACTTCACCGGCAAGCGCAAGCGACACGAGGTTACTTTATATACCACCCCACTGAAATTTATTGAAAGTTTTGTTCTTGTGTCTTTTAACTCCTAATCTTCTTATCCATGCTTGCACAAAGAGTTTCTGTTCTGCTTGGGTTTTTCATTACAAACTCATACATGGCTTCTTACTATTGCACTAATAACTGCAAAATGGAAATGTACATTAACGCTCAATAAGCTTTTGTTCTTTCTCAAAACAGGAAAATGAGACAAACTCCACCGACACTGGCGTGGTACAGGTTCCATATGAGTTCCTTTCTCGAGTAACTAAAATAACAGAAAGATTTAACGAAATTAAGCATTTCTCAACCCGTTTCAGTTTATCAGAGAATGATGGAGAGAAATTGTTCACTCCTGATATCAGTAGTCTGCAGAGGGATACCACATCTTTTGTACTTAAGAAGGGGATTCTTGGGCGAGACAAAGATATAGATATAATTGTGGAGAAACTACTGTCCGGGGAAGGGGAAAATGGAGGAAGGCATGTATCCGTCATGGCAATTGTTGGTATGGGAGGATTAGGCAAGACAGCGCTAGCCCAACTTGTGTACAACGACCCGAGAGTGCGTCAGTCATTTGACAACCATGCTTGGGTTTATGTGTCTGAGAATTTCGATGTAAATACAATAACGAGGGACATCATCAATTCATTGACGAACGGGGCATGCAATTTTACAGAACTTTCTGATCTTCAGGAGAAATTGGCCGATGAGATGAAGGACAAGAGAATTCTACTTGTGTTGGATGATGTACAGAATGAACGAGGAGACTGCTGGGATCTATTGTGTCTGCCTATGTGTGCTGCAAGGATTTGTAAAATCATATTAACCTCTCAGAGCGAGGAAGTTGCCAGACTAGTGCAGACAGTGCCTTCCCATCGCCCAAGCTGCTTAAGTTTTGATGAGAGCTGGTCCTTGTTCAACCAAGTTGTATTTCCTGATCAAGAGTTTGACCCGCCGGCAAATCTGATTGAGATTGGCAAGAACATTGTTAAAAGATGTCAGGGATTGCCGTTAGCAATTAAGACAATAGGAAGCATGTTGCGCCATGAAACTGATGAAGAGAAATGGGTAGATGTCTTTGAAAATGAGCTGTTAGAAGTCTTGGAAAAATCACATTACAAAGTTTACTATCATTAGAGTTGAGTTACAAGCACATGATCATATGACATATACTAAGGTGATGCATCTTTTTCTTTTATAACAACTGTTTCCCAAAGGTAGTTCACTTCCTAAGTTGATGGTGTTATCAAAAGTATTTGATCTGTGCAATGTGATAGAGAATAAAATGATTTAGTTCAGTCATCCATCTTGCTCCATGCCTACAGTGAATACTACTGGCTGCCATGATCTTAAAATGATTTGAAAGAAGTGTATCAACTGATAAATTCTGCAAAATGTTAGGTATACATCCGTACCTTATAGTTTCCATCCGTTGAGCTTCACTGCAAAATGTTGGGTATATATCCTTTTTTCAGGTCACCATTGTGATAGTGGAATGCAAGTACTTAAATTCCAGAACCATAATTCTGGAACTGTAAGAATTTCCAGGCCCCTTTGCTTCCTGTCATGTTGAGGCGTTTCATACTCTGTTTACTACGTAATAATTGGGGTGGTACAATAAGGTCATCTCTATAATATTCAAACTCCAGATTATCTTTTTGGTACAATTCAAGTAGGAATTTGATTAGTACTAGGCACCTAATTAACCTTCATAGTTTGCATCGAACTGCATTCAGAACATTAAAAAACAGAGAGTTTAAAGTTCACTTAGGGGAAATAATGGTTTTCTGTTAAATTGAACAGATCAATTCTTGCATAAAACATAATTGTATAAACCACATAGGGGAAACTATTTATTACAAATTTATCTTTCTGCGGATATGCTTAACTGAGTGAAGAGTGTCCTGTTTCTGAATCCCCACTTATACACGCTCTTTAGAAAAGGCTGGCGTAATAATGACAGATTTATTAGTTACCACCCCCTTCAGTAGTAGAACTGTGCCCATCCATAATGTTTTTCTCATGAAGTTCTAAATTTCATCATGGAAATAAGCTGTAGCCAATATCGATAAACTGTTTTCTTCTTTTGCAAATCATCAACCATGCATTACTGTTGTTGCCATTGTGATCAGCAGGGTTCCCTCTGCTTCTAGCAGACCTGTCTCCTTTTGTTTTGTTAGACGATTCAAAGTTCTGTTGTCATCCCAGAGCTTTGCAATCTGTAACCTGCGACAAAAAAAAAAGGAAGTAATTTCTCACTGAGTTTTTTTTCTATTACAAATAAAATAATAAATATCAACCAGTCATTCAGCAATCTGTTTCTTTCATGAAACAGAACATATCATTTGTTTTATTCAATGCGTTATGTGTTACCCTCTGACCCAAAAAAATCAGAGAATATGATATAATAATAAGCAAGTCAACTTGACTTTGTTCTTGACAGAACTTTGTAAGTTCTCAGCAACTAAATTATACTTATATTCCAGAAAAACAAATTTGATCATGGCTTCGTGATTCCCACAAAAGGAACCTTTGTGCATAAAGATCACTTAACCAAAATACTATGAGGAGGTGCCTTGACATACACTATAACTGGGCTGATTAACTCCAGTAATTAAAAACACAAACCAAGGAAGACCCAGCTCCAAGAAATATGCATGGGGATCAAAGAATATCTTAGAAACTAGTAAGAGTTCCCAAGTTAGCTGCGATAACCCTCATGTCAGTTATTTTTTTAAAAAATGATTCCATTAATTTCATGTATAGATCGACTGTGAGTTCACAATCATAAAATTTGATACATAAAAACTTAGCAAAGATGAAACAAAGGCCAACTTGCCTAAATTGACATCTTGGAGATCATTTGTTATCCAAGAGCTAGGGAAAAAAAGAATCGAGAACATGACTTAATCTGCGGGTGGCACGACGTCTCATGTGGAAATATTAAGGGTAAATTCCTTATTTGCCATTGGAAATTATACCGTTCCCTTATTTGCCATCAAAATTTTCCAATTCTCTTATTTGCCATCGGATTAAAATTTGTATCCCTTATCTGCCACTCTAGTTATTTTAGTTGATAGAAATATTTTCTCCCATCGCTAAAATGTTTATGCTACAATAGTAAATAGGTAATTCTCAGTAGTATGTATTTTATGTCAAAAAAGGTTCAGATCTTTCGAACGAATATTAGTGGTAAATATTTTTTTCCTCAAAACATACCTTTAATTTTCATTCAAAAATTTTGAAAAAAAATAATTGATATAAAGTACAGTTGAGACGGACCTATTTTGCTACTATAGTACGAACATTATATCAATAGAAACAAAATTTTCTATCATCCAAAGTTACTAGAGTGGCAAATAAGGAATTCAAATTTGAACTCAATGGCAAATAAGGGAATTGGTAAATTTTGATGGCAAATAAGGGAGTGATATAATTTCCGATGGCAAATAAGGAATTTTGCCAAATATTAATCATGCATGAGCCGCACGCCCTTCTATAACCTATCAGATCATGAGATGCATCATTCAGCATGTCGAAAAAGAATAGAGATGACAATTTTCTTCAGAGCATGAACAACAATATTTAATCTTTCATATCAAATACAACAAATTGCAGTAAGCATCCCTGCGGAATTATTATCCTGGTCAATCTACTTGCCATACAATACGTAATTTCAAAAGGAACACTAAATCAGTCTACTTCAAGCAAAGACCATTGCATTATGGAAGATCTAAATGCAACACTGAAGTTGCTTATGCCACCACTCATTTTAGCATGAATAATTAACTGCTTGTAATATTTTTTTCAGATAATGGGAAGATTGCATTAATCCCAGCCTTGGCTCTCAAAAAGAGAGTTACGGTGAACTACAACCACCGAGTAACTCGGTCATCATTAGGCTTTTACAATTGTCATGATCGAAAAAAGCAATGCATTTTCTCTCTACATCGTTATTATCTTTAAATGCAACAGTACACGAGGAAGGTCACGCCGCCGCCATCCTGGCAATCCTCACGGGTTTGCTCGGTGGCTGGCTCCGGCGGCGGCACGGCAGAGAGAGGGATTTGGGGTGGTGGCAGCTAGGGTTTGGGAGTTCCCCTATAGATATGCATAACTTTATTGTGAGCTCATGACCACTGTATTCAGATCACCACCTCCCATGCTATTTCCAGCACCTTGCAACCGCAGTTTCTTGTAACCATTACACATGCTTATCCCTTCCCAGTATATTATTAGATCTCCAACTTCAACACTATCTGAAATAAAAATGTGTGATCAATGAAAAACACGGACAAGGTCAGCAAGCACATCTACGACTTCATGGTCAAGTTCTGATGCACTCCATTGGTTGCATGCAGCATGCATGATCAAATTATTAGACTGGTCGGTGGACACACACATCTAGGTGTTGCATTTTCTTCATGTATTTTTTTCTTGAAAATGGGAAGAAGCTTTACCATTCGTTTCGGAAGCTCTACACGGGTGATCTCATCGAGGCCGAGGTCATTCTTCACCTGCTGGAAGATGGGGAAAGATCGATGCCGAGGGATTGATGTCCTAAGGAGGTCATAGTTGTTGTTGAGACCTCGCAGGTCATGGAGCACCAGTATCCTGTCTTTCACCGGGCAGGTCATGAAGAGGATCCGCCATACCCTTCATCTTCCTGCAGTACTCACCAATGGAAAGGCCCCCCTGCTCAAAGGTGCGGAACGATGCGTCAAGGCGAAGAGCACGGGCCTCGACGTTGCATAGGAACTGGCCCTCGAGAGTCAGCCAGGCCCGGCGAGCAATGTCTCCGAGAGTCCGGACGATGTCCCGGAGATCCGGGGAGACAGTCCTGAAGATTCAGGACACAACGATGTTGTCGAGGTGCAACCAGATCCCGTCCCATGCCCGAACCAGGGTGTCGGTGAGGACGTGGTCGTCGAGGGCGTAGCGGCGTAGGGCGAGGAGGACATGGCCACGCTAGCGGCTGTAGGAGGTAGAGGCGGGGTCGAGGGTGACGGAGACGAGAGGTCCAAGATACGGAGAACAACCAAAGAACTAAACAGTAACCATCGCGATCGTTCACGTATTGTGGAGACCAAAGGAGACCATGCCCCAGCCTTGGCTCTCAAAAAGAGAGTTACGGTGAACTACAACCACCGAGTAACTCGGTCATCATCAGGCTTTTACAATTGTCATGATCGAAAAAAGCAATGCATTTTCTCTCTACATCGTTATTATCTTTAAATGCAACAGTACACGAGGAAGGTCACGCCGCCGCCATCCCGGCAATCCTCACGGGTTTGCTCGGTGGCTGGCTCCGGCGGCGGCACGGCAGAGAGAGGGATTTGGGGTGGTGGCAGCTAGGGTTTGGGAGTTCCCCTATAGATATGCATAACTTTATTGTGAGCTCATGACCACTGTATTCAGATCACCACCTCCCATGCTACTTCCAGCACCTTGCAACCGCAGTTTCTTGTAACCATTACACATGCTTATCCCTTCCCGGTATATTATTAGATCTCCAACTTCAACACTATCTGAAATAAAAATGTGTGATCAATGAAAAACACGGACAAGGTCAGCAAGCACATCTACGACTTCATGGTCAAGTTCTGATGCACTCCATTGGTTGCATGCAGCATGCATGATCAAATTATTAGACTGGTCGGTGGACACACACATCTAGGTGTTGCATTTTCTTCATGTATTTTTTTCTTGAAAATGGGAAGAAGCTTTACCATTCGTTTCGGAAGCTCTACACGGGTGATCTCATCGAGGCCGAGGTCATTCTTCACCTGCTGGAAGATGGGGAAAGATCGATGCCGAGGGATTGATGTCCTAAGGAGGTCATAGTTGTTGTTGAGACCTCACAGGTCATGGAGCACCGATATCCTGTCTTTCACCGGGCAGGTCATGAAGAGGATCCGCCATACCCTTCATCTTCCTGCAGTACTCACCAATGGAAAGGCCCCCTGCTCAAAGGTGCGGAACGATGCGTCAAGGCGAAGAGCACGGGCCTCGACGTTGCATAGGAACTGGCCCTCGAGAGTCAGCCGGGCTCGGCGAGCAATGTCTCCGAGAGTCCGGATGATGTCCTGGAGATCCGGGGAGACAGTCCCGAAGATTCAGGACACAACGATGTTGTCGAGGTGCAACCAGATCCCGTCCCATGCCCGAACCGGGGTGTCGGTGAGGACGTGGTCGTCGAGGGCGTAGCGGCGGAGGGCGAGGAGGACATGGCCACGCTAGCAGCTGTAGGAGGTAGAGGCGGGGTCGAGGGTGACGGAGACGAGAGGTCCAAGATACGGAGAACAACCGAAGAACTAAACAAGTAACCATCGCGATTGTTCACGTATTGTGGAGACCAAAGGAGACCATGCCCCCCCCCCCCTCTCTCACTTGCACTAAGCAAAAAGTTTAGGTACACACTTTGAATATAACTTATTCTTTTGTAATTTTTTTTGAATGTGACAAATGGTCAAACGTGATACTTGGAAAGTCAATAAATCATTATACTCCCTTTGTTCTTAATTATTGAAGTTGTTAAGTTTTCATTACGTTTGACCATTTGTCATATTTTTTTTAAAATATGTAAAATTATAGTCATGTTTCAACTTCTTTTGGTGATAAACTAAATCATAATAAACTATTAATTAAACTTGAACCGTCAAATATATAACAGAAAAGTCAATAACGTTTACAATTTAAGAATGGAGGGAGTCTTTTGGAAGGGACAAAGTAATTTGCAGCTATCAGTGGAAATCCCAAACATTCGCACGTTCATGTGTATGCAATCCTCCACAACAGTATCAACTAGTAGGATTTACAGAAATGTTCCTTCTTTCCGTTTCCGAAGTGATTATTAGGTCGGAAACAATTATATGAAAACAAGAGGTCGGAACAAGTTGTATTCGTGTTCTTATTCTTTCTTCCCCAAGGGAAAAATAATATTGTTCCTCGCATATCACTGCAGTGTATCAATCGCGAAAGAAAGTTCTTGTCCCCGTAAAATAACAGTGCGTCAATATTAAAAGTCTCAAAACAACGAAGCTCACGTTAAAAGTGGCATTCTGATGAAGCCACTTGTTCATCCCATTCAAAACATGAAGCCACTTGTTGCCAAAAATAGCAATAAGGTCAGCCACTGCTGGCTGCCAGAGATGGATATGCCATTCGCGTGTTTGATCTCCTCGCCTGTCTGCTATACATGCCGATCCGCCGACGGAATCGGCTCGGCTAGATTCCACGCAAATTCATCCAGTCAGAACGGGCAGTATCGATTAGCAGGCGAAGCGGCATACGTACGTGATGCGTCAGCGTCCACGTCACTCGGCCGGCACAAATGTTGTTTTGGCCTCTCGCATTCCCATTTCCAAACCGCGCCCCTTTGGTTCTCACGTTTAGCAGCAAGCATAAATAGCTCCGACGCACACGGCTCGTAGCACACACGCTGACTAGCTCACAAGACACACGCATAGAACAAGCCAGCTAAAAGTTCAGGGTGAGCTAGTCACTGTCGGCATGGAGGGAGCGATAAGCCACCGGACGGTGGAGACGAACGGCATCTCGATGCACGTGGCGGAGGCCGGCGGCGACGGGCCGGCGATCGTGTTCATACACGGGTTCCCGGAGCTGTGGTACTCGTGGCGCCACCAGATGGAGTACCTGGCCGCGCGCGGATACCGCTGCTTGGCGCCCGACCTCCGCGGCTATGGCGGCACCACCGCGCCGCCGGAGATCTCGGCCTACTCCGCCTTCCACATCGTCGGCGACGTCGTCGGCCTCCTCGACGCGCTCGGCCTCGACAAGGTAGGAGATGTTGTTCACATCACTGTACTTCCTTGTCTTTCCTGCTCGCGCGCTAGTGACATGCGGTTGAGAGTTTGATCGTCATAAGTAATGATTAAACGGCTAGCTGCCAATAGTAACCCGTCAATTTTCTTGATGTGTGTATACGCCTTCTTTCCTGTTCACTAATCCTCAATCCAAGACTGGTGGCGTAGGTTTCAAAAACGTTATGAACAAGATGGCAACTGGGCTGGATTGGGACGTGAAGCAGAATAGTAGTATTTGTTTTTCACAAATCGTCCAGCAATACGAGTCAACACATTATGTGTGCAATCTGTCTATCCTACGCTCCACCCATTTCTGTAATTAAAATAAGCCAGACAATATTAGTTTATTCCAACCCGGCAATCGCGAGGACGAGGTTTTTTTTCTCGAACGCGCAGGAGAGATGCGTGTCTTTTTATTAAGAAGGAAAAAGATCCAAACCGAACATACAACGTGGCCAGACTGGCCAGCGGCTATAAACCGCGCACAACAGGAAGTAGAGATTACATGGGTTTTGTGAAATTACAACCTCCTGCCACTAGGTAACTGACAGGATCCCGCGCAGCTTCTTTGCTCCTGCTATCATCCAGAGGCGCGCTTATGATGTGCATTATGGTATCTCCTTTCTTTTTTAGATTATTATTATTGGGGAATCATTGTTAGCACTTGTACTGTGCTACCTTCAATCAAACAGATATAATATCTGGATCAATCATGAGGCTAACGAGCGTCAACGAGTATATATGATATAATATGTTTCTAATCATCCGTTCAAAAATATATAACTAGACGTTTTTTGACCCCGTAATTTTCGAGCATTAGCCGTCAAGATAATAATATATCAGAGTTATATAACACAAAAGGTATCATTGGGTTTATATTCAAAAAAAATATTTATTATGATTGTGATATTGAAACTATAAGCACAAACCATAGTATAGGAAAATTAGCAGCCTCGCTTTTGGCAGTCAAAACGGAGGGAGCATCTAGATGTGAGTATTTGCACTGAATTTGTGTGGAATGCATGAATCCTCTCTCTGAAATTATGTTCTGGGAAAGACTTCGATTGAAACGAAGGAATCAACTGTGGAAGCAATGAGCTGTGGAACAGTAGCGCGCACAGTCGTTGCAAGGAGCTTTGGCATGGATAGCACTGTAGGTAGGTGTGTGTCAATGAGCTGAACCAAGGGAAAATAATTGGATGGTACTAGTTCAGAGCACTGAAGGCGTTGAAAACTTGGGAGTCATTTTATTTCTTTATTTAGAAACCAAACTTTGAAACTTGTTGAGTCGTGCCATTTTTCTTTGTGCGTACTTTGCTGAACCAGAGAAAAGCTTTGCGTACGCCACGCATGATAGCAACCTGTCAACAACCCAGCTGGCGTCAGGTATGCAGGTCTGCCCCGTGGCGTTGCACTGTCCTTTAATTCTGCACGTGTCGTTGAACTGGGTAGTATACCGCGTATTGAGCATGCGTCTATAGAACAAATCAGCAAAACTAATTCGCTGACACGATGAACTGCACGCAGGTGTTCGTGGTTGGCCATGACTGGGGCGCGATAATCGCGTGGTACCTGTGCCTGTTCCGGCCGGACCGGGTGATCGCCCTGGTGAACACGAGCGTCGCCTTCATGCGCCCCATCTTCATCCGCGCCGGCGCCGGCGCCGTCAAGACCACAGACTACTTCCTCCGCATCTACGGGCCCACCTACTACATCTGCCGCTTCCAGGTCAGCAGCACTTCTACTAGTACCTAGAATGGAACTGACCAATCTCATGGCGCGACAGTAACCGTGTAGGCGGTACTGTATATGCCACGCCGCAATTCCCGTCTTGCAGGATTTTTTTAGGAAACATCGTCTTACAATAATCTGGGAAGCTCGATTTTGTTAGTAGAATCAAACAGACAAAACGTATTGTTTGGGGAAGTAAAAGTAGATGTTTTATTATACAGAAAAACATATTCCAAAATTGGGGAAAAGCCATCACGAATGTTTGGAAGAACCTCAAATAACTGTCCATACTGTGTGTACCAGCAGTGGGCAACAGGGTTATCAAAAGTTGACCCTGTACAGACTTATTAGGTCTGTACGTATCACCCCAACCGCAACGCGAGCAAAGAAATAGGTAAAACTAAGAAACTCGAAAGCCATTGAAATAGCACTAGGAAATGAAATATTCACTGGACGCAGCAGCCGTTGGGCTGTTCGTCATCGAAGCAGACCGACGGCTCGCCCGGTGGCACGTGCTGCCGCGTCGCCGGCACGTAGCGGCGCTGGTACGGGTAAGCCGGGAGAGGCGGCGGCGGCGTGGCGTAGTGATGTGGCCCCAGATGCATCATCCCGGCGTAAGGCGGAGGCAGGTAGCCCTGCGGCGGCGCCGGCGCCGGCGGGTCCTCCGCGCCGTCATTGACGATGGTGACGGGCCTCCTGATCTTGCGTTGGATCCGGCCCTGAAGTTTCGACGCGTCGGCCCACCCGGCGACGACCACCAGCCCGGTGTCCGGCGAAGCCCACACGTTCTCCACCCCTGCACGCAACAAGGCAGTTAAAGATCGATCCAGAGCAAAGAACTAGAATGCTCGGGAAGATCGAGTAGTCACGCACCAGGCAAGTGCTTGACGACCTTGCGGATCTTTTTCGCGCAGCCTTGGCAGTGCACCTCCGTCTGCAGGATGACTGGCGCCATGGCTCAACACAACACAATGATCCACGAGACGAGGGTTTCCTAGTTGTTGGTGTACGTCCGGAATGGTTTTGCGTCGTCAATTTATAGAGAGGGGAAGAGGAGTCGCAGATAAGTCCATATGGAGCGATCATGCGGAGGAGAAATGGGGATTGTGTCAGGAGCAAAATGGGCAATTACTTCCCGATTCGATTTGTCGGCCGGCGTTAAGGGGTCTATTTTCCATACGAATTCGAACTATTTCCATATATATCATGCTCGCATATCTCTTGTATATTATCTTTTTCTTTTAAAAAATTATCATGTACATGCCGAATTGCTGATATATAGAGGCGATACCGATACACCTCGATCGAGATCCAAGTCCGAGATACGTAGATTGCCTTATTATCCGATCGAGATAGTGACGTGTTTGACAGATGCGATAATTTTTCGTACGTGTTAGTTATCTGTGTTTTACATGCATGGACGACGACACTCGTACGTGCAGGAGCCTGGTGTTGCGGAGAAGGAGTTCTCTCCGGCAAACGCCCGGTACCTCGTGAGGCAGATCCTGTGCAACCGTTTCACCGCCGAAGCAGCCGGTGCCGACAAGGCAACGGCCGGCCAAGACTCGTCTCTGCCCCCGTGGCTGACGGAGGCGGACGTGGACTACTTCGCGTCGGCGTTCGAGAAGACGGGCTTCACGGGTCCCATCAACTACTACCGCAACATGGACCGGAACTGGGAACTCGCGGCGCCATGGGCGGACGCCAAGGTGATGGTGCCGACCAAGTTCATCGTCGGGGACGGCGACCTCACGTACCACTACCCTGGCATTCAGGACTACCTGCACAAGGGCGGATTCAAGGCTGACGTGCCGCTGCTCGAGGACGTCGTCGTCATCCCCGGCGCCGGTCACTTCATCCAGCAAGAGAAGGCCGACGAGGTCAGCAAGCACATCTACGATTTCATCGTCAAGTTCTGATGCACTCGGCCGTCGTCGCCAACTCATCACTATCATAAGATTGATGAAATGGGCAGTTATTGTATACGTAGGACCTTTGCACGTGGTTGCATGCTTCAACGTGTGAGTGGAGTTGTGTGTTTGCTATTTCATTATGTGCTCGGACGTGCTATCTCAAGTTCTCAACAACATTACTTTGCAATGCCTTCTCAATTGTGTAAAACAATCGATAATAAACTATCCAATCATTATCGGTAAAACTATGAGTGGAAAGAGTGACCAGATGCTCGAACGTTACATAACCACCGCCACCGGTCAAACCACGTCACCACAACATAAGCATGCCCAGAATTGGCTTCAAAATGTATTTTGAGTGAATACTACATCAATAATATTTTCGATAAAAATATATATGAAGGTTGGTATTTTTCAGCATCCATATATACTTACATACTATACAAAAGTATATGTAAGTATATTAGCCGGCCTATCCTGCTGTCCGGTGACCGCCATTGTTGGCTATCGAAGCAACAAGGAAGGAGAAGGTGACTCCATTTGGGCCATGCAAATAAGAAGCTGATCAAGTGGTATGGCCGGAAGGGCCTGTCTAACTTTGTTAGGCCTAGCATATGCTATTCGCCCTCTGGACGCTGCTGCTGCTGCTTCTAATCGACACCACAAATAGCCAGCCGCCCGTGCAAATCATCGTTTTTGGTTGATTGGAACCGATTCACCCCCAACGGAACTATCCCAAAATAATTAAAATAAAATGAACTCCTGCTGCTCAATTATTTGCTAAATTGAGAAAGATATTTTTAGAATTTTTGAATGTGATAAATGAATAAGACAAGCCATGAAAGACTAGAAAATACAACTACCAAACCTAAGACATCAAAAAGGTATGAATGTACTTAGTGTCTTATCAATTGTATATGTGTATTCTCCAACTAGTTTATTATCTATATGTGGAATATATGGTTTAAATATTAATGTTCACTCCATATTTACTCTTAAAAATAGATTTTATTCTAATTTTTGCAGCTACCATTCTTATGTGTGCTTGTGTTTTCACTGTTGATCACTTCGGCTTCGCCCTACCTAACTTTTTTGCTGGATCCGCCACTGGGAGGGAGTACAAATTACGTTCAAGCTAAGAAAATGCTATAATACAAGAAACCGTGTTTAGCTTTCATCTAGTTTTAGCTTTAATCCTAGTCCTAATCAAACTAGAATAGGACTGTATATAAAAAGAGGTTCCCTGATCCTCCTCATCCTCAATAAAAAGAAAGCTCGTAATCTAGATCTGAGGCTTCTCTTTCTTTCGTTGCTGTGTACAAGTTCCAAGAGCACAAAAAGAAACCGTGTTTTTCATCTAGTTTTAGCCCAAGTCCTAGTCTGAATCAAACTAGAATAGGACTGTAAATAAAAAGAGGTTCTGATCGCTCGTCTCCCTCCACATCTTGATCCTCCTCACCCTCGATAAAAAGAAAGCTCGCAATCCGGATCTAGCGCTTGTGGAGCCTATGATGGTTGAGACGAGGCCGGAAGACATGTGTGGTTTGAGGCTGAAGATGGTGACTCATGTCCCATCATCGTGGACGGACAAGAGACCGGCGGCATCTCCGGCCACGTCTGCCCGTTTGGCGCTCAAGGAGGTCAAGATCACGACGAGAACAAGGAGACGCCGTCACGATCGAACAAGAAAATCAAGACGACTAAGAGAAAGAATCCCACGCCCATCGTCGACGACGAGTCCAGCACCACATTTTCAGAGGAGGGACCGAAGAAGAGGAGGAAGAAATTGATGGTAAGGTTGGGCAAGGAGTACGTGGAGTACCTCGAGAAGCACCCCTTGCACCGTCCCACGAACCCGTCGAACTGTACGATGACATCCTCTGTGATCTTCAAGACGAATTTGTCGTTGTGCATAAGGCAAAGCACGATGAGCGCGACAGGATCATCAAGCAGTTCCACAAACTTGGCTACGCTTACAAGGAATTCCTGGTCAGCGACGACGGGGAAGAGGAGCTGGTCTAGAACTAGGCGCTAAGCTGGATCCTATATGTGGATGTTAAGGAATTAGAGAGGCACAATCATGGTTCAAAATCCCGGTTGAAACCTGTCCGGTTTCCACGGATTCCGGATTTCCGGTGTGAACCGGGACACTGGGAAGTGCGGGATCCCGGTGGATCCCGAACCGTGGTTTTGTACCAATCTAGAATCCCGGTCCGGTTTCGTCGGGAAAAAAATCTCGGACTGTGTAGCGGGATTTCATTCCATGGGCACGATCAAGAGATATATGTTCTGCATATACATATACGAGATTGCTTATGTTTCTTTAATCTCTTATCAACAATGCAAATGACTCTTCGAGGCTACGGGGATATGCATATGCATGTGTGCAGAGTAAGCTAGTCAACAGTGGGTGTTTTACAGAAAAGAAAAGAAAAATCATGGCAGGCGTTGTCCATCCATGAGCGTCGGTTCACATGTGCGGAGCTTAATTTCACCCTTGTGGACGTTTTTTTCTCGAACACGCGGAAGAGCTGTGCGTCTTTATATTAAGAAGAAGCCGGTCCAATACAAGGCCAAGTGGTCAGTTTGAGGTTTACATTGCGCCTATGAAAAACGAAACGACTATGCCCTGTCCTCTACTCCAGCAGCGCACGCAACTTTCGGGAACCTGCAAGGTCCCATAACCTGGCCTCCTCCAATATATCTCAAAGAAGGTCCTGTGTGCGCGGCTGCACACCATCAAATACACATCGGTTACGAAACTTCCATATTTCCCAGGCTACGAGCATCACTAGTGTTAAATCCCTTCCTGTGAGCCTGGGCATCCTTCTTGCTGCGCGTCTCCACCATGCGAAGAATGAATCTTCAACCGGCGATGGTGCAAATGCCTGCAGGTGTACCCGATATAGGACATGGAAGTTGGAACCACACCTCTAAGTGCTCACATCCACTTAGAAATATATGTGCTCACACCTCTAAGAATTAACTTTGTTTGGCCGGAATACCCAAACTTTAAGTGCTGCGTTCGTCACTGCCCGGAATTGGCTTCAAAATGTATATGTAGAGTGAATACTACATTAACAATATTTTTTATAGAAATATATCTGAAGGTTGATATTTTTTAGTATTCATATATACTTACATACAAAGTCTGGTCCCACAAGTGAGTCGTCCTGCATAATGGCCCCCACCAAGTGGCAACCTGGGCCCAGGTGGCAGGTCCCTTGATGGTGGTCCCACGTTTGATTGGTCCATTGTTTTAGTTCTTTCCAAAAGTTTCTTGTAAAGTTTGTTTTACAAGTTTTTTTTGCATGGTTTGTGTTAGAAAGGTTGTGTTAAATGTTTGTTGTAAATTAGTTTGTGTTTAAAGTCTGTTGCAAAGTTTGTCTTAAAAGTTTTTCGTAAATTTTGTAACAAAACTTTACGAAAATATAAAGTGGTGGGACACAAAACTTTTTGAGAAGGGAAGTTATGGTTGTTGGATTGCACGCATGAAATTAGCAAAGGCCCTTTTCAATTTAGTGGGGGAGGGGGGGGGGGATTCGTCTTTTCATAGGAAAATTTAGCGGGGAAGGAAAATTTTGCCTCTGAAGAGCCAGAGCCACCGCATACGAGGACACCGTCGGCCAAAAGATTCTAGTTATTAACGACAACGACGCAAGAAGAACTAGCCCTAATCTACTTAATCCAAAAGAAGCTGGGAGGGACATGTGCACCGCATAGCAATTCCTTGACTCCTGCTCCCCTTCGATGATGAACCAACCATCAAAGACGAGGGAAGCTAGCGAAATCGTCGCTGGAGATGAGCTCACACTCTGTCCTATTTTTTTCTTGTACCAGAGAAAAGGTCAAGAAAATGTCACTCATTTGAGGGTAGAGGAGTAAAGTTTTATTTCACTCATTATTACATAAAAAGTAGAATGAAAAATATTTGAAAAAAATACTTTTTAGAGGAATAACTCCTGAATTGTCTCGTACCAAACACACGCAACAGTCCAAACAAACCCTAACACCGTCACCCGCCGCTGGCATCGCCGTGCGCTCTCGCGCGTGTCCTTCTCCAACGCGCGCTCCTGCTTCCGCGGCTCCCTGCCTCTCTCTCTCTCTCTCTCTCTTTCTCACCCACCCCTCAGCTCTTGGCGTCTTGCTACTTTCACATTTCCACCTCCTTCCAGCTCCCACAAAAAAATATTCATTTTTTTATAGAGCAAAATTAGCCAAAAGGCTTTCGAATCCAAAACCAACGAGGACTCGGCGACTGCTGCTCGACCTCGGCCTTCCACCGCCTCCTGCGTCGGCCGCCGCCATGGCGCTGCTCGTGCGCGCGGCGCTCTCGCTCGAGGACGACGACGATGCGACCACCTCCTACTCGCTCTCCTCCGGCGCATCCTCCCCGCCGCTCTCGCTCTCCCCGCCGCCACCCGCCACCCCGTCCCTTTCGCCGCGCGCCGCCGTCCTAGGCGTGCCGCGCGTCGCCGCGCAGCTCTCCTTCTCGGACGAGGACAGCAGCGAGGTCTTCGACGACTCCAGCAGCTACGGGGAGGACGGCGAGCTGGTGCAGGAGGTGTCCAACGGCTTCTTCTTCAGCGTCGCCAGGGTCCCGCCACCTCCGTCCGAGGACCCGAGCCCGGTTCTCGGCGACGTGCAGGCGGGGGATGCCTCTGCTTCCGTTGGTGGGAACCTCGGTGCGGTGGAGGAGTCACTGGAAGACAGCTTCGTGAGCAGCAAAAGTGTCTTCGAATCAATTGAGGCTGCTGGCTCCAGGAGCGAATTGGTGGGTGGCACCAGCGTCATTGGGGACGACAAGGGTTCGGGCGTGGAGGATTTGTTGGACGGGAGCTTCCATAGTTCCAGGAGCTTCATTGGAACTTTGGATTACGGCGACACTGCAGCATCAGGTGATTTTGATGGTTCTGTGCTGATAGGTGATAAGCAGGGTGATCAGGATTTTGACATCGAAGCTATCAATGATGTGGTGCCTCCGCCTTTCATGTCCAATGTTGGACCAATTGGTAGTGGTGACATGCACGTTGTGGATGCTCTGAAGGGGAAGGAGGGAACCTTTGAGCACGAGTTTGTTGAAATGCCTCATGTTATGGATGCTGCAGAAGAGGAGGAAGTTGGCATTGAATCACCCAATGTTATTTCTGATGCAAAAGAAAGTACACCCAACCATGATGTTGTTACAGTTGTCGAAGATGCGAGTCCTGAATATGTTGCTGCAGAAGACGTTGACGGACAACATCCTCTTGCTGATGGTGGTCATCATAAGCTAGACGAGGAAACCGACAGTGATCATGAAGCTTCTTATGATCCTGCATCCATGCCAACCTCTGATGGTGGTGATGCTTGGGAACTATTGGGACAAGAACTGGAGGACAACTTGCCTATTTCCAAAGGCACACGCTTTGGGCTGGATGATTCAGACGAGGTGGAGATCGATAATGATGATGAAGATGAGGTTGATGGAAAGGAATATGAGCATTTGGATTATGCAGCTTTAGCTGAACTTCTGAGGGCAGCAAACATATCACCTGGACAGGGCAAGGCCAAAGTGTTCCCATCTAAAACCTCTGAGCTCAAGCACCAGCTTCCCACCATGGTTACCATTCCTCAGACAAACATGGCATCCAGTCCTGCGATGGAGGCAGTTGCTGACCCTGAAAATGAGATGAGTGATGAGGAGAAAAAGTTATACAGGAAGGTGAACAATGCACGGATCAAATATTTGCGCCTCGTTCATAGATTGGGTTATGATACTGATCACCGAGTACCTGTACAAGTGTTGTATCGGCTTAGTCTTGTAGAAGGCATCAGGCGCATAAGGGTTGCAAACCATTCCTCCGAGCTTGAGAGTGCCTGGAAGAGGGCTTTACAACTTGAGGCAGAGGGAATAGAGGACCTGGAATTCTGCTGTAATATTTTGGTCCTCGGTAAGACAGGGGTAGGGAAGAGCGCAACAATAAACTCTATCTTTGGTGAGGATAAATCCAAAACAGACGCTTTTCTACTGGCGACATCATCAGTAAAGGAGATTATTGGAGTTGTTGATGGTGTCAAGTTTCGTGTCATCGACACCCCTGGACTTGGGACTTCAGCTATGGATGGAAAGTCAAATAGGAAAGTGCTCAATTCTGTTAAGAAGTATCTGAAGAGATACCCTCCTGACATTATTCTGTATGTCGATCGGATGGATACCCAGCGACAGGATGCAAATAGCATATCCCTCTTGCGAGGTATTACTGATGTGCTAGGCCTGTCAATATGGTCCAAAACCATTATTACTCTCACTCACGCAGCAGCAGCCCTGCCTGAGGGGCCCAGTGGCTCAACAATGAACTATGAGATGGTTGTGACTCATAGGACTCATTCTATACAGCAAAGCATTCGTCAGGCAACAAACGATCCTCGAATTGAGAATCCAGTGGCTCTTGTGGAGAACCATCACCTTTGCCAAAGGAATATGGACGGTGAAAAAGTGTTACCTGATGGACTTATTTGGAGGCGTCTCCTCCTCCTCCTATGCTACTCCCTAAAGATGGTCGCTGAGATTGACAGTTTCTCAACCCGTGGTACTCCTCCTGCAAGTACATTTGGTCGCTATCTTCAACTGCCTCCACTTCCTTACTTTTTATCGTCTTTGCTGCAATCTAGAGAGCACCCTAAGCGTGCTAATGAGCAGAATCTTGACAGTGTGGTCTCCGATATTGATCTAGATGAATTGTTGAATGGGGATCAAGAAGATGAAGATGACTATGATAAGCTTCCTCCCTTTAAGCCATTAAGTAAATCTGAGGTAGCGAAACTGTCCAAGGAGCAACGGGAATTGTATTTCGATGAGTATGATTATCGAACTAAGCTTCTTCAGAAAAAGCAATTGAAGGAACAGCTCAGAAGAATTGAGGAAATGAAGAAGAGGGAGGAAAATAATCAGGATATGTGTGCTGTTGGTAACAGTCCTGATGATGAGTATGACACTGATAGATCTCCAATGCCAGATTGGACCCTGCCATCTTCATTTGACTCTGATGATCCTGTCTACCGCTACCGTTGCCTTGAGCCTTCACCAAACCTTTTGCTGCGCGCTGTTCCAAACCCTGATGGATGGGATCATGACTGTGGATTCGATGGTGTGAGCCTGCAACACAGCTTTGATGTGGTCAATAAGTTTCCAGCATCTCTATGGGTTCAAGTTAATAAGGACAAACGAGAGTTCACAATTTATTTGGATTCCTCAATGTCAGCTAAGCATGGTGATTATGCCTCCAGCCTCGCAGGCTTTGACATCCGAACAATGATGGACCAGCTTGCATACTCTCTCAGAGGTGAGACCAGATTTAAAAATTCCAAGAAAAATATCACTACTGGTGGCTTATCCATGACATTCTTGGGAAATACCATGATAACTGGAGCAAAATTTGAAGACAAGCTTTCAGTTGGTAACAGGTTAACGCTAGTTGCAAACACTGGTGCTGTGTCCATGAGAGGTGACAATGCATATGAAGTGAATGTGGAGGCTACAGTGAGAGAGAAAAGCTATCCTGTTGGCCAAAGCCTTGCAACTTTGGGTGCATCCTTAGTTAGGTGGCGTAAAGAATGGACCATGGCTGCAAACTTTGAATCTCACTTCTCTATTGGAAGGACTTCAAACATGGCCGTTCATGTTGATGTAAACAACAAACTAACTGGAAGGGTGAGCATCAAGGCCAGCACTTCGGAGCAGCTGAAGATTGCCCTGTTAGGTATCTCTTCTGCGACAATGTATTTGTGGAACAAGATTCATCCTGGTTCAGATCCTAATTCCCGGTAGCAATGCTGAGTAAGAAAATTTCGAACCCTAACATTTGTCTCCTCTGGTTCCGTCTACTTGTTCATTAATTGACTGTTTGAAGCTTTTCAATTCTACTTGCGATTATTATGCCTCTTCCTTATGCTTCTTTACTTTGAAATATCTGCAAGTCTTATTGAATACATAGGGTTAACACTTAACAACAACAACAATAATTATATGCATCTGTTTTCCTTACTGATTGTCGAGATTGTAACGTGTTCCTTTACATTCGTTTATATTCACAAAAGATGGTGAAAATCCAAGGACAGATAGTACATGTCTCATGAGACCATGTCAAAACTTTATTCCAGAATCAGTAGATGAACGAGAGATCGTATACAATGGGCAAAGGAACTTTGTTGGCCCAACAGGCTAACAAACTAGTGTGCTGGGCCAAATGACTTGTTGAATTTTGTTGGGTTAACCATTTGCTCAAGTAAGACATACCAAAATAGTTACCAATCTAACAAATGGTTCAGTGGTCAATGTAGTTATGATACATGTCAATCTGTTCCAGATCCACTCTCCTCTTGTCAGGTTATATTTCTGTTGATAGGTTCAGTAAATTTTCTTTCTACCTAAACGTGGCACCTTAAGGATAACAAATGCAACAGTACATTTCATGAGTTATTGTCCTACAGAGAAACATGGAAGAAAAGGCATATAACATCCTTGGTGGGTGTATCAGCGTCTGGTAATTATAGTTGGAACAAAATGTTATATGAACCAATGAAATTTTCGCCTGTGACATAACGTGGGGAAATTTTATTTGTGTCGTCAACTTCATGTAAATTTTGGTTGGAGATTATTGCTTTTACAACATGGCTGCTAGGGATAGTTTCCTTCAATAGATGAAATCTGTGCTTATACATATTTCATCATCCTACTTTGTTGGCAAACCATATTCTGTGAATTTCTTACAAGATGTTGTTGTATTCAGGTATCTCAAGATTCAATCATTCAGAGGTTCGCTAACACAGCATTCTCGTGTCAACTTGTCACCCAAGAAGGGGAGGTAGCTGGAAATTCCAAACTCTGGCAACTTGCTAGGAGAATAGAGGTTGAACCATCACTTTCAGTCAAGAATCAAGATAAGTCTAGCTGTGCTGCCATTTACCTTTTCCCCTTTGGTGCGCATTTGCTGGAGAACTTCACGAGCTGCTCAACTCATTTTGTCGAAAATTGTAATTAGAAACCTGACTGACAAATCGTAATACCAAAGAAAATAACTGCTGTCCATTTCCATCTTCATTTGGCAAAAAGTTATTTTTTTTATCTCTTCACTTGATGATCAGTAAGTGTGGTGAATGAAAGAAATCAAAATATTGTTAGGTAAAACTGAAGCTGTAGTTTTTCTTTTCTTGACCAAACCACCAAGTCTGCCTTGTGAGCAGACGCATCTGATTAGCGTGACTACCGAAAGTTCAGTTTCTAATAGCTGTTGTCTTAAGCTTGACAATATGTTGTCCTAATTTACACGTTAACTTAGATTATATTGCTGGTATTGCTGGCAGTTTCTCAGTGCATATATATCTGAAGATAAGGTGCAGCACGAGAAAGAAGTTTGGTCCACTTTCTTTGGCTTATCCTGACAAGTGGGAGGCTTTCTTTACATTTCTTGTTCAGAATAGGATTCGTGGGTCCTCATTAGTCTAGAGAAAAAGATGAGTCCAATCGAAAGTTTCTTGCTTTTTTCTTTTTTTTTTTCTGGGTGACTTGTGTCGATGTTATAACAATGATATGATACTGCACATATTAAAATTGATACAGCACTGAGGAAAACTTATACAGATGAAGGAAACTTTCATGGCGCTTTTTGATAGGTTGTGGCCTGTATTCCGTATTGGACTCTTGGGAGCTAGTTCATTGCTGCAGGTTTTCACTTTTCTTCCCAGGAAAATATCTGCAAATCGTTAGTTTTTTCTGGGCACTTAGCAGGGTTCAGATCTCTCAAAATATAACTTTTTGGACCAGATCATAAGAAATGAAAATGGGGAACTATTTCATATAAGTAACACACTAAAATACGCACAGTACAGGCAAGAAACCTTCTGCACAACTATCAAAACGAAAGCTGCTGGATGTTTTGATAAATCACTTTGCAAGAAAACATGGAGTCATCTCATAAACATGTCCAGGATTGTTCCCAGCTAAAGGATCGCCTTATTACGAGGATTTACTTCCTCTTCACATAGCGGAAGAATCTGAACCAACCCAACTAAAAGACAACGTGGATAATGATAGGAGGAAGAGTACTTTTTACTCATAACTTTTCACAGGCTCATGTTACATATTTTCTGGAAAACAAGTTCATGGTTACCATGACTTTCGGTTGAACCCACACCCATGAACTTCCCAAGATCTCATCTTCCCTGGAAAATATGAACTACATACCTTCCTTTTTTGCACATCACGCACATATAAGCATAGCTAACTAGTTGCTAACTAGGCCCTTACGAGTTCATGTTCATGGTGCAAACTTACATAGTAGTTTTTACAAGGCAAGCTCAGTTTTTTCAGTTCTTGCAGACCTGACCATGGCATGGCCGTGCTATCGGCCATGTTTATGTGCAGATCTTACTTTCTTTTATGTGTGACCCCAGGGAGCCAAGAACATGACTCTCCTTATGGGATCTTCTGCAGCCGAGCCGCGGCAGTCAGCGCCACGGCTTGGCGGCGTGGTGGTGGCGGCGGCGGCGGTGCGACCTTCGCCGGCCGGCCTTGGTGCCGGCACGGCGGTGGTGCCGCAGGACCGCCGCAGTTTGTCACGGAGGGCCTGTTTGACCTCGTGAGCCCAGGAGCCTTCCCCTGCAGGCAACTGAGGAGGTTTCATGGCCTTTGGCTCAACTGAAACGCTAACAGACTCACTAAACTGACCAAAGAGTGTGGGCAAGGCTGCAGAGAAATGGTAGTAGATTTATCAGAGGTTTGGCAGTGGGGGCTTATTTATAGGCGGCGGAGGAGCCGTGAGGGAGCAAAAGGGAATTCCACTTGCTAGCTGGTGCGCGTGGAATCGGGTTCCAAAAGGAGATGCAAATTCGAACCCAATTAGCTGTTGAATATTGTTGATTAAGCTAAGGGTTTGGTGATTGTTGTTGTCAATCAGACATGATATTTTATAAAACAGTGGTCACCAAATAGCTTTTGGTAACCAGCTGTTTGACATACATTTAAAACTGTTCCAGGAGCTCAAACGGTACTAACTGAATCTTAAGCAATCTATAATATAGTTAGTGCGCTGCATTATCTGGTTTCAGCCTGCGCTAGTTGTAATCTAGGATTGATTTTCAATTGAATCTTGCTTATGATACATGGAAGTTGTTCCAGGATTCAGCTAGGCGTTATAGATTTTTATTGGCTTTGCGCTTGTTTACTTGTGTTTCTCCGTTTCCCGGACACTGCCATGTTGTTGAGAGAAACAAATAATTTCTGCCATATATAGTGATGCATGACTAGCCTTTCAGCTTCATAAATGAACACCTTGCGAACTGAAAAATAGTGGTGATTTTTATTACTCAACCGCTTCATTGAACAAGTTATTACTTATGAGGGGTTTTCCACGCGGCAAATCTTCTCGGAAAATTTGATATCAGAAACTGATTCCCCTTTGAGGGTGGAAAAGGATCTAGACACTGATGCTGTGAGCCGCACTTTGTGTTTAGTGACATGTTAAGTGGTGGCATTGGCTTACCATGTTGCCTTGTCGCGGCGGCGATGCGAATAATGCCGGCCGCTTTGATGCGATCATGGATGGTCTGAGCTGCCGAGGTGGGCGGGGAATTATTGATAACCGCCGTGCTGTCCACCATGCAGGTGGCCAGCTGGCCCGTGACATCCTCATAGCGCAACGGGCACGTCGTGGTGGCCGTCCTTCTCGCGGGTCCCACGGCCCACTCTCCTTTCGTACTGCTACTGGGCCTAGTCTCGCTCGTGTCAACAGGACAGATGCTGCTGCTGGTGATCTGTTTGTCTTTGTTCCCTTCTGCGCTGCGCATGGTTTGTGGCAAGGTTTTTGTTTGGAATCCTTTCAAAAAAGAAAGGTCTTTGTTTGGAAGCGTGTTGCCGTCGCCATTAACCGGTGAGCGAGCGATCGCCTTCGTCGTCTAGCTTTCTGAAACGGAGCACTCAACTTTAATGCACGAGTAAGAAAAGTTACTTGAGTCACTTTTTTGCCTCATGATACGACGATTAGTTTGCGGATCGAATAGCCCAAGAAGTTCTATTGGATTAACCGATCTAGTCTGCTCACTTTTTCAGCCCACGGCCCTCTTCCTAAGGCTTGTACGGTATCAAAAATGAAATGGAGCAGTCCAGCCCAGCATCTCTAGCTTCATGGACCTAGGCTACAAGTAATAATGGGCTTTGTGATAAGCACAGAGGACGTGCACACGCAATGCAACTGCGCTGTCTAACCCAATCCAATCCAACGACCCACCCAGTTCCGTGACGTTTCTGCCCACTGCCTCCTTCCTTTGCTCTGTTTTCTCGCTTTTCAGGGCCCTCCCGTTTCTTCGCTGCTATTCTGAATTCAGAGATCAGAGCGAGAGAGAAGCGATGGTGGTGGGGGCGCTGAGAAGGAGCAGCGGCGGCGGATTCCGCTGCAGCTCGCGTTTCTTCGTCCAGTCGCTCCGCAGATTCGTGAGTCTCCCCCTGCTCCTTGCATTCAGTTCAGTCCTCCCGTTTGCCAGTTCTGCACACACCCCGTCATCAATTGGGTGGATTCTGTTCCACTAAAACCTAGTTGTGCTCGTGCCGCACTAATCACTCATACCAGTCCGAAATCGAATCACTGGTGCTAGTTTTAGCCGCGGATCGATCGATTCGAAGGTTACTGCAAATGCGAGGGCGCGATTTCATTTGGCCTCGGCTCCGTCCTTCAGTTCTACGATTGTGTGTTCCGCGGACTAGTTCCAGCTTTGCCTTCATGCCTTTGATTCTATATTCGGTGGATTTGCTTCAACTGTGACTTGTCGCTTACCTATTGTGTATGTCCCGCTAGGCGAGCACGCTGGTCGTTGCTGAGCACGAAGGTGGGCTGGTCAAGCCGTCGTCTCTGAGCGCATTGGCTGCTGCGGAGGCCCTCTCAAAAGAGAACAAAATTTCTGTTTTGTTGGGTGGATCCGGGCCGGCGCTTCACAAGGCTGCTGAGCATGCTGCGTCCAGCCATCCATTGGTATCTGAGGTATTGTGCTGCTGCTTGCAACTTCGCTATAGCACCTAGTCCAGCAATTACTCTCGTAATAACTAGTCATGCCAATTTCTTTCGTTGCTTAATAGTTTGTTCTCTAACACTGTAGGTGCTTGTTGCTGATTCAGACACCTTTGCACGACCACTGGCTGAACCGTGGGCAGACCTACTCCGTTCAGTTCAGGAGAAAGGTAGCTACTCTCATGTTATAGCTTCTTCGACATCCTTCGGAAAGAATTTGCTTCCACGTGCTGCAGCGCTTCTTGATGTGTCCCCTGTTACTGATGTCACTTCCATAATGGAGGAACGGGTCTTTGTGAGGTTTGATACTTCTGCTGCTTGCTATGGTTTGTAGCATTTTATTCAATGTATGGACATTGGATGAGTAAACAATGTTGTGCATCCAGCTGCTGTGCACATTTCTGGTTTGTATGTGACTTTGCAATACATGAACTTTGGTTAGCTGTTCAATGTGATATTGTCGTGCCTGAACACATGTTTATATGCCCTTTTCAGAACCTCCTATTTATCTTCATTCACCACACCAGTTATTGTCTAATGGTTCATATTTCATACTACTACATTCTGAAAATCATGTTGTTCGGACACAAGCAAACTAAGACGCAGACAGTACAAACTTCATGTCCTAAACCACATCAATATCAGAATGGAGTACACGATACAAAGTGATAGCTCATCTGAATTGTTTTTGTTCATCTTCAACCTTATTTATCACATGTTCAATCACTTCAATTCTAATTTTATATTAGCCTTTCCATTTCCATTTTATTTCCATACTGTTAACTTATACTAAAATACATCCAAACTTCCATAGTACATCCTCATTCTGGTGAGATGCTTCCTGCTTTATGGATTACCGGTTACATCCTTGGTTGGGGCTTGATTCTTTAATATAGAAATCAATGCTAGACGTATACATCTGCAGTTCCATGCTTTAGTTTGATGCATGCTTCTTATTTCAGGCCCATTTATGCTGGAAATGCACTTTGCACTGTGAGATATACTGGAGAGAATCCTTGTATGATGAGTATTAGGTCAACTTCATTTTCCTCAACTGCTGAGGCTATGTCTGAAACAAAGGTTGCACCTATTACCCAGGTTGATCTCTCTTTTCTCAATGAAGGTTTGTTTTGTTTCTCCACCATAATCTTCTATTGATAAGTTAACAGACCTATTGCTCTTTGATTTTTTTCCATGCCTTTATTTTTTGTGAATTTAAACCATGATCGAGGTACATGACCTCTGTTTTGACATCCTAGGTTATACTGACAGTTTGCTGATTTAAACTTTGACATATATCTAATAGCGTCTCTCCTTCCATGTGCAGATAGCTTAAAATCTAGCTGGGTGAACCTGACATCCCAAGACACAGAACGCCCTGACCTTGCAAATGCAAGGGTTGTAGTCACTGGAGGCAGAGGTTTAAAAAGTGCTGAAAATTTTAAATTGTTAGAGCAGCTTGCTGAGAAACTTGGTGCAGCAGGTTTGAGCTTCTATCTGAGATCCGTAGTCTTTGATATTAGGTCTTATGTGAAATTATCCCTATGCAGACACTAACTTTCTAACCGGATACTTTCACTTCTGTAGTGGGTGCGACCAGGGCTGCTGTTGATGCAGGTTTTGTTCCAAACGACCTTCAGGTAAGCACTTCAATTCAACCGTGTGCAGCAAGTCATAGCTTATAATTAAACGGATTGTGCATTGATCCAGATATTATAAAGTTTTATCATACACTGGGATACGGATTTATACCTTATTAAGCTAGTAGCAAAAACTTGTCATAAGCTCAAGGTTGAGTGAAAAGATGTTACTTGGCCTGTGCCCGTTTCTCTAGTAAGTGCTGTCCATTTTTCCTCAGGTTGGTCAGACTGGAAAAATAGTTGCACCGGAGCTCTATATGGCTTTTGGAGTTTCTGGAGCAATACAGCACTTGGCAGGAATGAGAGATTCGAAGGTTATTGTGGCTGTTAATAAAGATGCCGATGCTCCAATATTTCAGGTTCCTTCTTGCACTTTATACCCACCATGGAACTTTAAATCCTCAATTCTAATCCTATGCATTGCCATTGTCCAGGCTGCAGATTATGGACTGGTTGCAGATCTATTCGAGGTTCTTGAAGACTTGTTAAAGAAGATCCCAGACAAGAAATAAACAGTTGTCATCATAATACGTGTCCATGTTGTATCTCCCATTTATTCATAAAATAATATGAAATCATCTCATGATGTGAATACTCCAGGAACGTTGCATGTCATTGTCAAGCAATAAGCATGTTGACCTGTACCCATCCATTTCCTTGCTACAGTTAGGTTCCTGGGTGGCGTTCCCCCACCATAACATGAAACGTTAGCTCAGCTCGAGTCACAAGAGATAACCTCAGTAGACCTAGTTATGATCAACATTGGCAACTGCATGGCAAATTATTTTTTGCTTCGTTCACCAAACATGAAAGTACAAGCGAGCATGAATGTGAGGCAAAATATTTCAAGCCAAAGTGCTAATATGAACATCCGACAGAAGAACAATCTACATTGAGTATATTGGCGCAAGAATGCCCTGACGTTCAAAATGTACAAGTTCAACCTAATAATGATACATCTGAGTGATAAGCCAAGATGGAACTATGGTAATTAATCGCAATATCAACTTATTCTTTTGTGGTCAAAATGAACACTGAATGACAAAGGAAGAGAAAAGAATTGTAGAAATATCATATGATATATAAATTATACAAGTAAAATATAAAGAATCACAACTTCTATAACCTAATGTATGGCTCTCAATCATGAGGTGATCATGATTCAGATTTATCAGGAGGGCTTCCAACGAGCCAACCCCACATGCCACCAGATTGCCTCTGTTTTGCCTCTAATGCTGCTTGTTCTGAAGCAGCTCTCTGTCTTCGTAGCAGCTCGACCTCCTTTTCCAATGTATCCAAACTTTGAAGTTTTTGTCGTAGTTCCGCAACATCAACCTTAGACATTTTGGAAATTAATTATGATTAGTGTACTGTATTTATCTCTTATGTATCTATCGTTCACTAGTGTAGCATCTAATCAAGCAATTCACTGGAGAAGTGAGATGCTAATGTAATAACAGGCAATACTGTACAATTAGTCATTTGTAAATTGTAATAATCAGTGCAAAAGCGAACAAAAATATGTACCTCAAGTTTGAAACATCTCGACTGCTCAGAAGCAAGTTGCCCACGGACAGCTTGAAGTTCCTATACAAGGAACAAAAACCAAGGGTTCAAACATTAGCTAACGAACAATATTCTGTCAGAAGTGGGCTCAAATTTCTATCAACGTACAAAATGGAAGAGTAAAAGTGCAAGGATTTATTCACACAATGCATAATCACAAATTAACGTCAAAGCTATTTTGCTCAAATCTTGTTTAATATGTCATGATATATGATATTACACACGATGGTATAATAGCATTTTGTGTAGTCCACAATATTCAATACAGAAAAAACTAGCCTTAAATTTTGTAGAATATGGTTTGAAAGTAGCATTCAGATCTCAGTAGTTCTAAGAAAAATACAATAATATTGTACTATATGTAATGTTTAAAGAGGAGGTTCATTAGGACCTTAGGAATATATGGAGGACAAACCAAGAAACCTACAAGGTAAGAGAGAGATGACTTACTTTTGTCAGTTCTGCATTTCTGGTCTCTGCTTGAGTAATTTCTTCTTTAAGTTGCACAGTTTGCAGCTGTTCCCTGGCAACCGTTGCCTCTAGTTCCTCTTTCTCAGCTTTAAGAGCTGCTAAAAGCTTTTCACTTGTTTCATCATTTCTATTTTGCTGGATCTCAAAACAACACAAGATAAAAGAAAGGTACAACATAAGTATCACGAGTTATCAACCTTTGTATCAGACACATTTATTTAATATAGTTTCTACACCACAATTAGCTACATTCTAGTTTGCAGAATTTCTATTGTTATGAAACATAATTCCTACAACAAACAACACAACAATAAATGAAAAACTGAAAACATGTTTAGCTCACTCAAAGTGACTAGGCCAACAAAAGAAAGTTCTAGCTAAGCAGGCCTGAACAGAAACATACCAGATCTGAATCAGCACCGTCCATGGCAATCTCTCGTATCCTTCCATCTTGAGAAATTTCAACCTCAGGTTCCAGGACCGTAGATGTATTGTCTGCAATAGTTTCTTCTTTTGTCGACTGCGAATCTGATTTCAGGCTAAGTCTAAGAGTGTACACCTGCTCATTTATAAAGGGAAATGTTAGTTAAAGTTGACTACAGGTATGAACATAAGACTTGAGAATGCCAATTACCTCGTTGCTGTATCGTCCATTGTATCCTCCAAATGAAATGAGATAATCATCTCCATTGTAATTGCTATGCACTAAAGTCATGCCCTAGAGAATCATAATTCATACATCAGCAGACAAGGAAAATAATTCTGGCCAATAGATACTATTCAAAAGATATTACCTCACTGGCAAGGGGGACACGTCCCTCCGCAGTGCTAACAATGGACCATGTCAGAGTCGACATGTTAAGCACAAGTGTCTCGGAGACCCCTGTAAAGAAGAATGCATGAGCTGACCGCGTGCTTAACACATAAATACAAAACAGTTGTTTACTTTAAGATAACTCAAGGTTTGTTGTGATACTCCTACCATTAATGCATTTGATTTTTTTCTTTCTTGAATACGTAGGAGAGCTGCATATCATTGCATTATAGAGAAAGGTTTCGGCCCCTTACAAGACATCACCACCTCATGGCATTTGATTTGACGGATGAGCCCATTCTAGATGGGATAGCCCATTCATGGGTTCATCCTTCATCCAATAATTTGATGGGAGGACACTATCCCTTGTTTAAACCAATCATGTGCGCTTGTGAGGAATGAGGTGGTGATGGATGACTTCTATTCGTCAAACTAATCAGGGTGATTAGGATGGAGCTGGTGATGAATTACCTTATTCCTAGAACCGAAGCCATAAAAGTGTCCTCCCACTAAACTGTTAACAAAAACCTCCCAGAAAAAAAAGAAAGAAAAAGATAGCAATTCAGGAGATCAGCTCTAGATGAATCATTGCTTCCTTTATTATGATCAGTCAACATCAATCCAAATAATTTTCTCATGTAAAAACACCAAGCTACAACTTGCAAAGAAAATGCATTGTAACATTACTTGGTTGTACGATTAGTGCTAGATGGGAAAAATATACTATTTGTTATAGGTTCAAGAGACACAAGCTTCAAAAATTACATATACGGTTAGGAAAAGAAAAGAATGAAGAGCCTGCTTGAATCCTAACCCATTCAAATGAGTCCAATTAAGAAAAAGAACATGAGGCAAAAAGCCATTAGTAAAATGACCATACGAATTAAACCCCATAGTAACTAAATTAAGACAAAAAGATGCTTACCACTTTTGTTATTGCCACCCCCAACTATGTACCAGTTCTCCCCCACAGTTGCACCTGCATGACCAGCTCGTGGGCTTGGAGTCAGGCCCTGTTGTTTGGGTCTTGACCATTCCATCTGTAACTCCAGCAACAAAGTTACAGGTCAAATATAACACAACAATCCCTACAGAGTTCTAGTAGCTTGGAAAATTACCGTCTGCAAATCAAGGACATGTAGGTCACTGAAACATGTTGCGTGAGATCCCCCACCAAAAATTAAGAGATAACGGTCAGCATGGCAAGCCGCAGCATGATCTGATCTTGGAGAAGGAGGGGTGCCTCTAGAACATCAAATCAACATTACGATGAGCTAAATCCAGAAATATAGGCAATGCAACATTTGGAATGGAAGAACATATTGAGACATCGTCACGAAAAACTTTAAATAGACAATCAAATTCATGAGTTATGAAGATATGTGCAAAGTCTCACAGATTATACGGTTTCCTTTTTCCTATTTCTTTTGCACTCTTTCCCTATTAAAAGCTGGTAAAAGGTGATCCCTGACAGTAAATTCAGTACTTCCATTATTCAGAGTAAATTTCAAACTGTGAATCCATCTACGAGCAAATGATGCAAAAACATATTGATGCAGAGAAATTACTAAAGGCATTAACCTAAATGAAGATTATCAGCCCAGGAAGCTTCTAAACATAAACATATGTATTGGAACTTAACATGTAATAACAATAATGTTAGGGACAGCTGTACTGATAAACCTAGGACCTTTGAGATTACTATTTAATAGTCAAAATCAAAAAGATTCTCATTTCAGATATATTTAGGTCTTGATTCCTGTACTTACATTGCATCTACATCATCCCATGTCATGGTTTCAAGATCAAGAATGTGCAAATCATTCAAGAGGCATCGTTTTGCATCTTCACCACCAAACAAAACTAGAGTTGTCCCAACACGAGTCACTGTTTGACCTCCACGAGAAATCTGCAGCGGATACAATTTACATAAGCAGTGCAGTTTATCTAACTAATATATGTATGATAGATATCAAAGCATTCGCACATTATTATGATGCAGACTTTTTCATCAATTAATTTACAGTACAGAGTAGAAGCTAAAATCAGGCACAACAAAGCATAAGAAACCATCAGAACAAGCACATTAGGAAAGGCATACCGCATATGCAAACAAAACAACAGTACAAAGAATTGATAGTTACTGTTGGTTCAGAGTGACTGGAGAGCTATAAACTGATTACCGGTGGTTTGCCATAAGTCTTAACAATCGACCATGTACAAGTATGTGGATCAAATTCCTTCACTACAATAGAAGGCATCAGAAGCCAAGTGTCAACATCAGAAAATACAAATCAAACCGATTAGACATAACTACCAGAAAAAGTATCGAACTGACTGAGTGCTTAGCAAACCTGTAATGCCTTCGGATGGATCTTTTGTATGCCCGGCAATAGAGAAAAATTTGTTACCCCATGATATCTATGGTACACAATAACAGATCACAAAATTAACTACCATCTTAAAGATCGATGACTTTGCAGTTGTTCAAACCGTTTTTGAATAAGTTTACCAATGAATGGCCAGCACAAGGAGCAATTTGTGCAGTTTTAGCTGAATCAGAAGAGTCCCCTTGCAATTTGGCATCGATCTTGGACCATGTCAAACTCTTCAGGTCCAAAACCTGTTATTTCAACAAATTGTGAAAATAAAATATTCACTACATTAGATATGAGACAACTATATAAGGATAACCAAAAGCTGTAGAAGAACATATGCTCACAAAATCACAAGCCAGTAAGTCATATCTAACAACATAGGATGCATACATACAATTTTGTATATTTTTTGAGGGAATTATAATCTTGTATATTTTTGATAGGAATACAGCAAGGGAAGCCCCTGCTGTGGTAGCTATATATTATATATAATCGAGCCAAATGAGTAAAAGTCTGTACATCGCCTAGAAAAGGGTCAAATCTGGCTAGTGGCCAGAGAAATAATAAAGAAGAAAGCACTAATTACAGTCTTGTATATTGCTGTATAACCGCATTCAATTGCATGTACTACAGGTTACCTGAAGGTCACTAAGGTAACGCCCATTATGGTTTCCACCAAATATATACATCTTATCTCGCAAAACAGTTGCTCCATGCTGCAGCAACCAAAGTTAACATTAGTGCTACAGAACTAATAGAAGAAACAAAAAGTTATGAAACAATAAAAAGATTAAATGGGATATCTTGCACACCTCATAACGAGGTTTTGGACGCTGACCACTGACAGATAATGGAGTCCATTCGTCATGAGAACTAACAGTACTAAGGCCCTCCAGAATGACGTCTTTGTCCTCTGCCTCCACAGAAGTTACATTTTCAGAAATGGTTTTCGGTTCTGGAATTGATGTTCCATTTGTTGAAGCTGGTAAGATCTGTGGTTCTTCTTTTGATTTCTATTGCAATAAAAAAACATATAAATAACTATGTTAGGGAAAAACTTAGAAACCTATACATTGAGATGGAGCAATAAATGGTAAAAACAAAGAGAGTCAGAGATCATATTAAATTTTAATACTCCAAAAAAAGGAAACAACCAATAGTGTAACTTACATGCATTGGAATATCTACAACAGGCTCAGGGTTGAACTCAGGGACCCTAGAGTACCATCCTGGATCTTCCTCCTGCCAGATAACAATACACAATACACCATTACACCTTAATAATGCACAGATGAACTCATTGAACTGTGAACAATATCATGTGATCATTCATACCTCCAAGATTTTGACAAAAAGGCGCATCGCCTCCGCTGATGGCATGCTTCCGAGCCCATGCCAGCTGAGAACACAAATGGTATCAGCAAGTGGCAATGTTTTTTTATGACATGCAACTCATGTTCAAATGGTATTTTCCAGTCGGCTCTCCATGTTGACCCTTCCATAATCTAACAGTAATAACATTGGTTGTTGCAGCATAGGTATCCCATTTTCTAACTAGTGGACAAGGATAAAGTTACATCTAATATTTGGGATAACCAAAGTGAACAGTAGATGAAAACGAATGGAACGTCTCTGATGATCCTAGTCAGATTTCAAGTTGTAAGTAAAGTGCTATGGGTTATGCTTATCTATTGATATAGTTGAAAGCATTGATAAGTTGGTTTGTACCGTGACAACTAGCAGCAGGATTTGAGTGTGGTGGTACTAACCTCGTCCATTTGCTCTGCTCCACAGGGTTCCATGCCCTGGGCTTGGGCACATTGCATGGACCAACTGTAGCCTGCAACACAACAACACCCAAAATCACCAACTTGAATTGCGATCACCAAGCAAACGCCGCCCCAGTCCACAGAGATGAGCCACCTAACACCATAATTCGACCCACAGGAAAGCACCAATTCAGACCATCCCACCCGAGATCCACTCAATTTTCTCCCCAAACCCCGGAATCAAACAGCCAGAAACCATCAGACAACAAGTCACCTGTTGGTACAGGCCGTAGAGAAGAAGCGCGACGTCGTTCTGGAAGCGAGAGATGGCAGCTGAGACAGTAGCCCCGCCAGCGCCGAACCCAGCGTAGGCCGCGGCGGCGTAGAAGCGATCGGGGTAGGCGAGTCCGGAGCTCGCCATGGCCAGCTCAGAGCCCTAGATCTCCCGCGGGATCTCACGCGGGAACGGCACCGAACAACCCCCAGCGTCAGAGGCGGCAGCAAGGGTTTGTTCGGCTGCCTCGACGTCACAGCCTTCGTCGTGCGAAAATGGGAATCTACAGGAGGATTCGAGCTGAGATCTGGAGGGAGACGGCGCGGCGACGCTCCCTTTCGCTTCGTTCGCGGGCGATGCTTTTTAACGAACGCTCCCCGCCGAGGTGGCCGTCGAATGGAAAGGAGGGAGAGGTAGATGCCGACCGGAGTCGCCACGTGTACATGCCAGGTTGGCTCCGCGTGGGTCCAGTGACGTGGTAATGGAGTCGTGTCTCGTGTCGTCGCTGGTTCGGGGCCTCGGGGTCGTTTGGGCTTCTTGGGCTGGGGTGTTTTCGCTGTCCACCTCTGACTTCTCTCTCGCCGTCCTGCCGGACTCCCCGCCGGCCGCCGATCACCACTCGCCCACCTCCGGCCTCCTACCACTCGCCGCGGCGGTGCCAGGATTTCGGCCGCTCATATTTCACCTCGCTACAGCTGCTGCCTTCCAATTGTCGTCCAGAGCTGCAACCACGCCGTGCTATTCGCGCTGGATCCGAGAAGAACTTGCAGGTAAGGTTCAGTCCTTCTCCGAAACGAGGCGTAGACGGCTAGACGGAGCAAGGATACGTGGGAAGGGATGCAGCAGCTGCAGCCGAAGCAGATGCACTGGGTGAGGGCCGACTCCTCCGACTTCGGTGGTGAACGCCCCGCCGCCCGCAGGTATTCCGCTCTCCTTGCCGCTGTAGTCTCTATTTTCAGCCCATGCTACTAATAATGATCAAACAAAAATTCGCGATCACCTGCAGCGGGCACACAGCTGTGAGCATCGGCAAGTCTAAGGTGGTCGTCTTCGGTGGATTCGCTGACAAGCGCTTCCTTGCAGACGTCTCAGTCTATGATGTTGGTAAATTGAGTCTCCCTCGTAATGTTTGGAATTTCTTTGCATTATTCCCTGGACAATTTTAATTAAGCACAAACAACTCGGCCAAAAGGGAACGCATTATTATTTGCATTTGGTTGTCATTTAGGCACTGAAGATGATGATGCAACACTGAACCTTTCCTGTTTTTATTTCAAATTATATATCAGAGAATAGGCTGTGGTACACACCTGAATGCACTGGAAATGGATCAGATGGTCAGATAGGCCCGAGCCCCAGGGCGTTTCATGTAGCTGTTGTGATTGACTGCAACATGTTCATCTTTGGTGGCCGTTCCGGGGGCAGGAGGTATGCTGTCCGTATAGCCTATCCAAGAAAGTTGGTAGCATAAAACATAGACATTTTTCATGATTATTATTTATGTGGGTTTTTTCCTGTATAGGTTGGGTGATTTCTGGATGCTTGACACTGGTAAACCTTTACAATTTGTGAAGTTCTTATAGGGATCCCCTTTCCTTTTCTGGGATGCAACCAATAAGTCTTGCTTCTATAACATTTAGAAATATGGCAATGGTCGGAGCTGACTGGCTTTGGTGATTTACCATCACCTAGGGAGTTTGCTGCTGCTTCAGCCATTGGAAACAGAAAGATTGTTATGTAAGAGTGCTTCATTTGATGCATGTTTGGTCATCATTGTTTTACCTGTTATCACTTGTGAAAAAATTATGTTCACCTTTATTCAGGTATGGTGGTTGGGATGGCAAGAAATGGCTGTCGGATGTGTATATCATGGACACGAGTGAGAAATCTGTTTCTTATTCAATCTGTATTGGACATTGTATTAATTTCTCAGAAGATTTCATCAAGAATTTGAGCATTCATTTCTTGTATTCTCTCTTGGATAGTGTCACTCGAGTGGACAGAATTAGCAGTTACCGGATCTGTGCCGCCTCCAAGATGTGGGCATTCTGCCACCATGATTGAGAAGCGGCTGCTTATATTTGGAGGAAGAGGTGATTGCTATTTGTCGCTTTCGTGAATTTCTCAAACATAGTTTTATTATTGAGTTTTTGTGTTTGGTCCTACTAGCTGATATGTTTGACATTCATTCTTTTACCCCAAGATTGAAAGTAAATGTGTTGATTATTTTCAATATCGTTGAAATCTTACAAATAATGCAACTTATATTCTTTAATGCAGTTGGATAATTTCAGTATTGAGAAATCAACTCCTTATCAAAACTTTGTTTCCATTTAGTTGTAGTTGTATATTTGCATTATCTTTTGATTTAGGGATAATATTCATCTCTTTTTCTTGAGTCATATTACTAAATTATTTTCTTATAGAACCATGTAACTATTTGATTTTCATGTGGATTAGCATGTGAAAAGCTAAATTATTTTCTTATGAGAGTTTGTTGTGTGAATTCAGTGATGATTTGCCGTGATTAATCATTTAATTTGGGCTATCAATATGCTACGCCCAATCACTTTATGTCTTCTTTCCCACAGGTGGAGCAGGGCCGATAATGGGTGATTTATGGGCTTTAAAGGGTATTACTGAAGAAGGTATCTCCTATTTATTTGTAATTCTATTTGAGACAGAAAGATGCAGCATATCTTCCTAAGTCCTAAGTTCCTAACTGTTGTGATGACACCAGCAGAACTAATAATGCATGTAGAATGTAGCCAGTTTGGTACAGATCATTGTTATATGTGGAACGCCTTCCTTTACATTTTATTCATGCTAACTGCCTCTTGACAAATATTATTTTCATTTTTCTCTCATATTGAATTATCTGGCCCATCCTTCATCGTTAATATCATACCACTTAATCGGAGCCTGATTGTGTTCACTTTGGAAGATAATGAGACACCAGGTTGGACACAATTGAAGCTCCCAGGGCAATCTCCCTCCCCTCGGTGCGGCCATTCAGTAACCTCTGGTGGACCTTATGTATGTAGTTTCATCCTGTGATAATGCTTTCTGAACATTTTTGTCGTCTTGGATAGTGCGCCTGTATAAAACTATAATGTATCATTGCCATATGCCATCATATAAACCATATGTGCTACAATATCAGAATTGGTACTCTTAAGGCAGTCTGAGCTACTAGAAATAGTGCGAACATGTAGAGTGCCCACCCTAGTTATGAGTTTCCTTTTACAACAAATGTATTACATTCTGTGCAAAGTTTCATCTGTAACATGTTGAGATCTTAGGCATTTTTAATTCTTTCTGTCCATTACGTTATTATCAACTTAGGTTGGCGATAAAAAGAAAAAAAATAGCACATTCTTGCTTCATTGGTTAACAACTGCATAAATGATAGGATCCAACCATTGATATTCAATCAGTTATCGAGAAAATGATTGTTTTTTGACTTTTTGTTCTTTACCAGGAGCCTTTGCATCCTGAGCTTCTTCAATATTCAGCTTTAGAGTCTATATGATCATAAAATTATTTTACCTTGAATTTCTTCCCACATTTTATGCAAAGTTTTATATGTGTGACCACATGACTGAAGGCATAGATCTTTCTTGTCAGCTCTTGCTCTTTGGAGGACACGGAACTGGTGGTTGGCTAAGTAGATATGACGTGTATTACAATGAATGCATTATTTTGGACAGGGGTAAGATGTGATTAAGACTTTTCTATTTGCTGGACTACTAGTAAACTAGAACTTATTTCTTGCTTGTGAATTGTGATATATTGAAAACACTAGATCTTCAATTTTCTTGAGTTGGCCCGTTTTATGAGTCTATTGCAAAAGAATGCTTCCTAGTTATTATGTCATGGTGCGACTGAAAACTGAACTTTCAGGATTAACCTAATGCAGTGTGTCATAAATGCTGATACATGCAAATATTTACTTTGTTAAAACATCCAACATATCAGCTGATGATCACCTTTTGTGAGAAGAGTGCATGCAACAGAAATCTAGCTGGCTCATAAACTATTTGGACAGGAATCTCAAATCACTTTTCCACTCAATCACCTCTAGATGTCCTCAGTCAGAAACTTAGCAACAGTTTAAAATTCCAACATCACGTCTTTGTCTGCTAATGCTTTGATCCCTTGCAGTCTCTGTTCAATGGAAGCATCTTCCAATAAGCAACGAACCACCTCCTCCACGGGCATATCACTCCATGACATCCATAGGGTCTCGATTTCTTCTATTTGGTGGATTTGATGGAAAAAATACATTTGGTGATTTGTGGTGGCTTGTTCCTGAAGGTATAATAATATCATACTTCTCTGATAGGAAAAGAATATACCAGTATATTGATATCTTGAGGATCATGTAGGGTGTGAATTTGAATGGGGTTGTTTTTTATCGATTTGCAACATCACAAGATAAAGGAACTCATTTGACTAGTTACAGCCATTTGCTACTTAACTGAGCATATGGTGGGAACTGATTTTTATTCCGTGACACATTGGAGAGATGTAAATTGTCCTTTTCTGAATTCTGCCTTATTGTTCAGATGACCCTATTGCAAATCGAGAGTCAGCTCCTAGCATTGACTCAGACAGGAAACCAAGCACTGCAACTGGTGATGACCAGAAATCCAACTTAAAGGTATGTTCTTACCTATGTGGGAATCCCTTTTTGAATATTTCAGGCTACAGAAAAGGCATGTAATGTCTGCAACATGTGATGATTGCAGGAGACACAAAGTAAGGATCCCCCCATGACTGAATTGGCTAAACGACTCGGAATTCCACTTTCTGAGGAAGTTTCAGCAAGTTTTGTTGATGAAATCAATGACAAAGAACTTGTGGAATTGTCATCTAGGCTTGCTGGTCAATCACTTCCAGCTAGCAACCAGGTTGCTTCTGTTCAGGTGATTATGCCTCACTTTTGCTGTAACTCAAATAATCTTGTTTCGGACGGAGTTTTGACATTTTTCTGCAATTGGAAGGTACTTCGTAATCATTGGAGAAGTTGTCCAGCTAGCTCATTACAACTGCAGGAATTGGGCCCTTTGCTAAGGGACTACCAACGTCTCATTCTTCGACGCTATGTGTATGTTTTCTACCTTTCAGTTTTCATTCTACATCAGTTGTGTGCTTATATGATTATGTGCTTTTCCATGAATCTGGAAGCTGTCCTTATGACATCATTTCTCTTATGGTCCTTGAATTATTATTATCTTTATTGTGATGTCAGTCAATGGTCTGAGCTGCTAGAAATGAAGTCATACTGGGTACTTCCGTCAAACAGTAATTGTGAATGTACTCTGTTGGATATTGTGAACTGTGTATTTTATTATTGTGGAAGTTATGGTACTTTTCCACCTCTAACATGGATAGGGGCAAATCAGTTGAAAATAAACTCTTACTATTTTCAGCCGGATCTAGTTTACTGGTTGATTAAATTGAATATGGAGCATGTGCAAGCAACTTGGCCCTGGTCATTCCTTGTTATGCCAGAAAAGGATTACTTTTGTTATCTAAGTTTTACATTCTTTATTTAAGCTAAATAGTTTAGTAGCATTTTTGCTCAATTATGATTTCATTTTTCTTGCTGCAACAATTACAGGGAAAACCAGTTGCCAGCTTTTCGAGAAATAGAATCTCAGCGATTTTTTCATTTGAAAAGTGCTTCACAGGTATGTGTATAGTAGTGTATGGAGATCATCCGTCACAAATGATCACATCCAAACGACTGATGAATTGTGTATATAACTCTCCTTTCTTGTCATTGGCTCAGTTGCGCATGGATGACATTCCCATCTTGCTGAGCGAGTACGGAAAGCTGCTTTCTACCTGAGATGGCATCTTTCATGCTGTACCTCTTTGCTTGGTAGGTGTTTTTGAACTTGACCGTTACGTTATGACATCATTCTGCTTTCATTATCATAAATATTAGCTATTGGTCCATAACATCTTCATCTTCTTTCAGGTTTTAGCAGGACATCATGCTGTGTATTACAATGATGACAGAGGTGCCAAACTTAGCTTCTGAATGATCATTTGAAGAATATTCACGGAGCTGTGCATAATAGACATGGCAGCATTGATGCTGACAACTACTGGGGTTTGACTGTTTGAGAAGCTGACAGGAAGACACTTGTGGCTTGTTCTCAACTGCTTTTCAAACAGTTCACAATTGTATGTTTTAGTTTAGCAACCTGGCTGTATAATAGTACAAGTGTACACATAACTATCGGGGGCAACGCACCAGGCACCTCCATTGCTGATGTTTTTCCTCTCCAAACAAACTTTGCGAGGCCTGTAACTTTGTGTGATCTGAAAATGCAAGATCAGCGTTCTGGTTCCTTTATTGGTCTCTTGTGACTTGTGAGAGCTCCGGAAAAAGGATTGAGTGTTTAATTGCTGAGCTATTGCCACTGTTCAGAAGTCCTCGTTTTCATTTGGAGGATGATGGTGATGGCACTTCGAACTTGACCGATGAATGGGCGCTTGATGGGAGTCAAAGCGGCAGCAAAACAGGTGATGCGTGACACAGACGGCGTGCCAAACCGCGCATCATGACGAGGAATTCTATCCCAAGCAAAACACGAGGGCTTTGCGAGGATACGGTCAGCGACACATGTTTTCCTAATTCCTATCTCCTCTTCATGTTGTGACCCAAAGGACATTTGTGCGACGGCCATTCCTAGCAAGTCTAGCTGCCGGTCGTACGTTCAAAGTCATGTGCTGGTTGCCGTCGTCCATGCGCGTATACAGAGGATGAAAAATTGCAGTCTTAGGCCTTGTTTGGATCCACCTTCTAAACATTAGTTGACTAAAGTTTAGCTACTTTTTCTCCAAACATGACCTCCTAAACTTTAGCCAAGTCACCTTCTAAACTTTAGACCACTAGTCATCTCAACCTTGCTAAACTCTTCTAAACTTTGGATAAAGGCAAATAAAGTCAAAAGTACCCCTCATCACATGTTAGGGATAGAAAAAGTAAAGGTGGAGAAACATTTATTGAGGGTTAGACATGTCCACTTTTTGTTTAGTCATGAACTTTAGTCATGGATCCAAATATGCATCTCCTAAACTTTAGTTGGCTAAACTTTAGGTGACTAAACTTTAGTTGGCTAAACTTTAGCCAACTAGAGTATCTAAACATCCCCTTAATTTGATTTGTTACGTGATCATGACGTGCTTCACGTCGGAGTCCGTGGAAATTCCGTGTCCAATGACACTGAATGCTGCATCATCATGCATTCCGTGCCTCGTAGATGGCAGACAATGTTTGGCGCCGTGACGTGATTTAGTTGGAAACGACATTACATTGCACTGTACGATTTGTATCCATTTCCTTTTCTTCATCTCGTATAAGCAAGTATGATTGCAGCTGGGAAGAAGGATTTTCACGGTCTGTTAGGCCCAGCTATTCCGAGCCCAACGCTCTCTAGCCCAAATGCAATCACAGGTTCTTGTTCTCCTCCAAACAATTTTTTTAAGAAAAAAAAGAACGATGTGTTCGCTTCGGGAAGCTTCCATGAGATCCGTCCGGGTGAAATGAATTGGGAACCAAAACCGCCCACCCACCCACTCCAGCCGGCGGGCTGGAAGCGCACCCGGATTCCACGGTTCCACCACCCGCGCGCGTCATTAAAAACGAGGGTTTGGCCGCCGCCGCCGCCCCGGCCACTACACTGTGCTCTCCACGCCGCGAGAGAGGTGACAAAAAGAGACGCAGCGCTAGAGAGAGGAGGAAGAGTCCGCTGCCTCCTCCGATCTCTCGCCGCCCGCAGTTTCAGCCGTGAGGTAGAAACTCCCTCTCCCCATGCTCTTCTCCCGTGCGGCTGGCTCGGTGTCTTGAGGATCTCTGGCTTATCTGTCCGTCTGTAGGTGTTTGATCTGATTGCCCCTTCTCGCGTGAAACGGGGTGGTCTGTAGTAATCTAGCCCATTATGCAGTGTTGTTGCACCGTTTCGGGAATAACGATTTGCTCAAGCTTGATTGGGTTTGACCACCGATGAGACTGTTTTCCTAGCTTTTAACCCCTTCGGATTTTCGTAGTTCTGTGGTACATCTTGACGAGAAAGGGGTTGGAGTTAAGATTTGTACTAGCTGCGGTTGCATGATGCGTAAACCTGGTTGGTTTTGTGTACTAGGTAGTCCTGAATCCGAGAATCCGTTACTTGCGTAGATAGCTAGAATTCGCCTGGTGGAGCCTTCGATTTCTTTGCTAAATCCTTGTCAAATCTGTTTCTCCAATATTGTGTATGTGTATCATGTCCCTGGAGCTTCGAGTGAATGGTGGGATTTCCTGTGCCTGCTGTTCTCATATTGCTCCGCAGAGTAATCGTGCCCTTTCAATGGAGGGAATGGATGGCATGTGCCCAATTTCTTCCTTGGTAAACATACCATTGGCATATATCTGCAAACCCTTGCTTCTACTAGTATTATAACTATATATCAGTATGATATTGACGAATTGTTGCATAGCAAGCATGAGTTCTGATTGCTTTCATTCATTATCAGGGAGTTTTGTTGGTCATTTAGATTATGTGTTGTTGTGTCAATATTCTAGCTGAGTTTGGTGAATTAGAAAGGGGTCAACTTGTTAGTTGTTGCAAAGCAAGCATGCATTCTAGATTCATTTTTCCTCATCATGGAAGGCTATATGTACCTTTATGTCAATATCTAAACAGAAGCTAGTCAATTCCACACAAATTTAGGTAATTTTCATGTAAGTTTCTGAATATGACAACAGAAGTTGTATTTGTTCTAGCTATTGTAGCTTCAAGCCATACACGTAATGGTTGATTATCATGTTAATACGTGGATGCTTGAGAATAGTTTCCTTTTTGTTGTGTGTTGGCCCTTTGTTAGATAAGGGCTGGTAATTTTGTATGTTGCTTGAATTAGACCTTGCGATGGTTGAGATGACTGACTGTGTTCTTTGATTTTGTATGTTGTCAGGTTTCAGGATGTCAATCAGCACATTTGCGACTTCCTGCTCACTCCTGAGCAATGTTAGAACTCAGGCCCCACAGACAGTGGTTAAGAGTCCTTCATCCCTGAGCTTCTTCAGCCAAGGTATGCATGTCCCAAGCCTGAAGACCTCCAAGAAACTGGATGTTTCTGCAATGGCTGTCTACAAGGTCAAGCTTGTCACACCAGAAGGGAAAGAGCATGTGTTTGATGCCCCAGATGACACCTACATCCTTGATGCTGCTGAAGATAATGGTGTGGAGTTGCCATACTCCTGTCGTGCTGGAGCTTGTTCCACCTGTGCTGGGAAAATTGAATCTGGTGAGGTAGATCAGTCGGATGGATCCTTCCTTGATGACGGGCAGCAGGAGGAAGGCTATGTGCTGACATGTGTGTCGTATCCCAAGTCTGACTGTGTGATCCACACTCACAAAGAGGGTGACCTGTACTAGTATCACTAGTAGCATGTCAAATTTGGCAATTGTTGCCAAGCTTCATCCTTCCTACCAGTTGTATGAACTGGCATCAAACTTGCATGGTTGTCTTTTATGTTCCATTAGTGTGTATTTCAAGATTGGTGCATTAAGATTGGGAACACATGGAAATACTAGCTAGTTAATAAGAAAGTAATGCAATGCCATAATAGTAAAATTTCATGGCTTTTTTGATATGTTTGACAGTGTTATTTTTTGTTCTTGATTTTGAATGTCACTGTTGTGCATGAGCAATGCTCCCGTTCGAAGTTCCATACTGTCTCAGTCATGCGATTACAGCTTTGGTGAACTTGTCTTGTTCTTGGTCTGGATGCGCAACTGCAGAACAGAAACAGTGATGCGTGAAGTAATGAGATACCTACAACAATCCAAATCCAGATCTAGGATGAGGACATGCTTTCTGTGTCAAGAATCTGAATTTCTCAAGTAGTGGGGATGCTGGAGGCAACTGCTGGCTGTTTTCTTGATAGAGACTGCCTTGGCAAGTCGTGCACAAGACCTGCCGGCATTTGGCGCTTGTCCATCTACCTACCCAAGATGATGGTGTGTCTTTTCCGCTTGGATGGGTTTGGACACAAGACGGCCATTTAGGGCCTGTTCGTTTCCCCTATCTAATTTTTAGAGGGTCAAATCAAAGAGATTTTTATTATTTTGGAGTACTAAATAAAGTCTAATCTCGAAACTAATTGCAGACCCCCTATCTAATTCACGAGACGAATCCAACGAGGGTAATTATAGTGTTATTAGAAGATGTTTACTGTAGCATCACTGTAGCAAAACATAGATTAATTAGGATCATTAGATTCGTCTCGCAAATTAGAGGGGGTCGCGACATAGGTTTTGTTATTAAATTAATAAAAGTACTACTAAATAGTAAGATTCTCTTTGATGTGACAGTATCTAAATTTTAGAGGGTGGAAACGAACGGGGCCTTATTCTTGCCGAACCTAATTTAATGTTTTTCCCGTCTCTTATTTTAAACACGATTGGAACTTATGAAAAAACAAGGGTGGCGTTTGTCCTGATCTTCAGGGCATCCTTCGTTACAGGTAAAATATGTGGAGGTAGCAAAATCGTAACACTTCTCTATAACAAAGCACCATGACATGTGATCTTATACCATTGTTCTTGATCTACATGGAAGCGATCATATAGAATATAGAAGTAGATTCACAGCTCACAGGGCTATATAGAAGTGAATCACAGGGCTTCTGTTATGCACAAAACAGCTGAGGCCAAACCGGCTCATTTCTCATACGCTATTTTTTGCCATATTGCTACAACAGCATCCGCATGAAGCGGAACATTTCAACAAACACTTCCCTCGCGTTGTAATACTAGTACATATGCAAATCTGATCACAAAAACTCAGAAATATACTTCATAGACTGATGATAGTGACACACTAGATAATGCAGATTAACAGGACCGGAGATATAAGGTCCAAAAGCTCAGAAGCATTTTCGGTGGACGATTGAAGGGCCAGATTCATCATACTCTCCCTTGGATATCCACATCTGCAATGAGAAAAACGAAAAAGCACATTTATCACCTACTCCCTCCTTCCTGTAAATGATGTCGTTCAGACACAGCTCCGTAGTTCATTTTTAGTTCACTTTGGCTGTCGGGAACGACAAGATTTTGAGAACGGATGAGTAAATAATACCTTCATCGGTTGAAAATAGTATCAGTGTTATATAACCAATGAACAATGTAAATGTCAGTAACATAAAATATTTAAACGACTTAAAATAATTGTCATTCACAATTGCTGCTATATATGCTCTCACATGTACCCATAGGGCAAATTTCCGAAATGGCTGATTGTCCGTATCACTTATTAGAAGGAATATGTTTGTGGGCAGCAAAAACACTATCTCGAAAATAGGATAATAAATGCTAGTGTAACAAAAACAAAAGGCCATGTAAATACATACCTGTTGGAATGTGCTGAGGGAGGCAAGGATTGAACCACCGATCCAGACACTATATTTTCTCTCAGGAGGTGCCACCACCTTGATTTTCATACTGCTCGGTGCAAGGGCAGTAATTTCCTTGCTCATCCTATCAGCAATGCCAGGGAACATGGTTGTTCCTCCACTGAGAACGATGTTGCCATAGAGATCCTTTCTGATATCAACATCACATTTCATGATAGAGTTGTAGGTGGTCTCATGGATTCCAGGAGCTTCCATACCAATCAGTGAGGGCTGGAAAAGCACTTCAGGGCATCTGAACCTTTCCGCACCAATTGTAATGACCTGCCCATCAGGCAATTCATAGCTCTTCTCGACAGAGGAGCTGCTCCGAGCAGTCTCAAGCTCCTGCTCATAATCTAGGGCAACAAAGGCAAGCTTCTCCTTTATATCTCTTACTATTTCCCGTTCTGCAGTTGTGGTAAAGGAATAGCCTCTTTCAGTGAGGATCTTCATCAGGCAGTCAGTCAGATCACGACCAGCAAGATCCAACCTAAGGATAGCATGAGGAAGTGCATATCCCTCGTAGATGGGCACAGTGTGGGTTACACCATCACCAGAATCAAGCACAATACCTGCACAAGACAAAGGTAAAATAAGGTTGCATCACCAATGAAGACAATCAGAGAGATTGTAGAAAAGTTCATAAACTAATATGAGATAATGAATACATGCCTGTTGTACGACCACTGGCATACAAGGAAAGAACAGCTTGGATAGCAACATACATTGCTGGTGCATTGAATGTCTCAAACATGATTTGGGTCATCTTCTCTCTGTTTGCCTTTGGGTTTAGAGGAGCTTCAGTCAGCAAAACTGGATGCTCTTCAGGAGCAACACGTAGCTCATTGTAGAAAGTATGATGCCAGATTTTCTCCATATCATCCCAGTTGTTCACGATGCCATGTTCAATGGGGTACTTCAAGGTCAAGATACCTCTTTTCGATTGTGCCTCATCACCTACATAGGCATCCTTTTGGCCCATCCCAACCATCACGCCTGTGTGCCGTGGACGGCCAACTATGCTAGGGAACACTGCTCTTGGCGCGTCATCACCGGCAAAGCCAGCCTGCAGGGAGGATAGATATAGGGGCGCGTCGTCATTTCTCTAATAACAGGTTCTAGAACAAAGTGAATGAACAAATGGAACAACCAGCGAACCTTGACCATTCCAGTGCCATTGTCACACACAAGTGGCTGGATATCCTCACCGTCAGCCATTGATCTGCATAAAGCAACCATGATTCATCTCAAACATTTATTTAGTTGGTGCGACATAAATTTTAAAATATGATGTATTGCTTGGAAATGAAAATGAAATAGAGATGAAAGAGAGAAATCTACTTCTGAGACATCTAAGGCTAATAAGGTAACAAAGCAAAAGAAATACATAGTTGTAATTGGCAGATCTCATCTCTCTTATGTCTAGAACTCCAGATAAAGTTGCAATAAATTTATCACCATCAATGAATCTACTGGTCAAAGGACAAGCTGGTAACCCTCAAGCTATAACATATAGCACGACGATTGCATCAGTGCATCAATTATGTTGAGGAAACTAAAGAGGGTAATATGCTGGCATAAGCCGTCCTGGCAGGCAGAGACATGCTCACTTGCTCACCCATGTGCTTCTGTGCCTAAGAGATTGAATAAATCTACAACTGCACCGGATCACAATAATTGCTACTGCTGCGCATCCAGCCTGTTGTTAGGAATACCGTTGACTGTAGATTACGAAGGCCTAAAGTACTTGTTCCAGCAAGTAATCAATAGTGGCCAACATTCCACTTCCAGCATCTCAGCTGGACTCTTTTTGCACAAAAAATGATAATAATAATCAGGCAGTTCCTTAAGTATGTAGTTAACGGATTGAGCTGTTTGCACCCAGATATCTTGACCAAAGACGATTAACTAAACATCTAGCTACTGAAACAGATCAGCAAAAACGATTGACTAAATATCATTACTTCTTCCTTGTACACAAAGGTAATTGATCTTCCTTTTGCAACTGAAGCCAGCTAAAAGAGATAAGAATAAGACCTAAAAGCATGCATCATCGCAAAAAATTTCCTTTTTTCTCTTAATAATGATCCTGCTACTCACCATCAATCTTACGAATATTTTTGTTTCCGTCCGTGAAAGATTGGAACAGCACTAATTGTGTACAGGATCCGATCAAGCTAGCAGGCTAGCCCCAGTGCCCCACCCACAACAGGATCGCTTATGTTTGCAAAATACTGCAGAAGCCTAACAGCTGAACTGAAATATATCCCAAAACTGCAGTTACGAAGCACGAACAACGCAGCAAGATCCAGACCTAAAAGCAACCGCACGGTAGAATCACCTGACTCTTAAGTCTTATCAGAGGAAACCAAGCCAAGCGAGGATTGCTTACCACCAAAAAAATAAAAAGGCGAGCGAAACCAATCGACGACCGGATGGATCTCAGGACCGTGGCACGAAGAGTGGAGTGGTGCTGTGGCGGCGGCGAGAACGGATAACCGGTGGAGGATTTGGCGGAGAGGGAGAGGAGCAGGAGGCGGCGGCGAAATGTGATGCTCTGCTCGACTGCTCTGGGAGAATGGAGATCTCCCTGCTCTGGAAGGGGAAAGAGAAGAAAACCGGTGTCCGTTATATATGTGCTGGGCCGAGCCGAAATTCCCTCGAAAACGCTCAAATTTGGGCCGCTTTCGTGGCTCGTAATTGTCCCCGAATAAATTAAGGCCGTGTGGCTTCGTGCAATAAATTTCTGTCTTCTGCTACTACTTTCATGGCGGGAAGCCGTGATGCGAGATCCACCTCGTATGGGATTCCCACCAGGTTCTCCCCAGCAATCCTGCGTGGTGTCCATGTTGAGCAGCAGGAGATCGCGACGATGAGAACCGACGACGTATTCCAAGAGCACTGCGCCGGTCCTCTGGTCCCCAAATAAAGTTCCTAAACACAAGCATCTCTCTGTTGAATACCTCGATTTCTGGCAGTAGCGACGTGGCGTCGGTCTCCACGTCTACTGTGGCCTGCCGCGCCCAGCCGCCTCCCAAACCAACACTTTGAACTCGCTCGCCAAGAGCCCAAGAGCAAGCTCAGCCTCCCTTGCGAGGACGCCCTCAAGGCTCCAGCCGTCGAGCTGGCGGCGGTCGTTAGGGAGATCGATCTGGCCTGATTCGCCCGTGCCAACGTCGTAGGTGAGAGGATATGCTCCTCGTTCCTGAGCATGAACCAGTGGACGACGCCGTCGAGCACGACGGCGGCGTTGTGGCCATCGATGGGCGCCGTGGCCCACGGCCGTGCGCAAACGTAGCTGACAGGGCCCCACTGGCAATCATCATCCGACGACGACACGGTCTGCTGGACGCTGATGCCGTGCTGGAGGCTGGCCATGGTCCGCGGCGACCACCGTGAAGGAGCTGCCGGCGAGCACGACGTGCGTGCAGGTGTGGCCGTCCGTAGTAAGGGTGGCCATTGATTTCCGGCGGGATGGGGAAGAATGCGCGGCTGTTGGTCATGGGATCGTACACGCACATGTCAGAACGGCGCTCTGACCTCCGCCGCCGGTTGATATCGCCGCGTGACGTCAACATCTTGTACTGGTCCAGGAGTTGGGCAGCGGTGCGCGACACGAAGGACGCGACAGCTGGGTGCGTCGATGGGTGGACGAGCGAGAAGGTCCTGTCCAGGAGGCCCAGGAAGCAAGAGGGCACGACGCCGTCGGGGCGCCCGGCAGATGAAGGACGGGTGCAGGATCTCTCGCCGGAAGGTCTTGCAGGTGGCTGCGCGCAACGGACGAAGATGGTGGCGGCGTGCGTGCGCGCGGCGATCTCGTGTAGTAGTAGACACGCCGGGAGCGCCGGAATCATCAGTAGCGCGTCGTCCGGCGGCGATGACCTTAGATCTTGCATGTATATAGTTATAGTTTAGTCCTTATAGTAAGTAGGGTGTGTTCGTTTCCGAGGTCTAAATTTTATAGCTGTCATATCAAAAGGAATCTTACTATTTATGAGTACTTAAATAAAATTTAATTATAAAATAAATTACAGGTTTCTACACTAATTTACGAGACAAATCTAATGAGATTAATTAAGTCGTGATTAGAGGACGGTTACTGTAGCATCACTTTAGCAAAACATAGATTAATTAAGCTCATTAGATTCATCTCGAAAATTAGCACCAATCTGTCAAAAGGGTTTTATCATTAAATTGATCAAAATATTTATAAATAGTAAGATTCTCTTTGATGTGACGATGCTAAATTTCGAGAGGAGGAAACGAACACACCCTAAATGGAAGAGTAACGCTAAACTTATGCACATGGCTTACAAAAACTCTACGTACTCGTACGTGCGAGTACACGTGGAAGGAAATGTGTAACTGAATCAGCATGTTCTTAGGTTCAATTAAGGTAAAGATTATCATCCACGTCAGCTCGAGTTTTTGTAAGCCATGTAGCATTGCTCGTAATGGAAGAGCCACCAGTCACTTAATTAACACAGCTGCTCAAAAGTTCGCTAGAGTAATGGAAAAGCCATCGGTTAAAATAGAAGGGCTCGTTATCCAATTCAGTTCAGCTTCAGTGGAGCTCCAGCTCGTCGATGTTGATCCAAGCTATCATCCAGAAACGACGGTGGTGACAATGATAATTCAGCAAGGCTACGACGACGCCGTTTCTGGTCACGCTCTCCGCCACCCGATTCCGGTCCGGCTCCGGCGAGTGGCCGAGGTGAGGCTGACAACGGCTCCGTGCGTCGACCAGTGTCAGGGAACGAGTGGGCCCGACATGCGTCCAGGCGGCAAATCCTCTCACTCGCCAACGGCCCAACGGCAACGGCTCTTGTCACCGCGTTCCAAGATGGCTTCCGGAACCGACGCGGCATCAGGAACCGAGGCGAGTCCTTCAACGCCGTCGCCAACCATGGAGTACGATCTGCGTGGGCCTAGGCCATGGTGATGACCTCCCCACGCTCACCACCACCCTCTGGCCCAATCGATCAAAGTCAGCCTTCCACTTAATTTCTTTCGGATCACTTCAACGTGGGAGGGTGGATCCATAAAAAAAGAATTTAATTTGGAGGGTGCAGATATGGCCCGGTGATACAGGAGATCCAAGCTAGAAGAGCAAACTTCGGTGAAATTTCTACATGAAAATCGAAGGTGATGTAGGAATTTTCATGTAGTAAAAAAATTTACTCATGAAATTAAGATGGTTATAAATTATTAAAAATATATTTCAACCGATTTGCTCGTGAATTTATATCTTGTTAATGTGATTGATAACCGATTTGCCGATTTTCTGTTAGTGTGATCGATAAACCGGTCTTATTGAGCGGTTTACCATAAAAACCGCTCTTGCTTATCGTTTGATTCGAATTTAAATTTAATTTATCAATCCAAACAATTTTCTGAGCGATTTTTCCGATTTTCACGGCCGTATCGACCTAGGTCGATTTCCACGAGTATGATCGATATTGTAAAGCGTGCTCCTGGTACGCATGTGTTGTTGTTGGAGTCACCATATGGTATTTGTATTTCCTAACCCCGTACTAAATAAATGAAACTAACGTTGGTGTTTCTTAAAGGCAAAATTTAGGGTATCCCAAATAACTATATATGGACCATCCATTTTAACTTGATTAGAGACATATTATAGGAGAATTTTTTCCAAGTAATAGGTTACTAATTAATACAGTAATTTTTATTTTTCGAAAGCCATGATTCTAGGAGGATTTGTCCAAGTTGGTTAGCACGGCATACGAGTTAAAAGAAAAAAATAGCACGGCTGGCCTTAATTGCAAAGCGACCCTTGGCCTTGGGCAAGTGGCCGCGTCGCCACTGCTGCTTCTTCCGCCAAGCCGATCGATCCCCATTCCCCCGAAAAGCCAAAAACCTACGAGGGCGCCACCGATGGCTCGGGTAAAGCAGCGCCGGCGCACCGGCGATCTCCACGAGCCGCATCAGAGCGGGAACGACGATGCGGGGCCGAATCCGGACGCCAAGAACAAGAAGGTGGCTCCGTTCGCGCGGGTATTTAAGCCGGCCGACGATGTCGACATCCTCGGGCACCTCGCCGACTACGTGGAGAAGCACGGCAAGCGTCCGGGTCCCTCAGAGCTCCGTATTGCGCTCAAGGGCTTCCTTGAGAAGGCGGAGTACACTGACTACACTGACACGCAGATCTATGAAAAGGTGCGCCGACTCAAGCTTTGGTACTTGACCAAGCGTGCCGCCGGCGGTGTCGATGCCTCAGAGGCAACGAAATACCAGCTCTCTACCAAGATCTGGGGCAGTGTGGAGGGCCCAGAACAAGCGCAGCCCAAGCTTGCCGTGAAAGGACGCGCGGAGGGAGGGGCTTGGAAGAGATGCGGCGGCTCTTCCCCAACCTTTCCGTGATAGTGGACGAAATTGCAACCCAAAGCATCTCTTGCACGGTTGGAGCGGTGTACAAGAGGGCATTCGAGCTTATGGATGACGAGAAAGCGGCTGAATTAGAGGCTAAAGTGGAGAAGCAAAGGATTAAAGAGTGTATGATGGGCAGGGACCGGGATCTCCTCTCAATCCAGGTGCTTGACATGCTCATCAAATCCTAGCTCGGAAGTTGTCGTCTTTTGTGGTAAGTGGTGAATGAGCTCCTACGCATTACTGTAGGATGCATGATGATCATCTTGTTTGAGATAATATGTGCTGCATAAAGTTTTGGAAGAACATTTCACTGTTTCGTTATCAGATACTGACATGGTTAATGTGTTGTCTTTATCTGTGTGTGTATCGGTAATGTGTCCTTAACATGTTACAAACTAACAATTACATGTCTCAGAAATCAAGTTAGTTAATTTTCTTATTGCTGTTTGTCCCATCAACTTGGTTATTGGTGTTATACCCAGTGAGTAATTATTGACGCAGTTGAGGTGTTTTAGGTGATTGTAGTGGGACCTGATCCATTTCAGATTAATTTGCTGTCAAACAAGGGACATCTGTGTTTCTGTATGGATGGGCAAACTGAGTAGACTTGCTCCCGCACAAATGGACTTTTAGGGATGACACAGTCTAATTGGAGGTTATATTAAGCGTGAAATTATAAGCATAGGGTACTTTATCCAGCAATAGGCTGGTACTTTGTCCATTTATCAGAAGGCATCATTCATGCTTTTTATTTGAATTATATTTGTAAATTTCTGGATTTGTTGCTATCGATAAGTCAGTTATGCAAGAAATTTTCTTGATCAGTAAAATGTGCAAGCTCCATTAGATTCATGCTTTTTATTTGTTCCTAGCTAGCCTCTTGAATGCTTTTAGATTTAGCTGATTAAATGATGCCATGTTTTCTCCAAAATAGTACCAGGCAGGAAAATCGTCATTCAAATAGTTTCAATCATCTTGTTTCTCCTACTTTAAAATGCTTATCAGCATTTTAGTTTGTGTTTTGTTCTAGGACTTACTGGTGTCCCCTTGGCCACCTTGTTGTCATTGCAGCGTAGTGTGGTACTCTCACTGAATGAGTGCATTGTATGATCATGAACGAAAATACTATGTTTCCTAATTTGTGTATTTTATTTCTAACCTGTTTGCACTGTTGCGGTTCTTACAATCAACTCAAACTATTCTTGTTCTTGATTTTTTTTCTTTTTGTGCAACTTTGGCTCTGTCAGAAGTAACAAACTAAACAGCATGAAGTGAGTCAAAATTTACTGTTTCACCAGCATTTGCTGTGGCGATTGGCGCATATTTGGTGCAAGCAACTAGTCCTGTAGCAAACTGGTTAATGTGGTTCCAATATGCTTGCATAAGAATGATTTGGAAGCATCGAAATTACTGTGTTTTTGAAGGAGTTTCACCTTCTGTTAACACAATTCTAGACGCCATAAAGGATGATCTTAATCATTGGGGTTTGGCTGGGGCTAAGAGGTTACAAGAGCTCAATCTCGTGATTCCTTCGTCAGGGAGCTAGTCTCTAGGTCGTGTTTGTGTATTCGTTTCACTCATATGGGGACCAGAACATGAGTGAGGCAGCTACACACGTGTTTGTGTTTTTGTTTCAGTCATGGTTCTGCCCCAACTGTATGTAGCTGCCTCACTCATGTTCTGGTCCCCATAACTGTGTGTAGCTGCCTCACTCATGTTCTGGTCCCCATATGAGTGAGGATCATGTAGGGGACCCACCTATTTCTCTCTAATTTCAATGACATGCAGCTCTCCTGCGCTTAAAAAAAAAGGAATGATTTGAATTCATGAGCTTCACATATATTGAGATGTGAGAGATAGTAAAACAATGCGTTAACAATGGAATGAAATGACAACTGAAAATGCATCAGCTTTCCCTTTTGAAGTAAGTAGGAGTAAAATGTTACATGTTATTAGCTTTATTGCATGGCACAACTTACTTTTAGCTTCTAGCTAATTTATTTCATTTGAATAAGTCTATGCTGAAACAAGTGTTATTGTCCTCGTTTTCTTATTATAATATAATGAAGCTCAGCTATCCTGGATTTTCGAGCAAGATAGTAAGCTTATCTTTTTTTTTCATGTGTGTTTATTTAATTTCTATGATACCATTTGTTTCTTCCATCTTGAATTCTCATTATTTAAAAGGGAAGTGTAATTCATGCTTAGAAGCATGTCATTCTTACTGATTTGGTTTGTGTGACATGATATTATGTTTGTACATTCTATATATAAAAAATGCATTTCAGACCAGGATCTGATTTTTGCTTGCTTGTATCTGGTTTAGTTTTTGTTGTTTCCCTAAGATAAAGGCATTAAATTTTAATGTCTCTTACTGAGAACATTGAGTTTGTATGCTGAGGTTTTACAGCCACCAGCTGGGTGGTTTGGAATCCTTGCAATAATATTATTTAACAGTGAACAATCTTACCAAGCCGTTTCCAAACTAACTTTCCTTTCATTTTTACCAGACTTGTTGCAGTCAAGTACTGAAGTCAGTCAGCCAGATTGCCTGAAATTCTTTTGAGTCAAGTATCTGTTCTTGTCCATGGATGCCCTATGATGTTGTCTCATTGTGGGCTAGGGTGGACATGCTTGACTGCTGATGTAAAGCTATGCCCTTTCTGGGTTTCCTGATACTCATATATCTAGTGGTAGTTTATATTTTGTTGCACCCACCTGAAACGTTGGTTATCTATGTTCATGTGGATTCTGCAGGCTTACCTCTCTACTTAGGTGCTTATATACTACTTTATTAAGTTTTCTAACCTATTTTTCTCCTGGTTAAAGTTGTCTCTGCCAGTGCGTGTTCCAATCCATTTCGTTTACCCACTCAAGTTGAAGGTCAACATCCAGTCTGTATTATCCGCTCCTCCGTCACTGATAGTTTCCAGTTTCCACCGTCCATGTCAAAGCTGCTGAGTTCGTGAACCTGTGGATTGTTGAGCTGGGGAGAGCTCCTGAGGTAGAAGGTGCCACAAACTAGGCTGGGCTTCCATCTTATTGGATCCATCCAACGTGTTGTTCATGTTGTAAACGTACGTCGTCTCGAGCTTGTAACGACGGTGATGGTGATCTTCTGAGACTTGGCAGTGCCCTTGTCCGCCGCCTCGACGTGCAGGATACCGTTGGCGTCCACCTCGAAGGTGACCTGGATCTGCGGCGCCGGCGGGATCCCGGAGAGCTCGAGCTTGCCGAGGAGGCGGTTGTCCTTGGCCATGCTCCTGTGGCCCTCGTACACCTTGATGCTCACTGCAGTCTGCCTGTCCTCGCACGTGGTGAACACCTGCGTCTTCTTGGTGGGCACCGCCGTGTTCCAGGAGATGAGCTTGGTCATGACGCCGCCGACGGAGCCGCGGGACGTCATAAAATGAAGCGGCTAATTACTAGTAGACTTTCATGGCGGACAGCCGCGATGCCAGATCCACCTCGTAGGTGATCCCGCCGGTGGTATTTCCAGTAATCCTTCGCATCTCCTTGCTGTCCATGTCGAGAACCAAGAGCTCGTGATGATGGGAACCGATCGAAGCGGTTTTTTGAACTAGTACTAGGTACTACGTAATGCGCGTATTGCAAGAGCACTGCTCCGCTCCTGGGGTCCCCAAAGTTGGTAAACTCCAAGTTTTCACTCTTGAATAACTCGATGTCAGGCAGTAGCGACCTGACGCTGGCCTCCACGTGTATGGTGGCCTGCTGCCTCTAGTAGCCCTCTCCTGGCTGCCCCTCCCAAACCAACACTTTGAACTCCCTCGCGAAGAGCACGGTCAGCTTGTTCCCGTCCGAGGACGCCATCAATCTGGACCTCCGCGCCGTCCAGTTGCGGTCGTCGTCGTTGAAGGAGAGACCCATCTTTCATGCTGTTAGGTTTAGTCCCACATCGGATATTGATGATGGAGAAGCCTACTAATAAGATGGAGGGATCCTCACCTATCAGTGCTAGTCTTTTGGGTTGATGTAGCCCAAGACCTTGGTTGGGGCTCCGGTTGGCCCTATGGTTTGGTAGGCCCAATGTGACCTGAGCTGGCGGCGGGGACTTATGGGTACGACGAGTCGGGCCGCACTCTAACACATGCTTTGCCCGTGGCGACGTTGTAGGGGAGACCCATCTTCCAAGACGCTATCTTCGGAGCTCCTACGCTGACCGATGCAGTGAACAAAAACACATATTCTTCTTTGAAGGAAGCAAATCAATAACATAAACACATTCAAAGTTTTAGGGATTTGAAGGAAGCAAATCAATAACATGTGTTTGAAGGAAGCAAGTCAATAACATGAACACATTCAAAGTGTTAGGGAGGCTGTAAGTTCAATAACTAGCTAATAGGCGTTGTCTGTAGGATAGGTTTTAGGTGTTCTACATATATTATGCACATGCAGCATAGGGGGCACAGGCCCCCTCTTTGTTGATTCCCTTACATCCTCCGTAACCCCACATCTGGTGGTAATGGTCAGTGGTCATGCTAGAGAGAGATATCATGAGTGTGTTGAATGGTCTATTGTAGTGCATTAATTTAAGAGTTATAACTAATAAGACAGAGAACATTACAGGTAAGCGGGTAGAATACGAAACCGGACCAAGCAGTTGTGTCCTACTTGATATATCCTCTTTCAAACAAATTGTAGCCGAAACAACAGACCGAGTGACGTTGATAACCCCATGGACGAGAGGTCTTCTCCGGTCTACACTACCTTTGTAGTAGTTGATTTTTTCCCTTCCAAGGAGACCATGAGCACATCATCCCTCCTCTCGCCTTCACCAAAGGCTAGCTACTGAAAACTCCCATGGCAACATTGTCTAGTATATTGGTAACTTCCATTCCCCATGGTCATATCTCTATAGTCGACTCCCTCGACCTTGCACAAGTCCACCTTATCCTACTTTCATCTGTCCTGATCCCCAACCTCCCTCGTTTGGTCTAACGGTATTTAAGTTTTCAATGGTATCTCTACCTTGCATCCAACTCTGGATTCTGCCAACGTAATCTGCAGAGTAGGGAGGGCCATGTTGGAGCCTTTATATCATGGAAGGGAGGCCAAGCTAGCGAAGGCGGCGACAATCCAGAACGGAGGCTGACCACGATAGAAACAAAAACACAACGTAGTGGGGAGACCTCTGAAGGCCCGAGGAAGGAGAGGGCATGTAATGGCGGTCGCCCATGGGCTACTTAGGCCTAACAACCGCAAGAAACAATAAGCTCACAACTGCCCATAGATTACTACTCCCTTAATAAATTGTTGTCATCGTTGACTTTTTTTGTTAAGTTTGACCATTTGTCTTATTCAAATAAAGTTTAACAAATGTCATATATTTTGTTGGAATATGTTTTATCGCTAAATAAACTTGAAATGTATCATATTACTTTTTGTATTTGAAGAAATTTTTTGAATAAGACGAATGGTCAAACGCCACGAAAAAGTCAATGACGACAACAATAATTTAGTAAAAGAGGGAGTACGTCTCACCACGAACCACAAGAGGTGACACGCCGTGATAATCAAACTTGTTCGCATAAGAAACCGGCCACATCGCCCAGAAAGCTATGGGCGTCAGAAACCTACACCCTTTAAGCTCTAGAATATATATTTTTTTAGTTGGTGCATCTGCATCATCCACCGACAATGTGGCTTCACCACTAGTAATGGTGCACCGCAGCCACTTATCCATATGCATCAACGTAAGCTCGTCTACCGAGACATCTCAGAAACGACGAGGTTTCGGTTGCAATCCTGCGATTGCGATGGTGATAGTGATACGCAACTTCTTTTCCTCCCGGCGCACGTTTATTCGGGAGCAAATTCAATCTTTTTTTCCACAAAATTTAGTCCAAAACTGCATAGTCTAAATTTGATCCAGAAAATTGCATCGAAGTTTGAATTTAAAGTCTGTTGAAAAGTTTGCTCTAGAGTTTTAGTACAAAGTTTACTCCTTTTTGGGAAAACCTTTCCTTGAATGGAAAGTTGGAGAAGGAAAATCTTTTCAAAAAATGAATACTTGGGAGGCTGTTGGGAGGAGGGTTTACGGCCTTGGGCTATGAGCGCACGCGCGATGATTAGGAAGCCGCACATACGTAACGGTGTGCCGTCAATCTTTGAAATGTTTCACTTACAGTTTGTGCCGTCAATCTTTTTTAGTTTAACACTAAATACATGGGAAACATATATCATTGGAAATGAAGAGCATCAGTATATGTAGAAAACAATAGCAGTATCAGGAGAATCCGTAGCTAGCTAGAAGGCTTTCATGCTGGATAGTCTATAGACGAGGTCCAGCTCGTACGGAACGCCCGACTTTTTAAACCAGAACATCTGCGTCGCGGTCTTGGTCTTCATGTCGAAGTCCAAGAGTATTTCAGAATCATCATCCACCCGCAAGAACAGCATGCCAGTCCTCTGATCGCCAAAATTCTCCAACCGAATCCAATCGGCCTGCTCCTGCAGGTCCCAAATGTGAAGCCACTCCTTCCTCATATCCACCTCCGCGTGCCGCGCCCAGCCGCCTGCCTCTTCCGACATGACCCAGACGGACAGCACGAACCCGTCCGCGAGGAGAAAGCTGAGGTTGCCGTCCGGCGACACTCCCAGCTGGGAGCTGCAACTCGTCTTGTCGGCGAGCTGGCAGTACTCCTCGGGGAGGTCGATGGAACGCGCCGTCTCCGTGTCGATGTCGTAGGCCAGGATGTACTCCCGGACCTCGTCCTTGCCGCGAATCCAGCAGCGACCGACGTGCATCAGCCAGTGGACGACGCCGGCGCGGACGATCGCGGCGTCGCAGTAGCTGCCCATGTTCATGCACCACAAGGGGCACGGGAAGTCGGTGGCTTTAATGGGGCCCCACTTGCCGCCGGAGTCCGACGAGACGGTCTGCACCCGGGGCCGGTTGACCGCGTCCAAGGTGCCGGTCATGTCCGCGGCGAGGAGCAGTGAAGGAGCAGGCGATGCCGTCGGCGGCGGCGGTGAGCAGGACGTAGGAGAAGACGGTGACGGAGCCCATCCACCGGTGGTGCGGGTTCACCCCGATGTCGGGCGGGACGGGGAGGAAGGCGCGCTCGTCGGTCATGGGGTCGTACACGCACAGGTCCGACCGGCGCCGGCGGTTGACCTCCCGGCGCGCGAGGACGAGGAGCCCGCCGCGCGCGGTGACGAACTTGTAGCGCTCGAAGAGGTCGGCGGCGCGGCGCGACACGAAGGGCGCCAGGTGGCGACGGGTCAAGGTCAGGGCGGCCAAGGGTGTTCCGAGCGAGTGGGCAAGGTGGAAGGTGCGGTGGATGCAGCCCAGGATGCGGGAGGGGACGATGGCGTCGTCAGTCTCGCCGCAGACGCGGTTGATGAACTCCGGTTTGAGGATCTCTCGCCGGAGAGGCTTGCAGGCGGCGGCGCACCGGACGATTGTGGCGGCGTCCGTGCGCGCAGCGATCTTGGCCAGGAGGTCAGCAGGAAGGACCTGAGGCGACGACGAGGTCGCTTCGCGTGTTAGTCGCCGACTTTTGCGTGGCGGCATCTCGATCTGCTTATTACTGACTGACACGCCGTAGTGCGATCGAGCCCGCCGCGCGACGTACGTCACGAACCTGCCACGGTCCAGGAGGTCGGCGGCGCTGCGCTTCACGAAGCGCGCCACGTGGCGGTCGACTAGCGACTCGGCGGCCGGCGTTCCTGGGTGCAAGAGGGTGAAGGTCTTGTGGACGCCGACCAGGATCCTGGACGGAACGACGGCGCCATCCGTGCCGTCGCAGACGCCTCGGATGAACTCCTGGGCTGGATGACGGTGGCGGCGTCTGTCCGCTCGGCGATCTTGGCCAGGATATGTGCAGGAAGACGAGGAAGGGCTCCTGTCCCACTCACCCACACTGCCAGTGCTTCCGCGTCGCACGACGGACGGGAAGGCGGTGACCGCGTCGTGCGCGCGCCAGGGCCAGGGCAGGGGCCGCGAGGAACGTCAGAGCGAGCAGGATCCAAGTAGAGGAAGGCCGACGGTATGGGCCAAGATACGGCCCAATTATCTTGACCCAATTGTCTCGGAGAAGGGCAGAAGGCCCACCTCTGCAATCAAAGGGGAAAAGTTCAACGAGTTGAAATGCCACCCGTGCTTGTCCTCCTACCCGGGAAGGCACGCTGACCACTCATCTGCCTGATTGATCTACAGTCTCTTTACTCACCATGCAAATCATGGACTCGTTCAGTGCCTTTGTCCTCATTTGCAGGGACCTGGTTCAGTGCCGTTCATCTCCGTCGCCGACCTCACAAATATACGGTTGCACTTCAGCACTTGCGCAGCTGCACTACAGCTGCGTCACGAGGCACTGGCTCATGTATTCAGTGATCAACTGTGCAGCTTTCAGTTCTGTTTTCTCGGAATTTTGTTTATAAAATGTATGATCTCTGGCTTTAATCTGGGACAAATTAAAAAGACTACTTAATGGTTACTGGGCACAAGACTTCGATGTGTATAGAAGACGTTATTGCAGCTGCTCATTACAGATGGCAGGCAGCGGCTAAACAAGAGCAACATGACAATTGTCTATTACTAGAACAAGCGTCCAGTGTCCAAAGCTTGTTCTTGTGAGCACAAATTTGTCTCCTTCCAAGAGTGATGGTGACAATTAACATGTCCATGTCAAGGTATGTCAGCGTCCGAGTGGCAGAAAACAAAGCTCAGGGTCGCTGCAAATGGCACCCTGTTTGTGCCTTTTACCAACTTATCACTTCAGAAAATGCCAGTACTTTTATTGTACGCAACAACAATTACCAAAGGGATGACGTATCCTCTTATCAAAGGACGACTGAGTACAAGATGTGTGTCCACTCGAGAAACTAGAACACTATAAAGAAACATAACACGCAGCAAAGATAACGAAGAAACTCCAAATGGTTTCCTCGCGTGTAACGTTGACATGTAAAGAACAAAAGATAAAGATGCTTCCGAGGAAACAGATGTTTGGAAACAAATCGTGGAGTACATATATAAGCACCTGACATCGAGGATATGTTCTGCAGATATCTGAAGGCACAAGCACAGCAGCTATTTCATCAGTATCTGGCTGAAATGGCTATCTTCGGAGCTCCTACGCTTATAGCGTTTGCACTGGTGGCTGGCCTCATCTGGTTGAGGTCACGTGGTTCTTCAAAGGAGATGCGAGACATTCCTGGAACCATGGGCTGGCCAGTCATCGGCGAGACAGTCTCCTTCATCTCCGACTTCTCCAGCCCGGCCGGCATACTGAGCTTCATGCGTGACAGACAGAAAAGGTACAGACAATTTTTCAACATCACGAGAATAATTGACTGCAAATGCATCACAAATAGAGACTAGTCTGAACTCGGTTTGATCTTTGTCAGATTCGGCAAGGTGTTCAAGACGTACGTGCTGGGGCGGATCACGGTCTTCATGACAGGGCGGGAGGCGGCCAAGATCCTGCTGTCCGGGAAGGACGGCGTGGTGAGCCTGAACCTGTTCTACACCGGCAAGCAGGTGCTGGGGCCAACGAGCCTGCTCACCACCAACGGCGAGGAGCACAAGAAGCTGCGGCGGCTCATCGGCGAGCCGCTCTCCATCGACGCCCTCAAGAAGTACTTCGACTTCATCAACGAGCTCGCCGTCCAGACGCTGGACACGTGGAACGGCAGACGAGTCCTCGTGCTCGAGGAGGCCTCCTCTGTAATTAAGCAGACCCCAGTTTAATCTTTCTTGCACGGTATTTAGCTTCAGGTTTAATTTTGATTGGGATTTTGGTTTACTGCCTGTGTCGTCAGTTCACGTTGAAGGTGATTGCGAACATGCTGATAAGCTTGGAGCCGGAGGGGGAAGAGCAGGAGAAATTCCGCGCCAACTTCAAGGTCATCTCGTCGTCCTTCGCGTCCTTGCCTCTCAAGCTCCCAGGGACGGCCTTCCACCGCGGCCTCAAGGTATGTTTACATCAGTTCAAATGATATAAATCAGCAATAATCTTTTCATGATCAAAAGATTATTGGGTGATGAGGTTGCTGTTTGATCGATTGGACAGGCAAGGAACCGGATGTACGCGATGCTGGACTCGGTGATAGCCAAGAGGAGGGAGGGCGGCGAGGTCCGGAACGACTTCCTCCAGACACTCCTAAAGAAGCATGCCAAGGACGGCAGCGTCACCGGCGACGACACGGACAAGCTGACGGACTCGCAACTCAAGGACAACATCCTTACCCTGCTCGTCGCTGGGCACGACACAACAACGGCGGGCCTGACATGGCTCATCAAGTTCCTCGGGGAGAACCCTGAGGTCCTCGAGAAGCTTCGGGTGAGCCTGAAACTTACTTATATTCAGGTTGTTACAGAATTCAAAGCTAGTCAGTTGTACCTGAACTGGGTGAAATGTTCCGGTTGCAGGAAGAGCATTTGGAGATCAAGGAGAAATTAAACGGGACGCCACATCTCAGGTGGTCAGATGTTAGCAACATGCCTTACACCAACAAGGTAAGCTCAAGGGTTGCCTCAAGGCACAAAGAATTCCTCTTCTCCTATAAAAGCCAAAGAAATCACCGCGCTGAGCTCCAATGTCCCATTGCAGGTGATGAACGAGACCCTGAGGCGAGCAACCATCCTACCGTGGTTCTCAAGGAAGGCTGCACAGGACTTCAGCATCGACGGTGAGTATTGTCCGACGGCACCTCACAACAGAACTGTGGCTGAAACTTATGCTTGAGTCAATGCTTGCAGGGTACGAGGTCAAGAAGGGGACGTCTGTGAACCTAGACGTGGTGTCTATCCACCACGACCCGGCCGTCTTCGCTAATCCAGAGCAGTTCGACCCCGACAGATTCGACGTAAGTTCTGGGGGATGAAGCTGTACTGTCATGGATGAGTATGAGCTGACTGATTTATCTCAATGCCTCGCAGCAAACGCTCAAGCCATACAGCTTCCTAGGGTTCGGCAGTGGACCACGTATGTGCCCAGGAATGAGCCTAGCACGATTGGAGATCTGCGTCTTCATCCACCACCTCGTCTGCCGATACAGGTAAGCAACAGCGCCTCACGAAACCATGGAAAGACAAGTGACTAACAGCCGCAACTGCTGTTTCTGCAGCTGGAAGCCGCTGGAGGACGACTCCTCTGTCCAGCCAACGCTGGTGCGCATGCCCAAGAACAAGTACCCAATAATCGCAACCGCGCTATAGGAAAAACAAGAGCCAGGACATACTGCTACAACAGCAAAATGAAAGACAGATCCTGAGGTTGTCAAGCTGGATTTGCTTATAAACAAAAGTTTTGAATTTTCTGCCAGAATAGCTACTGTATGTACAGAGTAAAACAACTGAGGCACACGACATGTCTAAACAAATTGAGAAAACAAAAGACAAACTCAACACTGAGGCGTTCCTCTGGAATGCTACTATATCATACTCAGTTGCAAAATAAAGGACGCCACAAATGATCTTGCACTACTGTAAGATCACTAGAATGTGAACACTTGTCAAAACTGTTATCCTGCCATTAACTAGTGTTGCTGATATATCGGTCTTCTTCACGTTAACACCAATTGTGGTAACTTAAAAACAGGGCAGAAGCAGCTAGCTCATTGATGCAATGTCATAGTAAGCACAGCCATAAACAAAGATCCAAGAGCCTTTGAATTCAACAGGAACAGGACAGCTCAAGAAACCAAGGCAACATCTCCAGTGTGTCAAAAGAACCTTGCCACGTAGCTAGGGCAACCAAGAAAGGCAGGGGAAATGCTAGACACTTCATACAACGGAACCAAAAAATAATCTCTTCTCATTTATGGCAGAACTCGCCAGACTGATAAGAGACAATTGAAATGAGCCTAGGACGTAACCAATCCAGAAAAGAGAACAAATAACTGAAAAGAAGCCTGCCAAAACAAAAAGTCACTTGAGAATGATGTGGTAATTAAAGATGAAAGACTAAAGTGATTACCAGTTAATTTCCATTATGCTTGCTTTGATTAAGTGATAACAACCAGAGTAGTTTGCTTGTGGGTGTGTTCAAGCAGAATATATAGCCCCTTGGCTTTCCCGAAAAGAACGCAAATAGAGCACATAACTTGCCATCCAATTCCCCGTATCCCAAGCATAGTCCCCGTTGGCACAACAGAGATCAGGATCATCACATAGTGGCAAAATTCCACCTTTTCAACAAAACTAGATTCCAGCAAATAGCACATATAGCAAGCATGCAGGATCCAAGCGCCGAGCACTATGACCAAGTCATATGCCTCGCAAGCAGGAAATAATACAAACCGGTCAGTAATAGTCTTAACAAAGCAACTGATTTCTCACGGTACATCTTAATCCTTCATCTAGAGGATCCCAAAAGATCCAGACACGCGGTAACAAACCTTAACAGTAGATAGACTTCCATACCTGGATGGAACATACTTCTTGTGATATAGGCCATCAGTAGGGACCAGATCTGTCACGGCTGTAACGGTCACCACCACCGTAGCTGCCACCATCACGGCTGCGGCCAGAGTAGCGATCACCACCACGATCGCCACCACGATCTGATCCATAACGGCCACCACCACCACCACCACCATACCTATCATCCCTACCACCATATCTATCTCCTCTCCCACCATCCCCCGAAGGGCACTCTCTAGCAAAATGACCAGGTTTCCCACACTTGAAGCAATCCCCCCACCACCACCACCACGTGGTGCGCGCCCGCCACCACCAAAGTCACGGCCACGGTCATAGCGAGATCCACGATCACGATCAAAATCACGATCACCATTACGGTCTCTACCAGGCCCCTGGGGTTGAGCTTTATCAACAGTGATGGACCTCCCGTCTAAGTCCAGTCCATTCATTCCTTCAATAGCATCTTCCATAGCCTTCTTTTCATCGAAAGTCACAAAGCCGAAACCGCGAGATCGGCCAGAAAATTTGTCAAGAACCACCTACATACCAGTAACATAGACTTAGCAAACAAGGTCACGCTAAATAGTCAAAATAAGAATAGAGAACAAATTAGAACAGATTAAGATGTTAAGTTACAAAAGTTTCATTCAGTTAACTTAGGAGTGAGAAGAACATGTCTCTTAAGATGCTGGGGAAGACATGAGTAAACAGTGTTAAGAACCTTTGAAGATCCATATGGCAAATTTTTTCGGCAACAGAAAAGATAGCTTGATCAGCTTATTGTAGTCAAACTAAAAATACTTCAAATAGGTGAAGCATACTTGCAAATAAGCATACGGAATAGATCTTTATAGAGATAAAAAAATTGTTAAAGGCTTTATGTTTCCCCGTTTTTATAAATATACTCCTATATAGAAAGAGGTTAGATTTAGTGCCGATACAACCCCTTCTGCACAGAACTACCCACAGAAACAGTTAATCAAAGCAATATCAAACCTTATTACAGAAGAATACAGATCGGTCCCGCAACACTAAAGGTCTGGGATTCTCAAAGTTACCTTTGCCTCGGTGAGGTTGCCAAATTTTTCGAACGCGTCCCTGAGGCTATCATCATTTGTTGACCAGGACAGGTTCCCAATGAAGCAGCGGTACTCCTCAGCCTCAGCCATCTCTAAACAGATAAAGCACAGAAAGTAAGTAAAGCAAAGGCATAGCTTAAGAGATAACAGATTGTGGTTGGGACAGTGTGCTTTCAAGGCATCCTTAAAACTAAGACCGAAAAGGAATAAATAAATTAAACAAATGTTTTCAATACCAGTTCAAATAAGCTATAACAAAGAGAATATCCACAGGCAAATAGTAACAGACTTATTCGGTTGCCTCTTCTATTTGTAGAAATCATTCGATTAAACTAATGACTTCGCTATAATATAACGATGCAGAAAAGTGGTACGCCTGTGACTTTTGACCATTGGATGAGCCGTGTGAGAATTTTGAGCTAGTTATTCCAGATAAAACGAGGTAAGATTCAGATCAAAGCTGATGCAGAAAATTGTAAATCTAACAAAGCCAAACCACTAAATCCAGCAAGAGCCGTATACTGTAAGGCGTGCGGCTGTCCGCTCGGCGGCAAGCGATGTGGGCGGGAGCTGCTCCTAGCCGGATGCGCTGTACCTTTCTCTTTCCCTCCGTTACGAACTCTTCCCCTAGATCTATCCGCCGCGATGCCAAATCGAGCCTCTGCTGCGTGCGGCACCGGCGATGGAGACGAGCGAATTGGAAGGAAGATACGAGACGAACCAGGAGGAGCTGTACCTGGCGGAAGACCAGAGGTTCACGACGACGCGAGAGGGCCGGCTGTTGCGGCGGTTGCTCTGATGAGAAGTCGCAGGAGGCTCCGGGAGTTGGCGACAAGGGACGAAAGAGAGAGAGAGACCTATCAAAGTTTATAGGAGAGCCGAGAGGTTGCTCTAATCAGAGCCGGTCTAGAACCCTAAATCCCTGCGGCGGCGCGGAGATATTTCCATGCTTGGTACGACATGTGGGACCAGACGCGGGTCCGGACTCAAGCGCGGCATATGCTACGACCGTGACTTGTATTCGGTCAAAACAGGCCGTTGATCCGTGCACGCTGGATGGGCCGGTATATGTTTCGCTGCTTAGGTACTGGGCCCTATAGAGGTAGGATGCTGGGCAACCGTTTTCTTTTGAGAAAATTCCCTCCATACATTGAAAGAACTCTCAATCCCCTGTACCGGATTGAAAGAACTCTCAATCCCCTATGTACCGGATCGGGGTCCTCTGCAGTAGCCCAAGATGCCGGTCAAAATTCCAAGAAATGCACCATGCTACAGTAGTTTGTGTGAGATGGCGAATAGTACTCTGAAAATGATACTCGTAGTAATACTGTTCACTAGTTCCTTACGTGATTTTTTTATATGCATGTGTTACTCGTAGCGTACAATCTAGGCCATTCGTTTTCAATCCGATGGCTTACTCGTTAAACCTAATGCCAGCTACAGTGTCCTCTACATTAGCTAGTAGCTAATGCAGAGGATCTCAATCCCTATGTACCATTGAAAAACTTTTCATCCCCTCTATACCATTACTTTATTTTTTATGCCCCTACATAGCACTATTGTCAAATTATGTCCAAACTGTTAGTAACGGAGTATTCGAAGACCTTTTTACCCTCCGCCTTCTTCCTCCTCTTTTAACTCACCAAATCCTACAATAATCCCCAACAAATCCAACTGCCCCTCCACTCGCCTCTGAGCTAGCAAGACGGAACCGGCGACTCGCTGGAATTGGCGTGGGAGCGGCGGCATCGGCCTCGAGCTCCGGCGAGCTGGTGCTGGAACCCACGTTCACACCTCCCTCACCCCCACGTTTCTTCCACATTTCGCAAAGCGCATTGCAGAGGCAACTAGCTCCACAACACTATCCTCTCGGAGCTAGCGAAATTGTTTACTCTCGGAGAGAATAAGTAGTTTTTTAGTACTAGTAAGCTAGTAGGCAGCTACTGCTACCTCGTCGCCATCGAAGTTGCTGTTTCGGGCACGCATGACACCGGCAATGTTGCCGCGGCTGCTGCTCACCACCGCTCTCGTGTACGTCCTCGCCTGCCGCCGTCGCCGTCGCTGGTCGTTTCCCAAGAAGGTGCTTGTGACGCACACGAAGCCCGCCTCTTTCCCGACGCCCTACGATGGTGGTGACCAAGCACGGCCGGGGCTCCACGACCACCGTCTCCAGCACCAGCTCGCCGGAGCAGGCCAATGTCGTCGCTCCCGTGCCGGTTCCAGCGAGTCGCCAGTTAGATGCGAGCTGAGGGGCAGTTGGATTTGTTGGGTATTGTTGTATGATTTGGTGAGCTCGAACAGGACTACAGGAGGAAGAGAAGTCAGGAAGAAGACAGAGGGTAAAAAGGTCTTCCGAACACTCGATTACTAACAGTTTGGACATATAATTTGACAACAGTGGTATGGAGGGGCAGGAGAAAATAAAGTAGTGGTATAGAGGGGATGGGAAAATTTTCAATGATATATAGGGGATTGGAAGTTCTTTGAATGGTATAGAAGGAATTTTCTCTTTTCTTTTTCAGCTGGGTTTACTCTCCCGTCCCGTCAACCGTGATGGATCGCTTTCACTGCTGCCCAGTGCAACTTGAACTACTCACTCCCTGAAAACATCAATTAGGGCTACGAGTCTAATGCAATTATCTTGTTTTTCAAATGCAATGGTTCTGTACGGTTCCTGGATTAATAAATCAAGAGTACTTACCTTAAAAAAATCAATCGAACTACTTCAACTTGTGAAAATAGAAATGTCTAAAACAACTTGAAAATAGAAAATATGGGCGACGATTTGGAAGTTGGAACCTCAAAATAACTTGGGACATTATATAGCTGCTTAGTCCTCAAAATTATCCGGGCACCACATGATGGATCCAGCTCTGCACCCAAGACCAACATAGTTTTAAGAGCATCATCCACTGGAAGTTTACAACTCCATACTCAACAACCGCCACCTCTCTCCATAGTGTAATTTATTTGCATAACACGTTCTTCTTGTATAGTTATATACGGAAAAAAAAACAATGCTTTCATGGAGGAAAGGACCACCAAGCCAACGGTCACCTCCTTCCGTGTATTTGCTGTTTCCCTTCACCGTTCCCGGACAATTCATTACTGTAGTCTAATTTATGACCTGCTGGCCAGATCATTTGTGTCCCGGGGCCCGAGCCGCGATGACTTCGCCCAAGTCTTCTCCGTCCTTCTTGTTTTTTCTTTTTCAAGGAAAAAAATATCCCCTGCTCTTCCCCTTGATCTCCGCGCGCGCAGAGGCAATTTGATTCCTTCTTTACATACCTGAACAGCTAGCTGATAGCACTCTCCATCACAAACGAGCCAGCAGCTTGACACGATTCACCGGCAGCCATGGGCGATTGGTGCGAAGAATGGTGCTGCGACTGCCCCTGGAAGAAGATAATCGTCGGTGCCTTGGTCTTGGTCGTCGTCGGCGGCCTCATCACCGTGCTCGTCCTCGCCTTCGCCGTGGTCAGACCGCCCAGGGCCATCGCCGACAACGTCCTGCTGCAGCGGCTGGAGCTCGCTCCCGGCACCCCGGCCGAGAACTCCACCATCTCCTACGACATCACCGCCACGCTGTCGCTGCGGAACCCCAACATCTACCGCAGCATCAGCTACGGCCCAATGGCCGCGGCCTTCTCCTTCAACGGCACGCGCTTCGACGAGTCCGGCACGGTGCGGGCGATGGACAACGCGGCGAGGAAGACGGCCACGGTCAGCCTCAAGGTCGGCGGCGTCGACAAGGCCGTCAAGCTGTCGGACGCGGGCGTGAAGGAGTTCAAGAAGCAGAACGAGACGGGCAAGTTCGACATCGAGCTGAGGCTGCACACCGAGCTGCAGTACAAGGGACGCAAGACCAAGTGCCCGCTAGTGATCGTCTGCCCACTCGAGCTGCAGCTCGTCGACCCGGAGGTTGCTGCCACAGCGTTCCAGAAAACCAAGTGCACCATGCTCCGGGCAAAGAAGTCCGGGTGCTAAGCCCCTGCTGCTGATGATGAAAGCTCTGTTTTTTTGTTCTTTGACTGTCTTCCTTGCTTGTTGCTGTATGCTCTCCTTGATTATTCTTATTCCTTTCGGTATTGAATTCCGGCCGATTGAGATCTGTTTTATCCGGATACTGAATTCAACCGAGCTGTTGCTTTTGTCGATGATTCATAGCTTCCGTTTATGTCTTTGGTAAACCAGACTGGGGGTTGCTATGTGAATATGGTGTAGGTTTGGCTTATTTATGGATCAAGAGCAACAATGTCATTTCATTTCTAGAGACGAGGGTGACCTTCTAGCCAAACAACTCTAACTCCACAACACAACAACTCCATTGCAGAGTCTACTGTAGAGCGCAGTCATATCAAACACATCTTTAGAGATGTCGTTATTTCCACCGTTTCAAACATTGAAGTAATAATCATTTGTAACCTTACCTTACAAGATGATAGATCACTCAATACACTCCACAAAACTACAATTGAGCTTTAAAATGCTACAGTATGCTCTAAAAATATTTTTTGAATCAAAACATTTCTCTTTAAAAATACTTTTTGTGATGTCAAACAAAAAATCTCGAAATAAAATCCGCCTTCCGGCTTCAGCCCATCTGCAGCCTGGACCTCGAGTCGTCGCCCAAGTGGCAAGCCTTATTCATGACTTCATTCATCAGCCAACCAGCGAGCTGGTTCCTAATAGCTGGCGCCTTCCGTTGGCACAGGGGATTAGAGGCTCAGATCCAGCCTCGCACGATTCGAGCGGCCGGCGCGGCAGCCGGCAGCCATGGCTTTCTGGGAGGACTGGGAGTGCAACTGGAAGAAGGTCGCCATCTGGGCGGCGGTCGTCATCGTCGTCGGCGGTCTCATCACCGTCCTCGTCCTCGCCTTCGGCGTGGTCAAACCGCCCACAGCCACCGCGGACGACGCCGTGCTGGAGCGGTTCGCGCTCGCCGCCGGCGACCCCGCCGCGAGCTCCACGGTCTCCTTCAACATCACCGCCACGCTGTCGATGAGGAATCCCAACATCTACCGCAGCATCAGCTACGCCCCCATGGCCGTGGCGCTCTCCTTCAACGGCACCCGATTCGACGAGTCCGCCACCGTGCCGGCGTTGGACCACGCGGCGAGGAAGACGGTCACGTTCAACATCAAGGTCGGCGGCGTCGACAGGCCCATCAAGCTGTCGGCGGCGGGGGTGAAGGAGTTCCGGGCGCAGAACGAGACGGGGAAATTCGAGGTGGAGCTGAGGCTGGACACGGTGATGCAGTACAAGGGGCGCAGCGCCAAGTGCCCGCTGGTGGTCATCTGCCCGCTGGAGCTGCAGCTCGTCGACCCGGAAGTCGCCGCCACCGCGTTCCAGAGGACCAAGTGCACAATCCTCCGGGCAAAGAAGTCCGGGTGCTAACCACTGAGAGACCAAGCAGTTTCAGTTTCAGCTGTTCCATTCAGAGATTGTTGTTGTACATGGTCGAGATTTTTTTTTCAGCGTAGAGACGAACGAGTTGGTGTGAATTTTTCTGTAATTTCTAAGAATTCAATCAGTTCAAGATTCCAATCCTCTACTAATTCAGATGTCGTGCCGTGGGTTAAGGATGACAGCGCTCCTAGGACCTTCGAAAACAGGGAAAACAGAGGTTGGCTTGGCACGCCGTGGGGGCTTATGTTATGTATATTTTCATAATTGCTACTCCTCCGTCCCAATATGTTTGGCGATTTTAGCTTCTGACGCGGAGATTAAGATAGAAGGAATAAAGTAGGTGCGCAGAAACGAGAAGGAAAGAGATAGAGATAGAGATGTATTGGGAAGAGATAAAGGTGTCTCTGGAAGTGAGAATACCAAACATTTTGGAAAAAATAGATGAACACTAGAATCGCCAAATATTCGGGACGGAGGGAGTATGACACAGTCAGCTGGGGGTGATAGAAAAAGTTGAGCCTTTTGTCGTAGCACATGTTATCCACTAAAGCCATGGCGCTGAGTTGGCAAAAAAAAAAGGCTAAAGAAACTGACTGGTTGATCCAACAGGACAAAGGATCCTGGACCCAGGACCCAAATGATGAGCTGGCTGAGCTCAGCAGGGCCAAATTAGTGGGTAGAGTTGGCATGGATTACTCTGTTTCGAAATTGTTGTCTTTAATCATTCATTTTATTAAAAAAACATAGGTTTTACTGATTTTTTTAATACTATTATATATATTGTTTGAAATATATTTTATCACTAAAAAAGTTGAAATATAACTTGCAAATTTTTTAAATAAGATAAATGATCAAACGTTAAAAAAATCATCTGGAATACTACACACGAGTATGGTGTTCCCAAACAAGCACGACAGGTGATGATGTAGTCGGTGAGTTGGCTAGCTGAAAAGGAAAGAAACCAAAAAGAAAGAAAAAGACTCAAAACCAGACCTTATTGCCACACTGCTGAAGAAACGTTTGCGCGTCCCTGGAAATACAGAGGAAAATGTTGGCCAAGAGTAGTCTACACAAAACTGAGGGTGCGTTTGGCACAACTTATTGAGATGCTTATTGAAAGTGCTTATGCTCAATAAGCAGTTCGAAGTGCTAAACGGCAAAATAGCAAAGTGCTTATGAGGTATAAGCACCTATAAGCACTTTGTCATTTTGTACTACACATAAGCACTTTAGGCAAAACAATAAAACGTAGCTTATAGTGCTTATGTGTGAGAATAAGCAGTTTTGATGAATAAGCATAAGCATTTTTGCCAAACGGGTTGATTGCTTATGCTACATAAGCACTATAAGCAGTTTTGATAGAATAAGGGTGCGTTTGACACAGCTTATTGAGCTGCTTATTTAAAGTGCTTATGCTCAATAAGCAGTTTGAAGTGCCAAACGGCAAAATAGCAAAGTGCTTATGAGGTATAAGCACCTATAAGCACTTTGTCATTTTGTACTACACATAAGCACTTTAGGCAAAGCGAGCAAAACGTAGCTTATAGTGCTTATGTGTGAGAATAAGCAGTTTTGATGAATAAACATAAGCAGTTTTGCCAAACGGATTGATCGCTTATGCTACATAAGCACTATAAGCAGTTTTGATAGAATAAGCAAGTATAAGCACTATAAGCACTTTGTGCATAAGCCGTGCCAAACACACTCTAAGCACTATAAGCAGTATAAGCACTATAAGCACTTTGTGCATAAGCCGTGCCAAACACACCCCGATAACTTACGCGGGAACACTATGTCTGTTTTATTTAGTCTTAAGGCCCTGTTCGTTTCCAGGTATATAATTTTTAGAGGGTCAAATCAAAGAGAATTTTATCATTTTGGAGTACTAAATAAAGTCTAATCTCGAAACTAATTGCAGACCCCCTATCTAATTCACGAGACGAATCCAACGAGGGTAATTATGGTGTTATTAGAAGATGTTTACTCGTAGCATCACTGTAGCAACACATAGATTAATTATGATCATTAGATTCGTCTCGCAAATTAGAGGGGGTCGTGACATAGGTTTTGTTATTAAATTAATAAAAGTACTACTAAATAGTAAGATTCTCTTTGATGTAACGATGCTAAATTTTAGAGGGCAGAAAACGAACCGGGCCTAATCACTCACTTTCTATATACGAAGCAAAACGCGTTCTTTGCAGCACCACACCGCGTTAGCTGCAACTATCGCTGTGTACGGTTTCAGTTAACTCCCATAGTTGTATGTTATGACTGACGAGGTTCCCTCAACCCTGCATACTTCTTCTTTACCCAGGAAACACAGTGACGCTTGACGCCATGGCATTTCTGGTCACTGGCGAAGCCAGATGAAGAAGCCACCCTGGTGTGCACAGGCACCAGGTTCAAACACAAATTTCAGTTGAGATCATCCAATTTTTACCACATATGCACAACCCCAGGCAAAAAATGTGCACCACTTGTGCCAGTGGCGTGAATGATACAGGTCTAGTTTTGCTGAATGCATGCCTTCACAAAAAGCGGTGATCACAATGTGTTCGACGTACGTGTGTTGTGGATGCCTGTGCCTATATAAGAAGGCGCAGCCTTATCCTATACCGGCCTGACAAGGAACACCCAACTGCCATAACCGTCACACACACGCCAGTAGCTAGATACGTAGCTTACTGCAGCTAGCCGAGTTGATTCGTGGGCAGGAGATCATGTGCGACGAGTGCTGCGGCTGCTTCGGCGAGTACCGCCGCTTCGCGCTCGGCTTCTGCATCGGCGTGGCCATCCTCGCCGCGGTGGCCGTCATCGTGGTGCTGCTCCTGGGCTTCGGCACCGTCCGCCACCTCCGGGCCGAGATCGACGACGCCTCCCTCTCGCGCTTCGAGCTCGCCTCCACCTCGCCCACCACCACCATCGCCTACAACCTCACGCTCGCCTTCACCGTGCGCAACCCCAACTGGGCCATGGGCGCCACGTTCCGCTCCCTCGAGGCCGACTACCTCTTCGACGGCCAGCGCTTCGACCGCGTCGCCGCCGTGTCGGCGTCGCGGGGGTACGAGCTGCCGGCGAGGAAGACCGCCGTGTTCCGCCTCGTCTCCGGCGACGCCGGGGCGTACGCCGCCCTGGGGAGCGCCGGCGTGAAGGAGTACCGCAGGGAGAAGCGCGAGGGCGTGTTCGACATCGAGGTGGGGCTCTCCGGCGAGGTCAAGTACCAGATGCACCGGACGTGGTGCAGGCTGGAGGCCAAGTGCCCGCTCAAGCTGCAGCTCGCCACGTCGGAGGTTGCCGCCGCCGTGTTCCAGAAGACCACATGTGATGTGCTCCGTTCGTCGCAGAGAGGATGCTGATCACGTACTTGCTGTTGATTTATTCGTCTTGCTTAACGTTCATTGCACAGTTCACTCTGCACTCACCAGTTGATATTTTTTTTTGTTCCCTTATATTAGGACTTCCTCCGCTTCACTTACATTACTTTCTTATGTTTCTGCTTGACATCTTCCTTTTAAGATTATTATTCTGAATGGCTAGTAGCGTGTGTGATGCAAGATTGAAGATTTGAATTGTAATTTTAATCATTTTGATTTGAAAAACACCGGGATGTGATTGGCAACCGTTCCTACTTTCAAAGGCATGATCAAAGCTGGTATAAAGAACCGTCGTTTGCATGCATTACATTTCACGGGAGTGCCATACACATGCAGCACCCTCGTTTGCTGGAAAGTGTAACTCTGTTCCTTGCTTCAAGTTGCAGAGTGCGGCTTTATCTCTTTCTTGCACTCTCCTCTTCGCCCTTTAACGGAGAATCGAAAAGAGTCTCACTGCAGCAATGCAGCGTTCACAGAAAACCAAAATCGCAGGGTAAGTTTCGAGAGCAGAACGTGCACGAAATTTTGAGATCCAGATATCTCACACATAACAGAGAAATGCTCCACGGTATGCTTCAGGAGCTCACATGTTTTGAGGCTACAAGAATCCTGTGTCACAGAAGACTGTCAAATTTCATTTAAATCAGGAAATGCAACCTAAATAAACTACTACGACCCTGTACAAGATGGTGACGAAAGAATAAAGAGATAAACATGCAAAGTGCAACGGTACATGGACATGACTATGGCCAACTAGATCGTGACGATGAGGGCTTCCATTGTGCCTGAAAATTTCTGTTCTAGTCTCGGTAGTGCTCTGAAGCAACCTGCCTATGTCACCAAAGGGATTATCAATCATCAACGATTTCATGCCCCTCTACTGCATTACCACTTGTGGAATGGCTTGAGGTGGTATGAGCAGTACTATTACTGCCACGACAATGCAACAGTTGCAATTGAAGGCTCTGGATCAGTTCATTAAGTTGTTCAATGTTTTTCTCTTGCGCCAATATTATCTGTACATAAGACAATCTTATGAGCTACTATAGATTGAGGCCACAGAAAAAGTAATAAACCCAAGAAAGAGAAACACAGAGTCCACTGGTCCAGACAACATAATTTAATGATATTGGAACTTCCTTGTAACAAAAGATTTTGTCAACAGGCTACGAGAGCAGGAACCACTTGACTGATTAACCTAGCTACATAATGTTCAGAAGAATGGATGAAGATACTGTACACCCTTTAATATGGATTGATGGTAGAACCATACAATACAAACAGTCATTGTTCTTCATTTTTATACCCTGATAACCACATGGCCCTCGCAGAAAAAAGGGCAGGGCAATCTCCAATCTGTACGAGTGACATGATTACCATTTCTGGGGTAAAAAAAGCTTAACTGAATAATTTGATGCCTGAAAAAATGATATGCATAACCAAACTTTTTTTTTTGGGGGAGAGAGAGAGAGAGAGAGAGAGAGAGAGAGAGAGATGCTGGGCAATTAAACTGAAAAGCTCAGAGGTCAGTACCAATTTCCTCAGAGTACACTTTAGTGCTGGTTTCAATATATGTGCGCAAAGTTCTGTGCATATGGAGCTATGGAGATACCATACGACCAAATCAATTTATCCAGAGTATAATATCAAGGGGAACGTCAATGCGTTACTCTATGGACAAATTATGGTGCCTAAAATGGCAACTCATTCTCAATAAATTAGAATAGCAGGAAACTGGAAAATGCCCCAAAGAGATACCATTAACAAGAATGTAGATACTCACTTTCTCTTTAACAGTATCTTTCCTTTCGAGTGCTTGTTGCCTCCGCCTTGTAGCTGCTGGGTTCACCTCATTATCACCAATCTGCTGCTTCCACTCAAGCTGTGATGTGATAATAAGCACGAGCAGCAGGAAGATAAGAACTATTGGTCTCGAATTCATCACTCCAGTCAGCAATTAAAGAACCTAGAAATATAGTCCATAGTTAGAGTGCTCTCAGAAATAAGTCCAACATTATAATTCCAGATGAATGATGTTTTGAAGAAAAATGTTATAACTTGATACTATTAAGGAAAAAAAGACCTTAAGTCAGTTAAATTAGGATTTGTTGCTACAAGTTTTTCAAATACTTCATAGTGTCATTGTCTTTACAGTAAGTCTGCAGAGAGCTCCGAAAAATTGTACCGATTATCAATAAGAGGATTACCGATCTTTGCAGTAAGTTATCAAATGCATAATACATCAAGGCCACTTTTCATCCAAGATGAGGGACCAACCAATATAATATCACGAATTCTACAGGGAATAATTGAAACTTCTATGAACCTATGAGCGCACTAAGTCGTAAAACTCAATCTCAGAAGAATGGGATAAACTACCGTGGCTTTGTTTCTCGCAATTCTGGCTCAAATAGCCGGTAATGTGATGCTAATCCATTTCGTCTCCCGCAACAAAGTGAAGAAGAAATTTCATGTTATGATATGCACTAAAAACACATGATAAAATAAGGAAAATTACTGCATCTGCGAGAAATGGCATAAAAATTGTGAGATTTACATTGCACTAACTGGATAAAAAATGCTATAGCTTGTTACTATGAAGATAAAAGACAACCTTAAAGTCAGTTAAATTAAGGTTTGCTGCTACAAGATTTTGAGATACTTTAAAGTGACATTGTATTAGCAATAAGTCTACAGAGAGGTCTGAAAAATTGTAATTCGTCGAGAAGAGGATGAGAAATCTTAAGGAAATAACTGAAACTTGTACGAACCTATGAGCACACTAAATCACAAGGGTCAATTTCAGCAGAATGGGATAAACTACCGTGGTGGCTTCGTTAATACAATTCCAGCTGAAATGGCCGGTAACGATCATCTTATCCATTCCGTCTCCCGCAACGAAATGAAGCACAATTTCACCGTACGGCTTGCAGTAAAATAGAGGATAAAATGTACTGCATCTGCGAGAAACGGGGTAAAAATCGTGAAATTTACATCGCACGGAGTCACGGGTGTGTAGATAACCTCCCAGAAATCAAACGAATCTACCCCGCTCCACTCGCGGGTTACTCGAGCCCCAACCGTCACCGAAAGTTATCGCATAATGACGTAAAACCTTACCGTCTCATCTCAGGCCGCGGGAGCTGATTGATGAATCGAGACGGGACTTGGAGAGGGGAACCGGGAGAAGGCGCGAGGGGGTTAGGGACTTAGGATTCTTCCGATCTCGTGATGGGTTGCCACTGGGCAGAAGCTTTTGCTAGCCGCCACTCTTGGTCCCGGACTGCCTCGATTCCTCCCTCTCTTCTTCCTCTACTTCTTTTTATTATTATTATTCTTCCTGCACTTCTTTGGTTGCAGTTACAGCTTCCTCGTCGCGGAGAAGACGACGTGGGATTTTCGCTTTAGATTTCACTTTTTGTTTCGGGGAATTTCTCTCTGATGAGAAAAAATCGTGGAGGATGGGACTCCGTGCTGTTGGGCTCTGAGGAAGCCCACTTATTCCGCCAACTTCATTCTCTGGACTTCATTCTCTGGGCCGATCCTGCCACGTGAGCCCGAAATGGCCGTTGGCCAGTATCACGGACGCCGGCGAATGCGTGTTTCGCCGGCCCGGGGTGCTCCGGACGGGACGACAGACCACAGGAAAATATGATTGCCAAAAACATGACCATGAGCAATCGAGCACGTATTTCTTTGTTTCGTTGATCATATAGAGTCGGATCACAGTCGGACGCATTTTTCTTTCTCAAAATGGTGGTCCATGACCACGAACCGTCGTGCACGTATCTCATCTCTTTCGAAACGGGAGTGCCGTGCCCTGCACAACGCCGCCCCCATGCCGCGGAAGCATACGCCGCGACGCGCGCGATGCGAACTCTCGAGGGCGCCGCGCATGAATGTGGAATAATAATTTGGTGACGACGCTCTCGTGACGGCTCCAGCGTTGCGATCATCCTCGCGCGTTGCGTGGACAGTGACGGCTGTTAATTAGCGAGCGACGTGGCTGGACGCGAGCCGGCGGGACGAGACACTTGACTTACCGGTGGCGGCACGCGGATCTGCCGCCTTTCGGGCGGATCAACACCGCCAAGGGGGATTCCACGGGGAAACCGACAAGGCGGGCGCACAACAAGTACCCCGACTCCCCCACCACTCCACTGCACTCGCACTCCTGCTCGCGAGATGGCACTCGCGCGCGAGCTCCTGGACGCGGCGCGCGCGCCGGAGTTCGCCGAGTGGCAGCTCGGCGTGCGCCGCCGCATCCACCAGCACCCGGAGCTCGCGTTCCAGGAGCACCGCACCAGCGAGCTCATACGCGCCGAGCTCGACGCCATCGGCGTCAACTACGTCTGGCCAGTCGCGCGCACCGGCGTCGTCGCCACCATCGCCGGCCCGGGCGCCGGGCCGGTGTTTGCGCTCCGGGCAGACATGGACGCGCTCCCGATCCAGGTTTGTACAGATGGTTCCATCTTCTTTCCATTGATTCGGAGCTCCATCCGAGGCACCTATGCAATTATTGAATCCTTAAGACGTAGTACGCTGCTGTCAAATAGTGCTAGCTGTGGCCGGATTGCAAGTTTGCAACATTGACAGGGGACGAAGCAATGCCGACATCATTTGATTCGTTCCCCTTCCTTTACATGCTATTCTTACCGATGTTTTTTTTTTTGGCGATTAATATTCTTATCGATGGTTATGCTCTTGTGTGGGCTAAAAATATTGTAATTCTTGGTACAGGCATCTGTACCAAACTCCCATAATGCTAACTGCTTCCCAATGGTGTCAGGCTGTCAGCAATACATAAAAAAACAGAAGTACATGTAGTATTGATGTTGATCAATGATATATTTGCCCCCCAAAAAAAGGTCAATGATATGGATCACTACTGATTTTCACCCCTCCCTTTTGGCCCCTGCTCCATTGGCAGGAAATGGTAGAATTGGAGTTCAAGAGCAAGGAAGACGGGAAGATGCATGCGTGTGGGCATGATGCTCACGTGGCGATGCTTTTAGGAGCTGCTAAGCTGCTTCAGTCTCGGAAGAGCGATTTGAAGGTACTCTTTTGGATCAGCCACAAGGCTTGATCTCGTTAAAAAAAAGTTATAACCTCGCCTAGTAGTTCTTTATTAGAGTTAGCAGTTCTGAAACTTTTTTGGTTTTAATTGTTCACCGACAACAATAAGCCAATATAATTGGTTCCGGTGAAACACATTAGACCGATCTCAATGAGAGTGTCATAGGAGTGTTATGAGCATTAAATTTGCTGACATGGCATGAGAGAGAAGGGAGGGAGTGTCATGAGATGGGAGATGAGTGTCATCACCATGACTCTCCACTCGGCACGGTCTTAAGAATTTCTTCTTGATAAGTGTACGATGACACTCTCCAAGTAAGACTGATCTTATACCTTTTCATATATTACTCCCCAAGAACAGAGTAGGAACCGTCAAGTGTAGACTTCACATGCACCCCGACCATATGGAGTAGTACGTAATATGCATTCAAAATGTCTGCATTGACCTTCAATTGACCAGCACCTAAAAAAAAGACCGTCAATTGATTAGAGTCCAGTATTTGTTCCAGTTGTGACAGGATGGGATGCTCTCATGCCAGAATGGTGCATGGGAGCCGGAAGATGACATGAACCCACCAGCTTGATGACAGATTATCTGTTCAACAAGAATCTGTATTAACAAGTATTATCTGTAAATCACATGGGGCAGGCTGTGTGTGTCCTTGACCTGTAATGATCTGATATAGTGATTTTCGTCACTCATGTTTTCTAGCATTTTTCTCATCTCTAAGTTGGTTGACGTTGTTTCAAGAGAAAAAGTTCATTGATTTGCATAGTTCAATCCCATGCTTATTAGGGCACAGTGAAGCTTGTGTTCCAGCCGGCCGAGGAGGGCCACGCCGGCGGGTACCATGTGCTGCAGGAGGGCGTCCTGGACGATGTGCAAGCCATCTTCGGAATGCACGTCGACACGGCTCTGCCAGTGGGCATGGTCGGCTCCAGACCCGGGCCGTTCCTCGCCGGATCAGCTCGGTTCTCGGCGACCATCACCGGGAAAGGCGGGCACGCAGCGGGGCCCCAGAACGCCGTCGATCCTATTGTCGCAGCTTCCTCCGTCGTCCTCAGCCTTCAGCAGCTCGTGGCTCGCGAGATTGATCCGCTTCAGGGCGCTGTACGTAGTACATTATCTGCAAATACAAGTCGATGCAGAGAGAGTGATACATCATTTCTTAGTCATCGTTATGGATTTCCTTGTCAGGTGGTGTCCGTGACGTTCATCAAAGGAGGTGAAGCTTTCAATGTCATTCCAGAATCAGTGACTCTTGGCGGCACATTAAGGAGCATGACAGACGAAGGTCTGTCCTACCTCATGAAGAGAATCAGAGAGGTAATTAAGAAGTTTTAGACGGTGCTATCAGCAACATCTAAGAATTTCAGCAGCATTTCTTCCGCAAGAGCATGCAGAACCTTACCATGCCTACTGCTTGCTGGATAATTGCAGGTGATCGAAGGGCAAGCCGCCGTGAGCCGCTGCACGGCGGTCGTGGACTTCATGGAGGAGAAGCTCCGGCCGTACCCGCCAACCATCAACGACGAAGCGATGTACACCCACGCAAAAGCGGCGGCGGAGAGCATGCTCGGAGAAGCCAACGTCAAGCTGTGCCCGCAATTCATGGCGGCGGAGGATTTCGGCTTCTACGCGCAGAAGATCCCAGCCGCCTACTTCAGCATCGGGGTCAGTAACGCCGCGAGGGGGAAGATCTATCACGTGCACTCGCCTCATGTCGTCATCGACGAGGGCGCGCTCCCTATTGGAGCTGCCTTCCACGCCGCCGTGGCCATCGAGTACCTGAAGAAGCACGCACCTGCATCAACCTCGAACTAGTTGGTTACCTCTGCCTGCACATACTTCGGTTTATACAAGTCGGCTCTGCTGTCATGTTCTGGTGTTGCATCGAAATAATTTTGTGGATGAACTGCCTTTATTTTATCCACTCTTCAATTATTGATGAATTGAAGGTACGGCTTCCGATTTGAAAATATGGCAGTTAAGAACTATGCAAGTCAGTCGAAAGAAAACAGTAAGCACAACTAGATAACGGTACCTATAAAAATGAAACTTTGGATTTCCTATATGGATTTATTTATTTTTAATTATTTTCTGACTCGAACTACTTGGAATTCGAAGTCACCATAATTGGACTGAATATTGGTCGAACTGAAATTGGTAATATTACAACCGACTTGATGTTGCTTGTCTTCACAAGGTACCCCACATAATGCATAGCAAAAATATACTGCTTTTAACCAGTCGTCGCTCTAAATTCCATATATTTTCATCTTAATCCATGCTCATCGTAGTGCAAACAGCATGCAACAACCTTTTCGCTATGTCATGTTTATAGTGACACCCCTCCACAGAAGCCACAAACCCCTCGCTCGACACTATTCCATAGCCGCCTTTGTATCATCTTGCCTCCTCACTCGCCACACCTGCCCACTCCCTTCCCTCGAAACTTCTATAGTCGTCGCCGCTACGACACCGAACCCTCCAAAGGAAATGATCAAGCTCTTTGTTGTATTATGATTTGAACTTGCTAGAAATGTCTTGAAGGTGTGAGAAGTGGAGTTCTCCATGCATGTTACGGATCGTGTTGTACCAACAATTCATCTCTTTAGTTTTTTACTCTTATACATACACCTTGTATTGCATAGGAAGAGTTGAGAGAGAGTGATCATTACTAACAGTTCGTGGATTTTCTCGTAAAGATTTATCCTATAAAATTTATGTCTCTTAATCTTATTTGTTACAACATTCGTTTTCAAATTGTTGATGTTATTGACTTTTTTGTCACATTTGACCGTTTGTCCTATTTAAAAAATAAAGTTGATGTTATGATTTTTTCTCACCAATGAAGTTGAAGCATGACTTATAATTTTTTTAAAAAAAATCTTGAATAAGATGACTAACACAATTGGGTAGACGAAAAAAAATCAATGACATCAACAATTTTTTTTTTTGAAAAGGGAGGGAAGACATATTATTTTTTTGATAGCACTCTCGATATTCTTTCTGCAGTAGGCTCGCCCACTTCTATTTGGCAAATTTCATGCCCCGGACCGAACATGATTAACCCAATTGGGCTCGAAATGGCAACCTTTAAATGAAAATGGACGGCATCACGTGACGCCGTCGAATGCGTGTTACACCGGACCGGTGCTCCGGACGGAACGACAGACGATAGACGGACAGAGAGATAGCAGAGCCGTCGAGCACGTATCTCATTCTTTCTCGAAATGGTGGTGCTATGACCATGAGCCGGCGTGCACGAAACGATGATTTACCAAAGGCATGGCCATGATGAGCCTTCGTATCTCTTTCTTTCTTGAAATGGGGGTGCCATGACCATGAGCCGTCGTGCATGCATCTCCTTCTCTCTCGAAACGGCGATGCCGTGCCCTGCACAACGCCGCCCCCATGCCGTGCAAGCTTACGCGCGCGATGCCAACTGCACATGAAGGAAAAATAATTTGGTGATGATCCCGTGACAACTCCAGCGTTGCGTTCCGCGTGCGACTGCTCTTGGCGATCAACGTGGACGTGGCTCGAGGTGGCTGAGACGCTGCCCCCACGCTTTACCGGTGGCGGCACGCGGATCGCCGCCTTTCGGGCGGATCGACGCCGAGGAGGATTCCACGCGGAAACAAACAAGGCAAGCGCCCAACGGCCCAACAAACAAGTACCCGCAACGACGCTGCCAACGCTCCGTCCCCACTCCACTTCACTCACTCCTCCTCTGCTCTGCTCGCGAGATGGCACTCGCGCGCGAGCTCCTTGACGCGGCGCGCGCGCCGGAGTTCGCCGAGTGGCAGCTCGGCGTGCGCCGCCGCATCCACCAGCACCCGGAGCTCGCGTTCCAGGAGCACCGCACCAGCGAGCTCATACGCGCCGAGCTCGACGCCATCGGCGTCAACTACGTCTGGCCAGTCGCGCGCACCGGAGTCGTCGCCACCATCGCCGGGCCGGACGCCGGGCCGGTGTTCGCGCTCCGGGCAGACATGGACGCGCTCCCCATCCAGGTTTGTACAGATGTTTCCATCTTCTTTCCATTGATTCGGAGCTCGATCCGAGGAAGATATACTATGAACTTGTGCTAGTTGTCGCCGGATTGCAAATTTTTATATTGTGAGGTGACTGGGACGATAATTCTATCGATGGCTATGTTCTTGCCGGCTAAAAATATAATTGTTCGTTCACTATGAAGTGACAACTATACCAAACTCCCGTTCGTATGTTAATTAGAACAGAATGGAGATATTTTCAATATTTAAAGCGTAGCACTGTACTAGGAACAGAAGGAACAAAACTAACCCTACTAAAAACAGAAGGAACAAAACAAACCATAAACAGCAATATATAAGACACATCAGTAAAAAAGATGACATATCATGATATTTAATGCTCCCTCCTTCCTACTTAGACTTAAGAGACCAAGAAGAAGCAAAGACATCACTAAGAGTCCATTTAATTAGTATTGGGAAATAATCCCTAAAACGTTTAATTGGTTGTTGCCGTCTACCATGCATCTCCCAAGCCGATGGCTAATTACTAGATTAATTAGATAATAAGAAAAAATACTGCATACACAAGGCTCGGGAAGTATTAACGCTTTTAAAAACAAATACACCTTATAATTTGGGATTTTCTTTTCTTATAAGACACCTTATATATTGGGAAGGAGGGAGTATGAAAGAGGAGACAAGCCTTTTCATTAGGATGAAAAGCTACTGACACTCTTTTCCAAGTTGGTGAAAGGAGAAAGAAATGTGCATTGAGGCTCTTTTACTTTCATATGCAAAAAAAGTGGATCCCTACTGTACACCTATGCAACCATTTAAAGTTATTTAGCCTATGAAATTATAAAATAAAATAGTGCACTGAAAGTTACACTTTCATTTCATAAAATAAAACTAGAAAGCTAACGTGTCATAGAAAAAATGTGAAATGAAAGAGAATATTGAGAATGAATGAGTACTAAATCTTTTTCCTTCGTTTTTTACTCGTGTTCCATTGACAGGAAATGGTGGAATGGGAGTTCAAGAGCAAGGAAGACGGGAAGATGCATGCGTGTGGGCACGATGCTCACGTGGCGATGCTTTTAGGAGCTGCTAAACTGCTTCAGTCTCGAAGGAGCGATTTGAAGGTACACATTTTGTCCAGCCACAAAGCTTGATCTCGTAAAAAAGTGTTATAACCTCACCTAGTAGTTCTTTATTATCATGTTTTAAGAAAAGTTTTTTTATTAGCGTTTAGCAGTTCTGAACCTTTTAGTTTTCATTGTGTCACTGTCACCTATATACTAGTTCAAGTAGCTCCAGAGAACACATTTGACTGTTTCATGTAATAACTCGCCAAGCACAGAATCTAAATTTTCCTTGTCGAACCCACTTACTTGTTGTTGATAGATTAGGGCATGTACAAAGGAAAGCCCACTGTGGTTTTTTGGCACATCTATCCAAACAAAGAGACATGAAACAACTCTAGTCATATAAAGGAGAGACTCTACGTGATGTCTTTTAATAAATTCATATTATTAATGATTGCATGACATAAGTCGTCTCTTCACATATACAACAGTGTCTCGTAGTTGTCTCTTACATCGAAACACGTGATAGAGACTGTCTCTTCGTCAAGAGACCACCCAGCCGTCTCTTCAAGGGTTGAAGTGACTATTTTCAAAAATACATTGTCACATCATTCAAGAACCCGCTCATTTATTAGCGTTGTACATACCCTTATCTGTTCAGAAAGAATCTGGATTATACTTTACTGCACGGCAGTCATCTGATTGGCAAAATGGACGGTGGGCCTGTAATTGAAAGTTCTGTCTGCATATCACATCGAGCAGGCTGTGTGATGTCAACCAATTTTCATCCCCCTTTTAAAACATTTTCTCATCCCTAGACTGGTTTTTAACTTTGATTAAAAAAAGGTAAAAATTCATTGATTTGCATAGTTGGATCCCATCCTTAGGGCACGGTGAAGCTTGTGTTCCAGCCGGCTGAGGAGGGCCACGCCGGCGGGTACCATGTCCTGCAGGAGGGCGTCCTGGACGATGTGCAAGCCATCTTCGGAATGCACGTCAACACGGCTCTGCCGGTGGGCATGGTCGGCTCCAGACCCGGGCCGTTTCTCGCCGGAGCAGCACGGTTCTCGGCGACGATCACCGGAAAAGGCGGGCACGCGGCGGGGCCCCATGACACCGTCGATCCCATCGTCGCGGCTTCCTCAGTTGTCCTCAACCTTCAGCAGCTCGTCGCTCGCGAGATCGATCCGCTTCAGGGCGCAGTACGTACTGTACATCACTGCCTGCAATAATACCAATCGACGCAGTGATATTATAGTACTAATCATTGTGGATTTCCATTGCAGGTGGTGTCCGTGACCTTCATCAAAGGAGGTGAAACTTTCAATGTCATCCCAGAATCAGTGACTCTGGGCGGCACATTCAGGAGCATGACAACCGAAGGTCTGTCCTACCTCATGAAGAGAATCAGAGAGGTAATAAGATAGTTTTCGACAACAAACAAGATCTGCTCAGTTCCATCTGATTCCTAGGAATTCAGCATGCAGGAGCAAAATCCTTTTCATGAGTACCGTTTGCTGAATGATCCATTTGCAGGTGATCGAAGGGCAAGCCGCCGTGAGCCGCTGCACTGCGGCCGTGGACTTCATGGAGGAGAAGCTCCGGCCGTATCCGGCCACCGTCAACGACGAAGCTATGTACAACCACGCCAAAACGGTGGCGGAGAGCATGCTCGGAGAAGCCAACGTCAAGGTGTGCCCGCAATTGATGGGAGCGGAGGATTTCGGCTTCTACGCGCAGAAGATCCCGGCGATCTACTTCAGCATCGGGGTCAGCAACGCCGCGAACGGGCAGATCCATCCCGTGCACTCGCCGCACCTCGTCGTCGACGAGGGCGCGCTCCCCATCGGAGCAACCTTCCACGCCGCCGTGGCAATCGAGTACCTGAAGAAACACGTGCCTGCATCAGGCTCCAACTAGTTGCTCTTTACCTTTGCCTATATTACGTACTAGATAAGTCTGATTGTATAGTGGCAAACAAAAAATAAATAAATTATATAGCGGTGTTGCATCAAAACAATTTAGTGGACCTTTCGCAAAAATAAATAAATTAGTGGATGGTCTGCCTTTATTTTATCCACTAATTGTTGATGAAGAGACAGCTTCCAATTCGAAAGTTTGGCATGTAAAACTTCATTTAAGAACTATAAGTCGGTCTAATAGAAAAGTTCTGTTAAGGAGCAAGATGTCAGTCTAAACTATATGATCTCGACGAAGAAGACTGCCCGAGTGCGTCAAGGCTGGAGGAAGCCGCCGGAAGGAAAATTGATGGTTAATGTGGATGCTTCGTTTGATGTGCGAACAAATTCAGGTAGTGCTGGAGCTGTGATCAGAGATGCCACGGGAGCTTTCATTGCTGCTACATGTAAGTATCTGGTTCAGATCGCTGACCCGCAAATGGCTGAAGCTTATGCGCTGTTAGAGGGACTGAAATTGGCGGAGTCAATGGGGATTAATCGCCTTATAGTCCAAACAGACTGTTTGGAGGTTGCCCAGACGATGGCTGATGGCGGTTTCTCGGCGTCCTCAGCTGCGGCTATATATGATGAGAGCTACAAAATTTGGATAGGTTTTGCGGATATTGACATTGAACATTGTGATAGAGAGGCTAATATGGTGGCTCACGAGCTAGCTAGACGGGCTTTTGCTTCCAGAAATTTTTGTAATTGGGTAGATGATCCTCCTGATTTTATTATAGAGTACTTGATTAAAGATGTAACTATCCTATGATCAATAAAGCTTGCCGTCCGGCTTTCAAAAAAAAAACTCAACAAGAGAAGGGCAGGCATAAAAATGAAACTTCAATTTCCTAATTGAATTTAATTTTATCCCTAAAAAATGAATTTATTTTTTAAAAATATATTTCCTGATTCGATCCGCTTGGAATTCGAGGACCCTGGTTTGGGACAACTTATCTTCACCACGCTTTTTCCGAAAGTTAGGGCCTGTTCGTTTCCTGCCCTCTAAAATTTAGCACCGTCACATCAAAGAGAATCTTACTATTTATGAATATTTCGATCAATTTAATAACAAAACCCTATTGACAGATCAATGCTTATTTTTGAGATGAATCTAATGAGCTTAATTAATCTATGTTTTGTTAAAGTGGTGCTACAATGAATCGTCTTCTAATCACGACTTAATTAAGCTCATTAGATTCGTCTCGTAAATTAGTCTAGGGGTCTGTAATTTATTTTATAATTAAATTTTATTTAGTACTTCTAAATAGTAAGATTCTTTTTGATGTGACAACTATAAAATTTAGACCCAGAAAACAAACACACCCTTAATTTCCTCCTAAAGCAACCCTGGCATGAATCACGTACATCAAAAGCATGTTGTTTGGCACTTCGGCATCCAACAAAAGCTCAGTTCGGTCTCTGCGCTTCATCGTCAAATTCTTCTTCCTCAGTGAGTCTTGGTTCAACTCCTCGCAGAGGAATCTTAGTCACCTCTATACGCAACAATTTATTTCACCTCCCATGCAATTCCATCACCGGAATCATCGGAAATTGTGGTTCTCTAGTTGCCGTTCTCGTTTTCTTTTGGTTGCCGCAGGTAGAGCGGCACTCGAGGATAAATCCTAACCGACCGGCATGGGAGGCCTAGCTCGGGCCGAGAGGGGCTCGGAGGCGGGTGACAGCCGTGCGACGCAAGACGCCGAGGGCAACCGTGCTTCGTCGATAGCCGCGCATACAGAGCAGGAGGCCCGAGGCCGAGAGGCGTTCGGGGCGGGCGCGTCGCGCAGGACGCTTGGGACCGAGAGGGTCGTGGGTCGATGCGGCGGAGCTCCAACGTAGATTAATCGTAGGTAGGTACGTTCTCAGAATCGACTCTAGAATTGATTACACGTTCTAGTGCAAAGGGCGTCATGGAAGTAATCGCATCCCTGAGAAGCGCGTTGAGAATTGACCTGTTTGGCTAGCAGCCGATAATCTTTCCCAAACGGGCTCTGAACATTAGTCGAATTCAAATTCTCAATATTCGAACCGACTTATGTTTTTTCTTAGGGAAGAACCGACTTGTGGCTCCCGGTGCCGATAAATTTTAATAGAAGCAGCTGATAATCTTTCCCAAACGGGGCCTGAATATTGGTCGAATTCAAATTCTCAATATTCGAATCGACTTTATGTTTTTTCTTAGGGAAGAACCGACTTTGATGTTGGTTCTATTCGGGCCGGGTGACGCGGCCTCTGAAATACCAAATATCCCCCACAGAACCCGCAAACCCCTCTCTCGACGCTCGATTCCATGCCATCCATGGCGGCCTCCGCGTCCCCCGTCGCCTCCCCTCCGCGCCGCCGCCACAGCCACCGCGACGACGATTCCCCGCGACACCGCAAGCGCCGCTCCTCCCCGTCCCCCTCCCCCAACGCCGAGGCGGATCCCGACCGCCGCCGCAGATCCAGGGCTTCCCCGCCCGACCGCGACCGCCGCCGCGGCCGCGACACCAAGCCATCCGAAGAAAACGGCAACGCCAAGCCCGAACGGGAAGCCAACGGAGGCAGCCCACCCCGGCGCGATAAGGGTTCGGATGGGGAGGAGGACGGCGACCGCCGAAGGAGGCGCTCTAGGGTTTCCGACGACGAGAAGGATGACAGCCGCCGCCGGAGGCGGTCTAGGGCTTCGGATGATGAGAGGGACGACCGCCGCGGAAAGCGAGACCGGGATAGGGGCAGCCGGCGTCACCGCCGCCGGAGCCGCAGCTCCGACTCTGGATCCTCGCGCGACGACCGCCGCAGCCGTCGCCACCGCCGCGATGAGGGCTCGCGACGGCGGGACGAGCGCAGGCGGAGGGAGGACGACCGTGAGGAGCGCCGGAGGAGGAGCCCTGAGCAGAGGGAGCCCACGCCGCTGCCACCACCGCCTCCGCTGCTGCCGGAGATGATCCCTGGGCGCACGGGTGGGATCTACATCCCGCCTTTCCGCATGGCACAGATGATGCGGGAGGTGGAAGACAAGTCGAGCCCAGAGTACCAGCGGCTCACGTGGGATGCTCTAAAGAAGAGCATCAACGGGCTGGTCAATAAGGTGAATGCGACTAACATCAAGAATATAGTGCCGGAGCTCTTGGCTGAGAACCTTGTTCGTGGGCGGGGGCTCTTCTGCCAGTCATGCATCAAGTCACAGATGGCTTCACCTGGGTTCACAGATGTCTTTGCTGCGCTTGTTGCTGTTGTGAATACCAAGTTCCCCGAGATTGGGCGCCTGCTTCTTGTTCGTGTTGTTCTGCAGCTCAAGAGAGCATATAAGCGAAATGACAAGGTGAGCTTGTCATCACTTTCATTCACAGCTTGACATTATGTAGTGTTACCTATTGTCTCTCCAGCATTCTCATTTAGAGCTAGAATTGCTTCGTGTCTTGCTGTGCTTTGCATGCCACGGCGATTTCTGAGATCTATCAAGTAATTTAAGAATCTTTACTTAATCCCTGTTCTGACTCTAAGTGGCTGCCATAGTATGCAGATGCTCCTGTGCAGATTTAGGAAATAGCTTTGCAAACCCATAAGTTCACTGTTTCAGAATTACATGGAGATAATATAATATAAAAACTATAATTGAAATCTATTTGTACTTTGGATTAGGAATCCAAGTGTATGCTGTTTTAGTAAATTAATTTGGGTGAACCTTACTTGTACAGAAAGACACTTTATATAAACTATAAATTCAGTGTTCTTGTATAATCCTCAACACACATCTTTATATTTTCTGTTTATGATACTGGAGTTGCGTATGCACTTAATCTTACTACTGCTCCTGTTGATTGCAGCCCCAATTGCTTGCAGCGACCAAGTTCATAGCCCATTTAGTTAATCAGGTGGTGGCACATGAGCTCGTGGCGCTTGAGCTTCTTACTGTTCTTCTGGAGAATCCAACTGATGATAGTGTCGAGGTACATAGCTACTTCCTATGTATACTTACATTGTTAAGAACTGTGTCATCTCATTTCTGAAATATGTCCATATATTTCTCGAATGCAGGTAGCGGTGGGATTTGTTAAAGAGTGTGGGGCGATGCTGCAGGACTTGTCTCCACAAGGGCTTCATGGTAAACCATCTGAGGCAACTTTTATAAGAAGTGCTTTTTTTGGGTTGCTAAACTCTTAGTTTATGATGCTATCTTATTCATCATGTATTTTGTTTCTTAGACATAACATATATTCAAAGATAGGGTGAATAACTTTTACTCTGCTCTAAAATACGTAGATACCATGAGTACCTTTAAGCCTTGCTATGTGATTCTCCTGGTTATGGATTTTGTTTAGGTCTAAGGCATTATGGACACATGTTCTGTAAACCATGCAATTTCAGTTTTGAAGATAGTAGTATTGATTTTCGGACTTCATACATATTCTTGGTTTGGATGTTCTTGGGAATATAGTTAAGTGACAATTATTGATTTCATGATATGGTTTGGCAACAACATATTGGCCGGTTATCTAACTAAATGAAATGGGAAATGTACTGACTATCTGATAACTTGAGGCATCATCATTTATATAGGGGGTTATTATGGCAGAAACAATCAAGCCCGTAAATGGGGAATAAAAGTATTTCTTATTCTTTCCTTCACTTTCTTTTCATAGTTGAAATCAGTTTTAGGATGAATAAATCAATGGACAATAAGCTTATACATTTTTTGGAGATTGCCTCAATGTTTTGAAAAATATTTTAGTATTGCCCATGATATGTGGAACTACAATAGCGAATTCCATATGTCATATTCCTTAGAGCTGCAGTGTTGCCTCTTTCCACTACTATGGGTCCTTTTGGTGCCGTTCATGCAGCAGCCTTTCACCCTGCTTATCGCCAAGATGGTATTTGCGGGTTTCCCTGCTGCTGACACTGCACCCTGACCATCGGTACAGATACAGTGGCGTTGGCCAAGCGACACCAAACAGGCCTATATATATGCTATTTTGAGTCCAACAAGTCATACTAATGTATAGCTGAGTTTAATGGCCAATAATATTTTCATTTTATTTGGATTAGTCATACAAAAATGTTCAATGCATATCTTTATTGAGAGTTATTTTTCCTCCGTGCGTCCCCTAATGAGATTTACTTGTGTTTGGAGGACTGTTCATTATTATTAATGTTATGGTTATTTCATTTGCTTTGAAACTTACAAACCTAAATCAAGTCATATTGATAAGAGTTGTTTTACCTCCTGTGATGATGTCTGCTGTTTATCCCACTCCCGCCCGTCTCTCGTTTAGTTCTACTTTTTATTCGTAATAGACTTACCAGTTGATTGATTCATGCAGCAATTTTTGAAAGATTTCGAGGCATACTTCATGAAGGAGAAATAGACAAGCGAGTTCAATTTTTGATTGAAGGCCTTTTTGCTATTAGGAAAGCTAAATTTCAGGTATACTCATGATTTCGCTAATCTGACACCTTTTTTTCTGACAAATGTGGTGCCTTTTTATTGTATGCTTTGAGGTTCTGATATATGGGTTTCTGTTCATATATGTAGGGATTCCCGGCAATTCGTCCAGAGTTGGATCTTGTAGAGCAGGAAGACCAGTTCACTCACGAGATATCCCTTGAAGATGAGTTAGACCCTGAGACAAGTTTAAGTACGATCTTATTTCCAACCTAGGCTTTGTTATGCTTATGGAGTGAATTTCCTGACAGAAGGAACTTCCTCTTTTTGTATGGTATAATGCTGATCCCTTTTCAACTTCAGATGTTTTCAGGGTGAACCCTAATTTCGTTGAAGATGAGAAGGCATATGAGAACCTAAAGAGAAGCATCCTCGGAGCAGAATCTTCGGAAGATGAAGGCTCTGATGCTGGATCTGATGACGATGATGGTGATGACGACGATGACGACGACGACGAAGATGATGAAGAACAGATGGAGATAAGAGATAGGACGGAGACCAACCTCGTGAATCTTAGAAGAACAATTTATTTAACCATTATGTCCAGTGTTGATTTTGAAGAAGCTGGCCACAAGCTTATGAAAATTAAACTTGAGCCTGGTCAAGAGGTAAGCTGGCCACAAATCTTTATTTTTACTGTAATTAGTGTGTGTTTTCCGTTGATGGTTCTTGTGTTATACCTGCAATTTATGCCTTTTTTAAGGAGAAATCTACAGTGTGTATTATACCCTGACGAGATTTCTCTTGTTTCATTTGGCAGATGGAGCTGTGTATTATGCTCCTTGAGTGTTGCAGTCAAGAGAGAACATATCTTCGGTATTATGGATTGCTAGGACAACGGTTCTGCATGATCAATACAGTGTATCAAGAGAACTTTGAAAAATGTTTCGTGCAACAGTATTCGATGATTCATCGCCTTGAAACAAATAAGCTGAGGAATGTTGCCAAGTTTTTTGCGCATTTGTTGGGGACTGATGCTCTCCCTTGGCATGTTTTGGCTTATATTCGGTTGACGGAAGAAGATACAACATCATCTTCTCGAATTTTTATTAAAATTCTATTTCAGGTATATTGCAAACACATCTCTTTTTTAATGACAGCATTTATCTTTCATCATATCAGAATATTGAAGGGCCTTTTTCTGTCTGCAGGAACTATCAGAGCATCTTGGCATACGCCTGCTCAATGAGAGACTGAATGATCCTACCATGCAAGGATCCTTTGAATCAATCTTCCCCAAGGATCATCCGAAGAATACGAGGTTCTCAATCAATTTCTTCACGTCTATTGGTCTTGGTGGCATCACAGAGAGCCTGAGGGAGTACTTGAAGAACATGCCACGCCTTATAATGCAGCAACAGAAGCCTGCATCCTCGGAATCAGAATCAAGTGGATCAGAATCTGGGTCAGAAAGCAGCTCAGGATCTAGCTCAGAGTCTGAATCAAGCTCTGACGAGAGCGACAGGGGACGAAGCAAGAGAAGGAAGAGGACTTGAGTGCAATTCTCACTGCTTATTCAATAGCCATCTTTTTGTTCAATCTGGCTGGTTTACTTGGAATCCTGTTATAATGCATATGGATGTGCAATACGAGCTGTAGTCGTTGATGCCCAGCCACAATCACATCTCAGCTGTTTACGTGTAAGATACTAAGTTGGACCTGTAGGCTGGTCTCATGTACTGTGATCAGGTGTAGTCAAGCAACAAAAACGTACGTACCAGAATATCTGAGTTCCGTTTCACATTTTTGTAGGCAAAAAAGGCTTTTTGTATGTTAAAGCATGTACTATGTTAAGAGCATGTTACATTGCAACAGCAGTTTTCCTCATGTTGTGAAGTGTGAAGCTTTTGAAGCAATGTGCTATCAAGTTTTTGCTCTGTCACTTAATAAAAAGTTATAATCACGTTAACAGCCGTAGTAAACTACGGGGCATATCACATAGTGACTCATCAGTTCTTGTTCTTATAAAGTTCGCAATAAGGTAAACAGATCACTAATTTATGTACTCAGGTGATCGTTCCATTCCATTTGAAAGCAAGGTCATTTGATACCTGGGAATCATTCATTCTTGGCTAATTATTTCTTAGTGGGTGCATGCAGCAGAGCGGTTCAAAGCAGGCAGCCAGATAACACCTATTGAGGATAGTTTCTGTTTATTGACATCTTTAAACCAACTGACCTGTAGAACAGACAGCTTCCAAGTTTAAAATTTAGCAGCGGACCTGTCCCGAGTCACAAAAGCACTCAGAGTCCATCATCCATGTGTGCAAGTTGCAACATTATGAGTTCTGAGCGTTTTAAACCATAGCTGAACTAAACAAAAGTCTTATTTAAACCATATGTCTCGCGTGTCAGACATCAGCCTATAACTAAGTTAAAACTAAGGATGTGTATTACACAGATCTGCGAATAAAAAGCATGACAAAAGGCAACACGTAGATCACAGAAACGCCGCAGCAGGCACATAACCTCTCTTCAAGGGTACGGTCTCTTTGCTATCTCCCGATAGACCATATCAACGAAATTATCATTCTGCCAAAATAAAAAAGTAGTGTTCAGCAAAAACTCTAGTGAGATAAGGGACATTTTGTTGGGCACATGTTTGTGACAACATTATAATTTATCCTAATAGGACATGGCTATACCTTCTTCCCCTAAATAAGAAAAACCATTTCTTATACACCTAAAATGCTAGTTAAATGCTCGTTCAGAAAGAGCAACACTACTAAAATTAATTTGCCTCATTTGACTGCTAAATACTATTTTGAAAATCAGAACATGGTATATTACAAATGTAGTAATGATGGACAACATTATTAGTAAGAAGGAAGCACACCTAATTAGCAACTAGCAGTCCACGAAAAGTACCTGCACAAGCCTCAATAGTGCGTCCTTAACTTGGTCTCTTGTCAGTACTGAGACATAAGATGCTGCTGGGGTAAGCAATGGAGATGGTTTTGGCGGTGGGAATGGTTGAAGTAGAGGCATGCCATATGGTGGAGGTAGGGATGCCGTGGGTAGTGAAAAGGGATGATGATGCAAGGGAACACTTCGCAGCTGATGACTACCAAGGGGAGGGTGAAGTGGAGGAAATACAGTCATTGAAGATGCAGCATTAGCCGCTGTTGTCTGTGTAGATGCCATGGGTGGAAGGAGTGTTGGATTTACTTTTGCAAGACTTGAAGATTGGATGGTAGCAGAGTTATGGGATACATTAGCATCAAAGGGACTCATGTGAACTGAAGAAGTTCGTGAAGGAAGGAGATTGTGCAAAGCAGGAGTCTGTGATGCACTAGCACTATGTGGTTGATGACTGGGAGAAGGAACACTCCTGAAAGACTGATTCGGTCTTGCTGAGCCTGTTGCATCAATTGTATCACCTACACATGCAGCTTCCTGTTCAAAGAAATTCATGTACTTGAATGAAATCAAGATGTTATTCCAGGAAACTTGCATAAATATTCTTGATTTTCTTACCCTAGAAAAGGCTGCCAAAAAATCCTTTTTAGTATCATCTGCTACTATGGTAGGTGATGTTGACTGTTCTACAAAATCTTCAGCTGAAGGTGCAGCAGAAGCTACTTCCAGCTCTTCAAAATCACTGTAATGGAATTAAAATGAAAGTTGAGAGAATTTCAACACAAGAGCACCTCATCAAATGCAGGTAGTGATACTATGAGTTCAAGGTATTTAATGCGACTAAAGAATGCATTATATTTCAATTTTCTCTCTTTTTAAAATATATCCAAGCAACTCAACTTTCATCAGTCCTTTTGTCCGAAAAGTGCAATAAATGTATACATTAAGGGAACATCAATATGATTTTAATAACTTCACTTCTGAAACTTAGACCTTGAGGAGTAAAAAAGCAAGTCATATTACAAACATTAATCATGGCCTCTTTTTTATAAGTATTTGTTACTCATGTAAGTCGTACAGAGTCTTCACTGCACTAGCAATAATACCTGAAAGCATTATGTATAGCAATTACTGCTAACATGGTAAAATCAATGAAATAGCAGCATAAATTTCAAAATGAACAATTATGAAACAATATACAAAAGACGACAAAGAAATGATGGCTTTAAAGAAAATGCGTGTGCAAAAAGAAACTGGGTAAACAGTGAACTCCGCCTTAGAAGTGTCTACAATCTGCCTTTTTCTTACCAAGGTAAGCAAGGATGTGTGAAAATTTTACATACCTTTTGGATGCACAATTAGCCTTTGGAGATGCCCTAGAATATGCGCACTGTATCCTGCACCATCGCAACTGTGGCTAATCAGTTCAGAACAAATAGGGAAAAATACATAAAACCTGAAAACAAATTGTATCCTGCAATAAGTTCACCTTTACTTCTCATTTCTCACAGTCAAGTCAGTGAGCATAAAGAAACAAGTACAACTTCAAAAGTGCCTTAGACAGTAAAGGTTGGTATGATAAGAGGACCAAGAACTAAGTATATAGCAGAATGTTATAGTCTTTCAGAAATTTCAGTTTCAGAATGAAACCAAACACATTAAAAATTCGATAGCAAGAAACATACAATCAATGTTTTTGTTAAGAGTAAAATATGATAAGAATTGGTGCTTAACAACAAGGCATCTCATATTCTAGTTCAAACACTGGGAGCAGCTTTGTACAATGAACATGGTGTAAACTGAAGCATAAGGAAAATAGCAATATCCAATATTGCGACATTGTAAGCGAGGAAGAATTAGTGATTACCTGCTAAAAAGATGTGCAACTTCATGACATTCCTGTGGGTCATAAAACCAAATTCCAATAATTTCATCTGCAGCATTGCGGTACATCACATAAGGAACTTGAACGTCATACTGGAAATCTGTCAACAGATCTTCGACCAGATTTTCTGTTCAAAGAGGAAGGCAAGAGAAAATGACAACTATTTTTAACATAAACATCTAAAGTGAGCAGTAAGCATAAATAAGCAACAAAATCAATTAAACAAGCTAGCCAAGCTAATTGTTTAAAAACTAATTCTCTTAAGTACACCAAAACTATAGCTTATTCATATTTCCAGCTGAGTGGACTGACATTGTTTTCATTTCACTTTCTTTGAACCTATCATCCTCTCTTTTTGTAACCTTTGTTAGCTCTTATGGGTTTCATTTCATCTTGAGCTTACATGCCTATATTGGGATCTAAACAATATACAATTTAACTGAGACAATCTGTATTGAAACGGTATAGTACTATAGCCCAAAAATGTTTGTAAGCCTCCCTCTTTTCATTGCCAACTGCTCACAACAAGACTTTTCCACAAGCATATTGTACCAAATAAAGTAGGTATGTACACATACCTGTATTCAGGCGATTCATGACAACCATTTGGAATCTAGGTTGTGCATTCCTACGAGAATAAGCGCACATTATTGCAAAATACACAAGACATTTGTTCGAGAAAAAAAATACACAAAAAATTTCAAAACAACCAACAAGCAGAGTGCTCCACCAGGCTCAACAAATTAGCCTTTTCAGTACTAATACACCAGAAGATTAAACATAAAATCGATAGATAAGTAAGTGTATAATAGAACAGTGGTCGGCAGCATCAGAATCTACCAACAAACATCATACTATTGTCCAAATTTTCACAGACAGAACTGCAAAAGGCACATAAATATGTTCAGCAAGAACAAACTATTATAGAAGAACTGTCCTTGATTTCTTGAATTACTTGCGTAAAAATGACATATCCATATCAGAAATGGCAGGAACAGCAGTCGGCACAAATTTCGAAAAAATCAAATAATAACACTATTACATAAAGGAGATTGTTCGATACTCGAGATAATCACCATCCCATCATCAGAGAGTTTTTCTGCCAGCATTAACCGAACATTCCAAACTGACGCGAAGGCAAAAGTGAAACATTAAATGGTGATCAACTTAATACAGCTATGCAAGGTCCGTGGGGAAACGAGGAAGGGTACAGAACCAGGGCACAAACCTCTTGACGATGAAGAGCGACCCCTCCACACGCTTTCGGCTCTGCAGGAACCAAGTGTTAAGAGAGTTATTAGGAATTGCTAAGACCAGGAAATCGGATGCGGGAGGAGCGAGGGAGCGGCGGCGTACCCATTCCCCGGCGTCCGCGTCGAAATTGTACGCGACGACGTGCGCGGCGGTGATGAGGATGTCGGAGACGGCGGCGTCGAGGCGCCGCAGCACGTTGAGGTTGAGCACCCGCGTGGCCTCGGTGTCCCACGCGAGGTTCGGAGTGACCTTCTCGCCGCGCCTGCTCCGCGTCATGGCCTCGCCGGAAACCCTAGGTAGCTGCCGCGAGATTCTGTTCCGCCCCCGGAGTTTGGATTTGGAGGGAGGAGAGGAGGTAATCGTCGAGAAGCGGCGGGGTTAGCGAGGGTTCTGCTTTCTGGAACCGGGAAGGGAAAGGCTTTGCAACGCACTGCTAGTACCAGTTCACCTCATCTCTGTCCCTTGGGCCCGCCGGTAATGTGTGGCCCAGTCGTCATCGGACCGTTGCATTCCATTTGCAGCCAGCGACACGAGGACAATGCCGTTGTGATATTTTAACCCCAGATTGTGGGCCTTGATTGGGCTAATGGACTCGGCTAAATGTGAGGGCACAGACCATGCAGGCCCGATGGGCTGTTCAACAGGCCTGCTGAACAACACAGCCCTCTACAGAGTCGAGCCTAAAAAATAAAATCAAGCAACCTGCTACAAAATCTCACTTTAAGAAAAACATAAAATGTTGCCTGATTTGGTCACCTCTACCAAACTATCGCAGAAAGTGGTTTGCGAGCTCGAACCGTTGCTGTTCCCTTCCCCGTTTAGGCGGCTCAGAAAGTAGACGAAACAAAAAGAATGTGGCACGCGCAGCGTTTTTCTCTTGGGAGGCGGCCCGCCGACCTCCTTTTCCAGGCATGGCCAAGCTCAAAGAGGGATCGTGAAACGGCAAGCGCCAGTTTAGAGTCCTGTCCATTCCACTGGCCATATATAGCTAGCTGGATCAAAGCTGCCTTTTCCTCGTTCCTTGATTAGCTAGCCGCATTGACCTTGCTTGGGAGGAGATCGGATCAACAACAACACGGCTTATTATATCAGTTGTCAACACTCAGGGAGCAGCCAAGTAATGCTATATATCTAAATGGCCATGAGATTCAGGAGTGTTCTCTCTATTATTGTCGGGTCTGAGAAAGCTCATCCAGGATCTGAAGAAGTCTTGAGAGTAATGCAGCTGCTTGGCGTGTAGGGGCCAGCATTTACCACAGAATTCCGGATCGGATCGGATCCTCTCTTGATTGTTTTTTTTTCTTTTGTGCAAATGAAATAATGGGTCGGCTAACTTGAAATTTCAGACGAACAGCTAACAAGCAGCCAGAGAGAGTGCGTTACCGGCACGGAGAAGACAGCTTGCTCCGTGGACTTGGGCGAGAACACATTTCGTGTGACGCAATGCACGGCTGCCGCCACCTTGGCTGTGTCACGACAACAACATGTACTACTCCGGTTGCTGTCGCAACTGTCTTTTTTTCCTTCCTTCTCGGTGAATTCTGGCAATCAAGAGCGAGCAGTTGCTGTCGTAAATTAAATCGGCTGGGAAATACAGGTCACTCAGTTGCGACGAGATCGATCGCGAGGTGTCGTGGTGGCCGGCCGGGACCACGGAGGAGGAGACGACGGGTGAATAAGCCCTTGTTAGATTAGTTTAGTGGACGGGCCCGGCGTTAAGCACTGTGTTCCCCAAGCAAATGATGGCGATCAAAGTGTCGGCGGCCACCGAGAATCCAGAGAGAAAAGGCGGGGGAAAGCGTGTGATGGTGAAGTGTGCGTCGAGTGGGAGGAGCACGAGGATTTACTGCACCTTTCCCTGTGTGTGTGAGAGTGAGTGAGGACTGAGGAGTTACCCCTGCGGCCGCAGTATCGGATCCTGCTCGATCTTCTGGGCCGCGCCACGTTCACGGACCCGGTTGGATCCTCGACATTCCGCACGGAGAAAAACCCGCCCGTTTTTCTTGTCCGCGTGCAGAGCTACGGCCGCCGGCGCAAATGCGCGGCCGTGGCCGTGAGATTTTTCTCGTTCCTCAGCTGCGCGGTAAGTCCGCCGCCCGTAACTGCTGCGCCCCGTGCCCGTGCCCGTGGGTAAATTCATCCAGCGAAGCCGTTCCTTCGGAGTCAACGGAGCCGTGCTTTTGCGGTGGGATGTCTTTGTTCTGGTCATCACATCGGAAGAGAACTTAGGTTTGGTTAAGCCGGATTCAGTGCGAGACTAATTGCGTCACATCAAATGGATGAACTGGTCTAGCTAGTGGCGCTTCCATTCTTGGCTGCGGCAACGTCTCCAACGTCTCTCAAGACGGCGACACGAGCAGAGATAAACAACTGCCCCCAGTTTGGTCGGAGGCGAGCATCGCGCAATAAACCCTGTTGCGGTTTGTTCTGTTCCGTTCACTTCTATCCCATGCCTCGGTGCCTGCCCTGGGCCCACGGACAGCGACACCTGCCGCCCCCCATCTAAACTAACCTCATTATTAAACCCACCCACTGCTTCCAACCCCAAGCACCAGGGGGAAAAAAGGGGATTACGATTACCAGCAGGCATTAGGGAAAAGATGGCTTGATAACACTTTGCCCAGCCTTGTGCTACACACAACAAAAGATGGCGGATAAATAAAGGAGAAAGGGTTGCGCCAAAAAGGGCCCCCAGCAATCAGTAAACACGCCTGCTTGCTGTGCTTGCTAATAACACGCCACCTACCGCCTTTATTTCCTCTCGCCCTCCCGAATTATTCCAATTTTTTTTCTATGTGTATACCGTTAGTTGGTGTGTTCCTTTCGCTGCTTTCGCATTTCCAGCCCAAGAAAAAATCGAACTATACAGATAGTATTATCTACTTGTCTCTTGTCAGCACTCTCTCTCGTAATTAATAAACGAACATATGGAAAAGTCTCGTGTGCGTGCATTTTCAACAGATGTTTTTGTCAGGCTAAAAACTTTGCTAGCGAGCAGAGACATCCCAACTAACAAGTACGGCAGTAGAGTCAACAGTCATCACCGACACTTTGGCTCTCGATTTATCCCAATAAAATACTCCAGCTTCCCCGAAAAAAAACTCCAGCTAATAATCTAGGCTGATTTTTTTTATGGAAATCTAAGGCTGATTTGGCACCTGCTAGAAGCGAGACGAGGTGGTGGATGAGCTGTGGTCACAAGCAAGGTATTCAGGTTACCAGGGAGTGGGATAGAAGAGGAGATTACAAGGCACCGAAACAAACAAGCGCAAAGGATACGAAAGCACAGTGGCGCGTGCATGTGAGGGATGAGCTGTGCGTGGGGAGGCAACCACATTGCCACCAGCTAGCGCTCGCACATTCACCACCGAGTCCAGTCCAGTCCAGTCCCCTCCCTTCCCTTCCCACGCGGACAAAACATAGCACCCCTCTTCTCCTTTCCTCCTTCCCCATTCCATTCCCCTATTCCCGCCGCCGCCGCCGCCGCGCAGGCACGCGCTTCTTCCTCAGCCGGCGAGGGATACTCACTCACCTGGGATCTGGAGATCTGCTAGGTAGGCGCAGAGGAGGGTTGCGAGGATGGAGGCCAGCGCCGGGCTGGTCGCCGGCTCGCACAACCGGAACGAGCTCGTCGTCATCCGCCGCGACGGCGAGCCAGGGGTACGCGATTCTCTTGCCCCCTCGCTTCCTCTCTGCTCCCCGGCCGCGGAGTGCGGTGCTGATTTCTGTTTTGCCTGCTTGCAGCCCAAGCCGCTGAACCAGCAGAACGGGCAGGTGTGCCAGATTTGCGGCGACGACGTCGGCCTCACCCCCGACGGCGAGCGCTTCGTCGCGTGCAACGAGTGCGCCTTCCCCATCTGCCGCGACTGCTACGAGTACGAGCGCCGCGAGGGCACGCAGAACTGCCCGCAGTGCAAGACCCGCTTCAAGCGCCTCAAGGGTAATGCGGTTTCCCCCTCCGATTCCGCCGCCTCCCTGTCCCTGTTTCTGTTTCTCACGCCCGTTTCGCTCGGGGACTGTTGCTTGTAGGGTGCGCGCGTGTACCCGGAGATGAGGAGGAGGAGGACGTCGACGACCTGGAGAACGAGTTCAACTGGAAGGAGAAGCACGACTCGCAGTATGTCGCGGAATCCATGCTCCACGCCCACATGAGCTACGGCCGCGGAGTCGACTTCGACGGCGTGGCGCAGCCGTTTCAGCCCATCCCGAATGTTCCCCTCCTCACCAACGGCCAGATGGTATGCTATGCTACCCACAAAGCTCACCCGCATTGCTCGGTCTTCTACTCTTGCGGCTGACGATTAATTCCTGCTTGTGCTTCCGTCCAGGTTGACGACATCCCTCCGGAGCAGCACGCCCTTGTGCCGTCTTTCATGGGCGGCGGAGGGAAGAGGATTCACCCACTCCCTTATGCTGATCCGAACCTTCCTGGTGCGCCTTTGTTCTGTCGCTGTATCACCACCAGCAAGCAAGTGCTTGCGCTGCCATAATACAACCCGTTAACGTCTTGTCTGTCACTGGCAGTGCAACCGAGATCTATGGACCCGTCCAAGGATCTCGCTGCGTACGGCTACGGCAGTGTCGCTTGGAAGGAGAGGATGGAGAGCTGGAAACAGAAGCAGGAGAGGATGCACCAGATGAGGAATGATGGCGGTGGCGATGATGGTGATGATGCAGATCTACCACTGTATGGCCCTGAAACTTGGCTGACCTCTATTATTAGTTAGTGCATATCTGACACGAAATTTTTGTTCCTTACGTTGGTCAACCTTGAGACTCGTAATCATGGCCCAGCTAAGCACTGAAACTGCCAATAACATTATCAGAAACATATTTTAATTCGTTTGCGTCAAATACAAATAGTTTAGCTATGTGACTGATGAAACTGCGTAGTCGGGCATTAATGTAAATTGTCTGAGAAATTCTTACCTGTGCTGTATCTTTTACAACTTGATACTAGTAGACTCTTAACATGGATTGTTCCTTGTTTTTTTTCTACCAGAATGGATGAAGCTAGGCAACCACTGTCCAGAAAGGTTCCTCTTCCTTCAAGTCTGATCAACCCCTACAGAATGATTATCATAATTCGGCTTGTGGTTCTGGGGTTCTTCTTCCACTACCGAGTGATGCATCCGGTGCCTGATGCATTTGCTTTATGGCTTATATCTGTGATCTGTGAAATATGGTTTGCTATGTCTTGGATCCTCGATCAGTTTCCCAAGTGGTTTCCTATTGAAAGGGAGACCTACCTTGACAGGCTGACTTTGAGGTTGGTTACTGCTGCCGCCTAGCATTACTTGCCTCCTTTTCTGTTGGCTAACTAAATTTGCTCATTGCCTCTCTGGATAGGTTTGACAAGGAAGGGCAGCCTTCTCAACTCGCCCCAATTGATTTCTTTGTCAGTACAGTGGACCCCTTGAAGGAACCTCCTTTGGTCACTGCAAATACTGTTCTATCTATCCTTTCGGTAGATTATCCGGTTGACAAGGTTTCGTGCTATGTTTCTGATGATGGTGCTGCTATGCTGACATTTGAAGCATTGTCTGAAACATCCGAATTTGCAAAAAAATGGGTTCCTTTCTGCAAAAGATATAGTCTTGAGCCTCGTGCTCCAGAGTGGTACTTCCAGCAGAAGATAGACTACCTGAAAGATAAGGTGGCTCCAAACTTTGTAAGGGAGCGACGAGCAATGAAGGTGCGTTATTTGTTTCTTGTAATGTGTTTGCAACATTCTTTTTGTTCGATAAGAATTATACTGATTTAAGGTGATCTTATTATTTCTCCAGAGGGAGTACGAGGAATTCAAGGTCAGAATCAATGCCTTGGTTGCTAAAGCCCAAAAGGTACCCGAGGAAGGATGGACAATGCAGGATGGTACCCCATGGCCTGGAAACAATGTTCGTGATCATCCAGGAATGATTCAGGTATGCTTCCTCAAGACAATCATGGTATAATGGTACATTTGATGTGGCTGGGATGTTTGTGATGGTCTTTTTCCCCTCTTCATCACGATAAACAAAATCTCATTACTCTCTGCTAATAGGTCTTCCTTGGTCAAAGCGGTGGCCATGATGTAGAAGGAAATGAGTTGCCTCGATTGGTTTACGTTTCAAGAGAAAAACGGCCAGGCTATAACCATCACAAGAAGGCTGGTGCTATGAATGCATTGGTAAATATAAACATGTTTGATGCGTTTTGTCAATTTTCTATGGATTATATAAGCATGAACTAGGTTTCTTATTCTCCACTGGCTCTTTCACAGGTTCGAGTCTCAGCTGTGCTGACTAATGCTCCATATTTGCTCAACTTGGATTGTGATCACTATATCAACAACAGCAAGGCTATAAAGGAAGCAATGTGTTTTATGATGGATCCTTTGGTTGGGAAAAAAGTTTGTTACGTGCAGTTTCCTCAAAGATTCGATGGGATTGATCGTCATGATCGATATGCTAACAGGAACGTTGTCTTTTTCGATGTAAGATTTTGCATCCATATTTCCTAGAATGCTCTCTTCTCTCTTGTTTACTTGAATTGCTTGACTTCAATGCTATTTCCCTAACATTTCTTTCTTACAGATCAACATGAAAGGCTTGGATGGTATTCAAGGTCCAATCTATGTCGGTACTGGATGTGTCTTCAGAAGGCAGGCATTATATGGATATGATGCCCCCAAAACAAAGAAGCCACCATCCAGGACTTGCAACTGCTGGCCAAAGTGGTGCATTTGCTGTTGCTGTTTTGGTAACAGGAAGACCAAGAAGAAGACCAAGACCACAAAACCCAAAATGGAGAAGCTGAAGAGGTTATTCAAGAGAGCAGAAAATCAATCCCCTGCATATGCTCTTGGTCAAATTGACGAAACTGCTCCAGGTATCACATGCCCTCCGATAGAAAATTATGTGATTTTTCTGCAAAGAAGAAAACCCTTACATTCATTGTGAATCTGCAATATCTAAAATTGCAATGTTTTTGGAGCAGGCGCTGAAAATGAGAAGGCTAGCATTGTAAACCAGCAGAAGTTGGAAAAGAAATTTGGCCAATCTTCTGTTTTTGTTGCATCCACACTTCTTGAGAATGGTGGAACCCTGAAGAGTGCAAGCCCAGCTTCTCTTCTAAAGGAGGCTATACATGTGATCAGTTGTGGCTATGAAGACAAGACGGACTGGGGAAAAGATGTGAGCCTCCTTCTCGGTGTATTTCTTTATTGGTTACAAGTAGTCGGAACATCTGTTACCTAAACTCTTTGTTTTGTTGCAGATTGGCTGGATATATGGGTCAGTTACAGAAGATATTCTAACTGGATTTAAGATGCACTGCCATGGTTGGCGGTCAATCTATTGCATACCTAAACGGGCTGCATTCAAAGGTTCTGCGCCTCTCAATCTTTCTGATCGTCTTCACCAGGTTCTTCGGTGGGCTCTCGGGTCGATTGAAATTTTCTTCAGCAATCACTGTCCTCTTTGGTATGGTTACGGTGGTGGACTAAAATGTTTGGAAAGATTTTCCTACATTAATTCCATTGTATATCCATGGACATCGATCCCGCTTTTGGCTTACTGCACATTGCCCGCTATCTGTTTGCTGACTGGAAAGTTTATCACCCCCGAGGTAAAGCTTTGACCTATTCAAAATTTAGTTCTATGTGTTCCAAAACTGTGGAAGAAGCCAAGTCTTATGTACAATCTTGTTTTATTGTGCAGCTTACCAATGTTGCCAGCCTTTGGTTCATGGCACTTTTTATCTGCATTTTCACTACTGGCATCCTGGAAATGAGATGGAGTGGTGTGGGCATTGATGATTGGTGGAGAAATGAGCAGTTTTGGGTCATTGGAGGTGTGTCTTCGCATCTCTTTGCTGTGTTCCAAGGTCTCCTCAAGGTCATAGCTGGTGTGGACACGAGCTTCACTGTGACATCAAAGGGTGGAGATGATGAAGAGTTCTCAGAGCTATACACGTTCAAATGGACAACCCTGCTTATACCTCCAACCACTCTGCTCCTATTGAACTTCATTGGTGTGGTAGCTGGCATTTCGAATGCTATCAACAACGGATACGAATCATGGGGGCCCCTGTTTGGGAAGCTCTTCTTTGCATTTTGGGTGATTGTCCATCTATACCCGTTCCTGAAGGGTTTGGTTGGAAGGCAGAACAGGACGCCTACAATTGTCATTGTGTGGTCCATCCTTTTGGCTTCAATTTTCTCGCTCCTCTGGGTCCGAATTGACCCTTTCCTTGCAAAGAGCGATGGTCCCCTGTTGGAGGAGTGTGGTTTGGATTGCAACTAGGAGGTCAGCATGTGAACTTCACCATCAAGTGTGCTGGAAGAAGTATTTTTGCAGGTGTTTTTGTGCCCATATTTTTCCATTTTTTCCTCTGTAGATAGAAACACGAAAAAAAAAGAAGTCTTGCGTTTCTTTTGTTCTATGGTGGTAGCTCAGCCTCATGACTGCAATATTGGGCAAACTGGAGGCTGGGACAACCTTGTGCAGTTCGGCCGCGAATATACATACCAATGCATGTGTTGGATTGTTCAACATTCTTTATTAGTTTTGGTGGATGTTAATCCGGTGAGCCGAACAGAAAGTCGTTTTTGAGTCACTCCATCAGGAATCTTGTTCTCAATAAGGCAGCGATGGATCTGCCGTCTGAAGTGAAGGAAGATGCAAATTATTTATGTAGCAAGATCAATGTATGCCTGCCCGTTGAAGGGCCTGTGCATTCCTTCTTCCTCAATCTAGTGCCGTTCTCCTTACTTAGAACAATATGAACTTTAGTAGTATTAGTTATGTAGCTCGTCCAGTCATGTAAGTTGTAAATGTGCCCTTTTTTGTTGATCAACGACGTAAAAATCTGGTGCGTTGGGTCTGCTTCCTGTTCATTTTGACCGTATGTTACTGTCTCATATTTACACTCTAGAATAGAGTTCACTGTCATTTTACACTTTCTAGAATAGAGTTCAGACAAGACTCCTGGCTCCTGGGGCAATGACTGTAATGTCGGCAATTCCTGCTTGCTGTAAAAGCTCGCCGTCCTATTGTGCTGTACCTGTGGATTCTCTCGGTCTCTCTACACGGAAGGCGAGTGTGCATGTGTAGTTCATCAGCCACCCAATATGATTCCCAAGTGGCAGCAATGTTTGTTCTATTGTGAGTATATAATGGCGGTAGGCCATTGTTGTACCTCATGTCGCAGCACGGTTGTTTTGGCAATATAAATGGCGGTAGGGCATTGCAGTACCAGAACATTAAGACCTTGCTTCTGGAAGAGACCAATCATACAAAGTTTGCGAGGACGAACCCTTCAAAACAGAGACAGTTTGCAAGGACCAAAGTATCCGTGGCTCGAAAGTGCTGTGAATGAATGAGTGTCACCAGGTGTGACTCAAAATGACCTGTGTAATCATGGAGTGGCTTTGTGGTAGTAGCACGTAGTAACCTTAACCGGCAAGTCTTCACCCGTGGACTGGTAATGGTTCCGGCTTGGCTGCTACGACCTTCGGAGGTAAGCAAATGGAAAAGAGAAAAGGTAGGAGAGATTGCACTACAATCTTCATCAATGATTCTTCAATGCCTTAGAGTGGCTATCGACGACGCTTTGGCATAAAGTAGACAGTCTTTCGATGCGGAATGACTCGGGACCGTTAGACCTCGAGCACCGGAGATGAAAGATGATTGATATGGATCAAACAGAATCCGAGTGAGCTGAAGCAGAGAACGTGCCGCCACATAGTACTTGACAAAAGAGAGCGGACATATGCTCACTCCCAGGATCGGTAATAAATCGCTAACCAGACCAAAGGAAATTGCTCTGCTCGTGGGTTGCTAATTACAGTACGTGCAACAACGGACAGGCACCAACCTATCCAATTCCGCCTCCGACCACCGCCTCCCTCGCAAAAGGGCCACACGCATCGCCACTTTGTTTAGCCACCTACTACTTTTTACTTGGAACTCTCTACTGGTCAGAGTGAGATTAGCAGTACAATGATTAGGGGGCATGCAGGTTAGGTACCACCGCCGGCTTCCCCATCTCACTTGCCAGCTTTGTTTCTTTCTCGTGCCGAGAATATCTGCGTTATGATTTTTTTTAAAAAAATGCAACAAATCAAAGGAGAAGGTTTCAGATCTGGACAACTCATCGGTGTCCTTGTTTGTCGCGGCGCGTGATGACGGTAGTACATGGAAAGAACGTGCGCGGCTGGAAAATGCAATAGTAAACTGCATCTCTAGCGGCACACGCGACGCGACGTGCTAACGAACGCAAACGCCAAAGACCCGAGTGTACCAACCATGTGGCGGTGCGGTCGTGCGCTCGATCTGAATTTAGTACAAGTACGCCGCTAATGATGGTGCTACGCGATTAGTACTAGTTCCTAAGTTAAATAATTAATCGCCGGCCGACGAGGCGAGCCAATTGGCGAGCAGATCAAGACTCTCGACTACTGTTCTTTACGCGCGATTGATGATCCGGATCGTTTATTACTAACTTCTGTGGGCGATCGAGCAAATTGGAGAGCACGTAGTATGTAGTACTTTGCGGCCGAGGAGTAAATAGCAGCGCAAGTGGTAGTTTATCTCGAGTGACCATTTAGTCAAGGTCTGCCGCGCCACCAAGCAAATTGCGTGCATTATTTACATTAGTTCTTTGATATACTATCCTGCCTCGTCCATGATCTCGCGTCTCGAGAAGGAGATGATGATTAATGAGATCGGATATCCACGGTACCGGTAAATACCCCTAGCTTATTAGCCTTAGAGAATAGGCGGAGACAACGTCGGGCAAGATCGACCTCGCCAAACTCCCGTGCGCACTGCAGGCCTTGGCGTCACCGATATGCAGCCGGAGCAAAAATCCATACGTGTCGATCGGTGACGCCCGGGACGATTGAGAAGAGAATATGGGTGGAATACGTGACGGAAGGAGATCACATGCGGCCGGGGAGGGACGCGCGCCACGTACCTATTATATCGGCGGTGGCACACCACGCGTGCTGGCGCGATGGCCTCGTCCCCACCACGCCCCGCATGCGGGAGCTTGCCATGTGCCTTGCAATGCCAGTGCAACCAAACTGCAAGCAGCGTGCCTTTTTTTTTTGCAAATACTACTATAGCAGCAGCGTGCCCATTGGAGACTCCAGACTTTGGATTGCTACCAAACTGCTGCTCCTGTGCCCCGCTGGGCTCACAATCAGGTCAAGTCATCCGTCCCAGCACCATGCACGAGACGAACAAATTATGCTCCAGCTGTGTGGTAATTAACTTCACCCGTTCCCCATCAATTTCTTGCATACTACTAAATTACGCTCCACTTGACGAGCCGAAGACTATCGTTGAAACCATAAACAAGTACCACCTCGATCCGTTACCTATACAGCTCACAGCGCTGACCTCGAGCCCGGTACGATCGACCCGTACGTACCGCACTCGTGTGCGTGCGTGTGTGTGTGTGGCGTTTCCTGGCAGCTTTGGGGAGATGCATGTTGGATCACTCGTCAACGTGCAAACAGATAGCTTTGAGGTCAGGTGCCTGGAAGGCTGGAAACACCAGCATGATTATCTTATGCTTTCTAGTTCTAGACGGGGATTGATCGTCCCATAATTACACCAACACGTCGGGACACGTGCGCCAGGTCACCGCTGCACGAATGCAGTAAAAATGGTCTCGTCGAGCGTGACCCTCCGAAGCTTGTGCCGTCGTAATAGTATGGCCGCCGCTGTTAGCTCAGGACTCTTTACTACCGGCACAGTCATTCATGTACACTGACAGTGTGTACTAGGGCATGTGCACGAGCAGATTCCGAACAGAGATCATTCATCAACTTGTTTGTACTCAATCGGCAACAGCACACATGGATGGATTCTGGAGTCAAATAGAAGCGAGACCATGCTGCACTGTTCTTGTTCAAGTGTAACCATATATTAACACGGCTCTGTACAACTCAACAGCATTGTCCATTGTTTATGGTGCACTTTTCCCTTGTCTTGATTTTTTTTCTTTTTTGACAGCCCGTTGTCTTGTTATTAGTAGTAATAATCAGAATAGCATGACTATAGTATAGGGTTCCCAGTGGATCACTAGTGGCTAGTGCTACTGCACGCTTCAGTTAAAGAATGCCCCGGCCGATTCCGTTCCTCTGCAAGCTGGCCGTCACGTTCCAATCATCACGTCAACTGAGCAGTTAAACAAATCCACCATTTGCAATAAACAACTCTTCAAAGTGTAAAGAATGGAACCTTCTGTCTGAGTCCCGGCTCTCTGAGCACATTTGCAGCATCTGCCATTGCTGGTCAAAGCAAAGAGTCGGGTTATCAAGAGAAAAAAAATATCCTCTTTCATATATGGGATTGCCTCACCGAATATCCTGGTTCACTAGTGCTGCACAAAACCGCATCAAACACTCGGCGTGCTAATCTCACCTTACCCGGAAGGCCGAAACTTGGGCCAGCACCAATTAATTGTTCGGTTCACCACCCACCTAGCGGACGCAACAGTTGCCAATTGCCATAGCATAAGAGAAATATACCGAAATGACTTTCAAACGGAGAGAGCTTTATTCGGAGTACCTCTCTAACAGTTTTACGCACCTGAGGTTTCTGTTTTTTTTTTTTACTTTTACTAGTGGAAATATACAATTACAGACGAATGGCAGTACTGCAAAAGGGCACCGAGGGAAGATTACATGACACCAAGCTAAGACTAAAAAACAGTAAAAATCTAATCTAAAAAGACTATACCCCCGACGAACTCCTTTCCTTTTGCGACTCGGCAGCCAAAACCTTCCGTCGCTTGTAGTGCCGCTCTATTTTTGCATCGCTACTGTCCAAATTGTCTTTCTTTATGAACATTTCAGGTACTGCCGTATCCTTTTCACAATCATCAGGCAATGGTCTTTTAGCATCAGTACCATGAGCGTCACTAGAGACTACATTCTCTTCGCAGAGGCTATCAGGCAGGGATGTTTCTGTGTCAGTAACTTGAACATCGTCTTTCCAAACAACCTTGTCACCAGAGAATACTATGTCCTCCTCATCACAAACGCCATCGGGTTGAGGCCTTTCAGCAACTGTACCATGGCTATCATCTTTCTTAGTGTACTTGTCATCAGACGCGACAATATCCTCTTCACAGATGCCATCAAGCAGAGGCCTTTTAGAAACTGTGCCCTGACTATCATCTTCCTGAGAGCACTTGTCATCAGAGACGACAGTATACTTCTTTTCACGGATGCCATCTTTCTGAGTGCACTTGTCATCAGGGACAGTGATATCCTTCTCTTCACAGATGCCATCAAGCAGAGGCCTTTTAGCATCAGAGGTTGTGTCCTCAGGATCATCTTTCTGAGTGCACTTGTCGATATCCTTCTCTCCGTAGATGGCATCAAGCAGAGGCGTTTTAGCATCAGAAGTTGTGCTCTCAGGAACTGTTCCATTCTTTACGGAGCACGGTCTATCTACAAGTGGCATCTCAGCATGTGTGCAGCTTGTGTCACCTTCACGAGGAGCCGACCCATTCTCTGCCTCATTGCAGGCGGTATCTTCACAAGGAACTGCTCCATCCATTGCATCTTTGCAATGAATTGCCCCGCTCTTTGCTAATTGTTCGTCTGCAACATCAGCATTGATATTGGCTACGTCTGGAAAGATTGCTTCCATTATTTGGTTGGTGTTTCCCTCATTCAAGCCAGAGGAAATTCCATTGTCGCTGGTTACACCTTTTTCAGTGTTTCCCACATTAAACTGAGAGATGTCACAAGCCATACAATTGTCAGCATTTCCCTCTATCAACTTGGATGAACCATACTGCTCACTGTGGTTGGTATTATCAGCATTTGTGTCAGTTTCCTTCATACCATCCTTAATATCATTATCTGCTGTTACATAATCTGCAAGACTATCTTCAGGTTTTAGCTCCGCAACATTTTTGTTGATATCACCTTGTGTGGCCGAACCCATGTTCAAGTGACCGAGATCACTGTCATTATCTTCACCAGTCATCCTTTCTTGATTTAGTCCAATTTCAGCTTCACTGGAGTCAAGCATCCCTAGAGAGTCCATATCTTCCTTAATATCATTATCTGCTGTTACATAATCTGCAAGACTATCTTCAGGTTTTAGCTCCGCAACATTTTTGTTGATATCACCTTGTGTGGCCGAACCCATGTTCAAGTGACCGAGATCACTGTCATTATCTTCACCAGTCATCCTTTCTTGATTTAGTCCAATTTCAGCTTCACTGGAGTCAAGCATCCCTAGAGAGTCCATATCTTGTGAAGGCATATAGCATTCCTGCCCAACTTCAACTGCGTTTCTTTGTAAAGAATATTCCTGATAGGTAATTACCTCCTCAGAATTATAAGAGACTGAACATGAATTTGAAACTATAATATCCTGCACCTTAACTTCTGCTTCACTGGAATATTTTTGGTTATCCTCCAATGTGAGATGCAAAGATTCTGAATGTTCCATATATGATACCCCGCCACTTGGCCCCTTAAGCACTTCACCATCTTCTACGCTACATGACATCATATCAACAAGTGTCTCATTTTTCTCATCCTGGCTTGAGAGGCAAACAACAGTATCATTTTCTGGTAGATAAACCTAAGATAGACCAGTTGAAAAATTACAAAATCAGGAATTAGTACACCAAGCTCAAGAAAGTAAACAAGAATCAACTTATTCAAGCACTGAAGAGCATGAAATCATTAACCTATAACATACCCCAGAATCTTGTTGATTTTGTACAGCCACCTTTGAAACCACTTCAGTGTCCAGCATGCTACCAGAAGCAGACAGCACTTTTTGTTCAGAATCCTTTAAGGGGATGGATGTGGGCTGTTGTGTTCCATTAGCATGATCAGCAGAGAAACTTCGGGGCAAGAAACTCTCCAGCTGGTTCAATTTCAGCATTTTTACTTTGATGCCTTTCATCAGGCTGTTTGTTACTGCAAGGTAACTTTGGATGATCCTGGAAATTTCCCGCCACTACCTCTTGAATTAACTTTTGAATCACTGACCGCTTGTGGGAAGCTTCAGCAGGTGGGAACCAATCATCACCAAGCTGAAAAGTACACAGAAATCAAAATATGAGCCACTCATAGATCAAAATATGAGCCATTCATAGATATATTGTTCTTCTAGGATTTTGAAATAGCTTAATTTGAAGAAAGCTGGAATGAGATGGCTGAAGCATAAAGAATAAAGAAAAACAATCATGGTCCAATCAAAAAGTTGTCAAGGAAAATTTTTAAAGTCAACAAGCTATAAGACGCATAACTCACTGCTATTGCCGTTGTTATCAAAATCATTCATACCATATCAGTGTGATAATTTACTTAGGAAGCTGAACTCCAACAACTCATAATATCCCAAGAGTAAATCTTCGCATGGTTTATAAGCTAAATAAATTCCCCGAGTGCACTTTTAAATAGTTGTTGTGCAATTTTCTCTAAGTTTATCTGGAGCTCCAAATGGTGAAAAAAAAAAATTTGTGGTTCAAGACCTTAGAATATATCGGAACAAAAGAGAAACAAAAGGAAGACATAAGCAAATAAGAAAACATCTTAAACATATTGAGGTTTTAGCACTCACAAAGCCAGAAAATACATCAATCTTCAATGGGTTGAAGTTACTGGGAACATCCATCAGAAATTTTTCCACATAATGGAGCAAGAACAAGCCACAATCAAATGAATTATCCTGCTGCGGGAGCTGCACATAGAACAAAACTTCATTACACCAAAAAACAAAAACAATGAAACTATATCTAGAATCACTACATCAAGTATGAAAAGGAAAATCATCAGATAGCATACATGTAAAAGTGATCTGTACGATAGGTTTTGGCGATATATTTGAGGATATATCAGGTGTGGAACAGTATGTCAGCTAAACACACACATACCCTGACTAGGGTCCGATCTGATTAGCCCAAGTGGAGGACAGGAACTCCCTCATCTCTCTTAAGATGATTTAGTCAAATTAAAGTTGCACAAGAGTGATGAGCCAGTTACTCCCTCATCTCTCTTAAGATGATTTAGTCAAATTAAAGTTGCATAAGAGTGATGAGCCAGTTCCCACCTCCAATTCAGGCCATTCAATTTGGATTGGACACAAGCTGAGGCACAAGATAGAGTCTGTGCATTTGTTCAATAATATACTAATACTATGAGCACCTTATATTTCTTCTCTAAATTATGCCATGTTCACTTTAATGTTATACTATGCTCACTCTAGACTGACAAACACAATCCGCGACAACTCAAAAAAAAAAACACAATCCTCGAGTCATATTCATTGAAAAAAAGGGTGTAATCTCAAAAGAAAAAGGAGCGAGAATGTTCAACCGTGACCATAATTTCTTCTATGAAAGGAAAGGAGTGCATTTTACAGGTTTGTGGGCATATAATAGACGCAACCTTTCTAGGCATAACCGCAAATGCACAACCAAACAAGTCCAAACATCATCTGGAGAACATAATCTGGAGAAGGAAAAGTGAAAATAATTGAATATATGGTTCTCAAAATTAAAGAAATCCAGTGAAGCAATCTGCTGCTTGCAATTTACAGAAAAAAAAAACTGAGGCTTAATATCTATTGGCTCAGTGCCAGTATAAATACAGTATTTAGCAGCTGTTTCATTTATGGGGTCATTGGCATGGTATTTTTGCCCAAATTTGGCATAATTACTATATTCAAACTGCAAGAGGTTTTTGAAGATGCTTAGAATGCAAATGTAAATATAAATCTAGCTCCAATTAAGTGAACTGATGCATGAAAAATCTGATCAATATCACAAATATGGGCTAAGTTTTGAATTTGAAACCACGGGCTAAACCTTTTCTAACTCTTTCTTTCTTGCCCTTGGCCTGTACAGCTAATAGCTGATGTAACTTTGCTTTCTTTTTGTTATATATCAATGAAAATCAGCAGTAGGAGCCTCTCCTACTGCTTTCATTTCAAAAAAAAAAAAGAAACCACGGAGGCAACAAAAGGAGAATTTTTATATGTCATTGCTGAAAATCTCAATCAGTATCATTGACTAGAACACAGTAGCACTGCTACTTTGGTACTAATGAATCACCAAAATGTTTCCCTTCACATTGACCAAAACATGAAGGCACCACTCCATATTCCAATGGTTCTCAGAAGAAATATCAGGTGTAAATGCACAACAATAAAGGAATTTAGAATCGATACTGAACATTATCATGCACAGACCTCAAGGGAGACAAATCTCAAGTTCAAAAACTTGTCCGAATTATCTGATGCTGTTTCAGGGTGCCTTTCCTTCCACTCTTCCCACAAATAACTGCAGCAGGAAGAATCAAAGATATTGATCAAAAGTGTGAGTGCAGATTGATAAGATAAACAGGAAATGGGCTAAAGAGTTAATGGGACATCATTTTGAGTTAGTATTTCCCTGCTCAAAATCAATATATATGGAAACCCACATGATTGCAACATATACGTCAAAAAACACTATCTCTGTTTACAGTTTTTCACCAAACTCATCCCTAATACATGGCACTCAAATCAATCACAAAGCACAGTTCCCCAAAATGGCCATGTAACCTTTTCACTTTGTTTTAACTGTACTCAATTCCGCAATGAAAAATATAACAAACATAAATCAATTGCACTGAAGTAGTAAATATATAATTCCTCTAAGAATAGACAAACCTCTGTATGATGTCCTTCAGTCCACTATGACTTCCCTTCAGTGAATCCATGTGCAATATGCATGGAAGTTTACCTGAAAGCTTTGCTGCACCATCTGAAACAAAACATCATGTAAAGAAAAGAACTATTCAAAATAGGCCAAAAAGTAAATAAATAAATTTATTCAGATTTCATGCCTCCAAATGTCGCCACCTCTCCAGGATAACAGACAACAATTAAGCTCCAATGCAAGCTGCAAGGCAGACACATTAGTAGTTTAGAAGTTATGATGATCAAGTAAATATAATTCCCAACACCATCGGTTTCTTACCTGAAATTGACCGGAATGAACACAAAATCCTTCTCAAATATGTTTATTTTGCGGGTCCATTTGCAGACACGTAAAAAAGCTGCTCTACCTTCTGGAGCTCTCCCTTGATCTTTGTCAAGATCCGCCAGCTTGCGAAAAAGAAGCTATTGAAGAAATGATATCTGCGTTTCTCAATGGTCTCAATTCTTGTGGTCAAGTATCTGCAGAAGATACATCAATGACTAATTTACTGCTAGTATGAAACCTCTACAGAACAATCTTTAAAAATAAAATTGGAGGTCATACTTCCCTCGATATTAGGTTAAATGAGTATTAGAAACAAAATTTTCAAATTTCACGCTATGTGAATCCACAATGCAATATTGTGCACTTTCATATCTCAATCTATTATAATTGCAGTACCATGAAATATAAAAGGAAACAGTGAATAAATGAGGCAGAGAAATGCAAACAAAGATAGGTGATTAGTTATGCAAGTAGTAACCCAATATGTAGTTGTGGGTCGATACACTGATTCCGTTTTTGTTTACATCAAACAGGAGCAGGTTAGTTCATATACTAGGTTGATCCAATCATCCAAAATATGCAAGACATGCATCCCAATAGGTGATCAGGTTTGTTCTATTTACGATTTTGTGTATTAAAATGTGCTACTGATCTTGAAACGAATGCATTCAAAATTCTGGAAACCTGTTAACTTAGGCAAATGACACTGATTACATCAATCAATGCAGTCAGGACTCAGGATTTCTTAAAAATAAGTTCAGGCAACAAAACTAACTCAATATGAAGTAAACGCCATAAACATATGACTAAAGAAATTTGTTAGTAACATATACTAAACTGTAATATCCTAGCCTGTTTAGTTTAGAGCATGAAAAGTTTATATGAATTCGTATAAACCTACATGAACCACCAGGGTGTTGAAATAACTGAGAACCACGGCATTTTCAAATGCAGCCCAAAGATCCTAAACCATAATTTAATAGCACTGGAGCCATGCATAAATGCATTATTTGTTTCTACCTATATATTTTAATAAATTCACGGGAGATGAAATAGAATGTTTATTTGGTCAAGATTCAAGAGTTTCTATTTTATGAAGCAGTTCCATCTCGATGGAAATACGAAACAAAAAAAAACACTTGATAGATTCGCAATTTCTATTTTCTGGTAACAGAATATCATGCAATAACCAGCTGAATAATAATCCACAATCTCTGACAAAAAAAAGGGATATTGCCATCACACTCTAGGAAACAAAAGTGCATATGTCAGCAAAACCGGGTCATCACACATATCCAATTGTTACAAAAGCTATTGTAATCGTGCACGCAATACGGCTACAGCATTTAGCAATTGTTACCATATGACAGAGAAAAAGGTTCAACCTACTTGATATAAAAGTCAATTATTGTATCATTGACAAAGGTTTCAGGAAGCAGCAACTCAGCATCCCTTTTGCTAATGGAGACAGCATCAGAATCTCCATTAGGAAAAACAACATCTTCAAAGTCTTCAGTGCTGAATAAAAAAACATATAACAAATTTAAGTTTTCAGCATGAAAGGTGCAAACAGCCAGAAAAAGAAAAAACAGTTGTGGCATCTGAATACATAGATGATTCAGGTTTAACCGTACCCTGGGCAGGCAAAATAAACATTGTCTTTTCGAACTGAGTTCAGATATATAAATAAATTGGTTTTAGATTTCCGGAGGTAAATCTGCCAATTAAAATGGACATAAAATGATGGAAACTTGGTCCTAACATATAAACATTTTCCACATAGCTCACCTCAATTAGTAGCGTTAGCATTTCTGTATATTATGATTTCTCATAAAAAGATGGGGAAAAGGAAGCATACAGAATATACTCACTTTGAGAAGTATTGACTGGGGAAAAACAAACTTGGTTCGATGCTCCAATTCTCCAATGCAAAATCATCTCTGAAAAATTGAATTACATAAAACGATTGTTAAGAAATAATCACACAGTAAAATATAGTGTCAAAAACTCGAAATTACTCTTTAACTGGGTGGAAATTCTACTCAATAGTGTAAACAAATATACATCAATACCCAACTGCCTAGAACAATATTTAGCTTAGCCTAGTCTATGCCATGCCTGAGAATCGATATATACAGAAGCTTACAATGGAAGGAATATATAAGCAAGCAATGCCAACATAGTATTTGCTTTATGTTGGCATTTCTTCCAACAAAGAAATATATGCATAACACAACCAAAACTCAAATTACCAAACATACAATAGTTTCTACTTTGCAGCATGCTTTATATAACAAGAAAAAAGACGTGATACAAAAAAAGGTTTAATTATCTTTTAAACCTTCTACTACATAATTAGACTTATGAACTAAAACAGTGGATTCCAGTACAGTGCATTCATCATTCATCAGTATTTAATATGATATACTAATCCACAAGTTCTTACTGCATATCAAATCTGCACAATACAAGGACTCCATTCAAATATATTATCAAAAAAAGTCAGTGGCTGTTGATAATTTTCTACCTAGTATGTCAGCACCCCAGCTTACATGGCATGATAATCGACAGTAGCCTTGTAATAGCATTGGTGTTAGTGTAGGATGAGGTCAGAAATTTGATTGAACTGAAATGAACTAATGCAAGCAAGCAATGCCAACATAAAGCAATGCTTATCTTGAAACTTACGACGGAATATCTTTCCATATTTCTTGGTACATTTTTTCAAGATGCCAAATCTTTTCCTGTTTCCTTGGCCACTGCAGATCGTCAAGAGAAAATTGTACTCTAACTGGACCTGTAGAAAATAAGAAATAAAGGCAATCAGTACATAACTTTGTAATAAGCAAGGAGTATATCAATTCAACAAGACTATTACATGGTAACACCCGATCACCAACCAGGGTTGTTTCTTCACCAATTACGGTTACTGGTGTTCTATTTAAATTGACTAATTTAACACCAGACATATGCCGCATGGTCCATGTGGCAGCGTTCAGCAAAAGAAATATTACAGGCTAATGCAGTCAACAGTGGGTGAAAGAGAAATGGGAGCCAGTGAGCTTCCCAAGCCACCACCAGTGGCACAGATTCAGGAACCCACTCAGGTAAGGTAAACTGTTGTGGTTATTAAGCCAGTAAGAGGAGGTGAATGTATGCCAGCATTAATTTCAATTTACATTTTCCAAAACCAAATTTCAGGCAAAGTAACAACCAATGAAAACATAAGTTACTTAAAAAATAACAAGTCAGCACTTAACCACCTTTCAAAATCACATTGCCATTGGGCCAAGAAAAGGACAATATGACCTGGAACGTAAGTTTTCTACCAACAACACATAATATTAACATTAAGCTCTGAAACACGGGTACAAAAAACATATATAAAGCGGATCAACTAGGCCAAAAAAAAGCCATTAACCAACAAGAACCCAACTGCTTTAGCATTACTTCATCATTTAAATAAAGAATAAGCCCTATTTCCTAGTAGCATATGTATAAGCATCTGGAAACAAATATCTCAACCAATATATGGTACCTGAGTTTCCGTTTTCTGCCTCAGATTCCACAAGGAGAGTTATCAGGGCAGATCCAACCTGATTAAGATGATCAACTATATTAAACAGTAAAAGATTTGATGAAGGTAACAGTAAAATAAAGAAAACTGCTTACATTCTGGGCCCATTTACAAGTGATGGAAATGATATGAGATAGTCCCCAATTCAAAGTTATCATCTTATCCCAATCTGAATCCCAACATTCAATCTTGATTCCATCTGATGAGAAAGTAACATGAGGCTCAAGATGCGAAGTTTCGTCACACATTATAAAGTCAGGACTAAGCAAAACTGGCCCATCTTTGTCAACCTAGAAATAGAAAATAATAAGAACAAAAAATTCCTTCAGCTTTAAGCAGCATATCGATCCAACATAGAAGAAAAATGTGGCAAGATTGAACCACAGCATAAAAATATCTCGAACATTTGAAATTACAGTAACCTCAACAATAGCATCAAGTAAATATGTAAATATTCAGAATTAATGATTAGTTCGAGAAGGAAAACAGCAAAGTTTGCTGGAAAATGTATACAAAAGAAGTGAGAAGCACTTAGGTGCCTTAATTATTTTGACCAAAAGAATTTCCATACATAGTGCATAATAATAAAAGAGATAAAAGCAAGTAGATTAGTTTCCACTTAAATAGTCTTCTCCAAGCAAAATTGGGTAGTGTACAGCTCTGGATCATGTTGATAGATAACTGAGCATATAAAATTGTACTGCTATGGCCAGTATAATGAAATAACCCTACTGTTGAACACCATATATGCTAATATTTGTTCAAGGTTTGCTAACAAAAAATGGCATTTTAGGTGCAAAACAGGTAGATTATAATTTGATACAATATTAGGATACATACCAGTTCGTCATAAGCATTATAAATGTGCTGCAGATTCTGCTCCATGTAACCTGAATTACTGAAATGGTTAGAATGATTGCCACGCAGCACAAAAGGAAGCTATTAGAAAAAAGAAGTCAAGTAGATTACCAGGCATATCATAATTAGTCGTAGATGAAGTGTCCGGGCTAGATGGCACACTTTCGTCCTCAGAGTCGGCTACCATTTTCTTAACAGAAGCCAAATGACTGAAGGTTAACAAGAAGCTATGCACAAAAAAAGAAAAAAAATGGGACAAATAACTGATAGGTAAAAGATTTGCATACCTGTGATTGAAGCTCAAAGTTTTGTGTGTTGCCAAATCTTAATTCCTCCAAAGGCTGATTTCCAGACATGTGATAGTCCTCTAAGAACGCACTGGTATTGCTATGATCAGTATAAATTGCTGATGTATCCTGATTCATTTTTGAACAATCAGCTGCATATGATTCCTGACCCCTATCCATTTCTTGCATGCCAACACATAACAAACCAGATGCATCAGATTCATTCATCTGTAACCTGCTTATTAGAACAGAGACAAAACAAAATACTACATTAGCTGACAGATGATGAACATAAATGTTATCTGGTCAAACAAATGTCATCAATGTCTTTACAAAACCCAAAATTAAGACGTTTGAGTCAATAGAATTTAAACACGAGATCAGTTTACAAAGCCCTATGCTTTGTGGAGTAAATTTAAGAAAGAGTACAATACACTTGTGCACTTGGGTCACTTATGTCCATGAACTCTAAAAACACATTTTTAATGTCCTGAGTTATCATGTTGTGCAACATAGATTCATGAACAAGCCTAACAGTAGAATATGTTTTGCTACCACAATTTTAGCTGCACAGATAAATTGCACAGACAAAACAGCGCAAGTCCCATTCTTAATCAACAATTCGATGTGTGGACGTGTATAGATCAGGAGCAGCGCCTTGTTACACCGGCAATTGAAACAACGGAAAAATGGGGGTTAGGGTTTCCTTACCTTGGCAAGTGAGGTGCTGTTGTGCTTGTGAATTGGATGGATCTGCTGATGCTGCTTCCTCGATGTGGTCGATTCCGTTAATTCACTAGGAAGGAGAGACTTCGAGCTTGGGTACAAGACGAAGGGGGGTTGGGTGCTCCGAAAGAGGGGCGTTCGGCGGAGGAGAAAAGCGCGGCGGAGGAGGGCGTAGGGCGGAGGGCGAGGGCACGCTGCTGTGGGCAGGAGTCCCGCCTCCTATGCCCAACTGCCCAAGTGATGCCGCCGCTTTCGCCCTCTTGCTTTGATCGCGGGAGAAAAGAAGAGCCGGAGAGGAAGGGGGAGATGGGGGAGCGCACCGCGATTGTGGAGTCGGAAGGGTGAGGGACTAGCGACCAGGAGGAGTCGTCACTCGTCAGGCGGCGAGAGTCGCTCAGTCAGTTTTCCTCCCTCGACGAAGCCATGTAACTGTGTGCGACGGTCAGCAAGGACACAAAGGGCCTGTTCGTTTCTAGCTATATAATTTTTTAGAGGGTCAAATCAAAGAGAATTTTATCATTTTGGAGTACTTAAATAAAGTCTAATCTTGAAACTAATTGCAGATCCCCTATCTAATTCACGAGACGAATCCAACGAGGGTAATTATGGTGTTATTAGAAAATGTTTACTTGTAGCATCACTGTAGCTAAACATAGATTAATTAGGATCATTAGATTCGTCTCGCAAATTAGAGGAGGGGTCGCGACATAGGTTTTGTTATTAAATTAATAAAAGTACTACTAAATAGTAAGATTCTCTTTGATGTGACAAGTATATAAATTTTAGAGGGTGGAAACGAACGGGGCCAAAATTGTTCGAGTAGAGGCAAGTGACATGTTAGAGAATCAATCACTTATATTAGAATTAGAACCACGTCATCCAAAATTTCTCCTTGCTACGATTTTGATCGCTAGCGAGTACTTGAGTTTGGTTAACACACATTTACGATGAGCGGTCCGTGTTTTTCTACGTCGTCACGTACTCTCTTCCTCCGAAACGTTGCCGTGTTGCCTTCCCTCCTCCGCCGCCGCACCCGACCTCCTCTCTGTTCATCCTCTTTTTCCATCTCTCTCCCGCATCTATCGTCACATGGTTTGCCCCCTCTCGTCGGTGTATTAGGAACCGGGGTCTCCATAACCACCTATGGGCCGGTCGGTTAGGGTAGATCAACGGGTAAAAGAAGGCCCGCGACGGTCCAAGCAAAGGCGGGAGCATGCCCGAGAAACCAGCGCGAGTGGGCAGCATGGCATATCCCCGGAACCCTAGCGCGTCGCGTCGCGCGGACACGACCGCGAGGACCCGCCACGACGAGGGAGACTTAACTTCCCTCTTTGCCTCCTACGCACGACGCATGGCGCGCCCACGGGGATCGCCACGGCCGGGACCCGGGCCATCCCGCTCGGGGAACGACGTAATGGCGAGCAATTATGCCTTGTCTCTCCAAGCGGAGCAGCGGGAGGAGGGAGTACGACGGGTCTCGTCATGCCTCCTCCCAACGGGCCGGCCAGGCGCGACGCCGCGCCTCGAGCAAGGAGCGCCTTCAATTCTCGTATCAAAGATGGATTCGGACCAACGACCAGAAAGATTTAGGCAAAAGGCACCGTAGCGCGCCCCTCTTGAGCTATAAAAGAGAGAGCCACGACCATGAAATAGACGAGACTCTCTCGAACCCTAGAACTCAAGAACACCGTTGTAACCCTTTGAGCGCAATATACACCGGACAAGCGGGACGTAGGGTATTACGTCTAAGTGGTGGCCCGAACCTAGGTAAATCGTGTGTCCTTGTGTGTTCTTTGGGGATACATCCTTGATCCCCGACTCCCAATCCTCTCTCAAGGGGCGGTTCGGCTAACCCCCCATATGCTTGGTAGTCTTACACCGACAACGGCCCTCGTCTCTTCTCTACTCCGGACGCCCCCTCTCTCTTGCTTTGGAGGGTCGGGGCAGGGGCGGGCCTCCACGACCGTGTGCTCCAGCGCCTCCCACGGTGTCGGGTCCGAGGACGGCGACGATCGGGGGTCTATATCTATGGGGTCCGGATCAATGGAGCCCCCTCCCCATCTCGGATCCATGCGGACACCACCTCTCTAGGATCCATTTTCCACGAAGGTGCACCCTTTTCAGACCATATCTTTTTAATTATGTTTTATATTTTCGTTTTCATTTGGTTGCATCACAATTCACAACTAGATTGAAATTCTCCTCGTTTGTTTTTCTTTTTCTTTCCAGTGGTGGGGTGCAGCTGTTGGTTTCTCCGACAACTGTTGTATAGGTATGAATTCAGTGTGCTCTTCTATTTTTTGTTATTCTACAATTGACAGCATCTCACATTAGTGAATAGGAATAGTCTAATGGCCACTACATATAAGATTTGTGAGGCTTTTCATTTTCCCGTGGTACATTCTAAGTATTAAATTCCATTTTCTGCTCTTAACCCTACAAGATTTGAAGGCATGCTATGAATTTTTTATTCCTCCTTTTTCTTTTTATTAGTTCTGCCAAGGGCGACTTGGTATTAATTTGATATTTTTATTATTGGTAGCCACAATGATGTGGCTTCTATTAGTTAACCAAGAGTGAGACTAGGTGTTGCTGAAAAAAAAACAAGCTATTCTACATTCTGAGTGTAGAGCAAGATTGTGACCAATATATTTATTTTACCATATTTTGTCTTCCTTTGCTCCAAGCATATGGTTGTTCTTTTTACTGCTATGCAGATCAAAACTGAAAACAAATGGTTGACAACGGCATGCCGTGGAGATGAAGGTTCAGTATTGTAAAGATACATATATCCAGTTATTTCCCTTTATCTACAATTTTGAGTACCTTTGTAGGCCTTTATTCTGATTAGAAATGTTCACAATTAATTTAATGAGGATCTTCTCTTATTGGTCAGGTGTATTGTGAGTTTGTCCGGAAAATGTCGGCCTGTCAAATATAATGCCCATTGAAGATTATGCCCAGTTAGATATTTTCATATTTCTGGTTTCATTTACAAAAGTTACTATCACTGACAACGACTTTCTCTTGTTAACTCAGGGTGGAGAATTTTGAAAGCTATTTTCTTAGATTATTGTTTTGAAAACTATACTAAATGAATTGTTCACACAGGTACGAATCCTTCGTTTGATGCTTTTTATTGAATACTGAAGTTAGAATAATTAAGCCTTTCTCTCAAAAAAGAATGAACGAAAGCTTTGCCTGGCAGCTGATGTTCTATTTACGTTTACAATTTTCCATGGTGTGGCTTTTTTGTGTTAATTTTTCCTCCTAGGTGTAGGGATCAAGTAATGAAAATTTGTAACCACGCCGCTATCATACACATTAATCTTCTTTATTAATCTATGTCTAGACAAATAGTTATAGTTGTTTTTTATGACTTTTCAGTTTTATCTTCACAACTTGCTTTTGTATTATTATTACACATATTGCTATCCATTGATTTTTTTTCATTCAAGAGCCTCATTGCATGCCTCTCCTATTCAAGTATGTTTTTTTAGGTTTTGATGCAAAGGAAAATTTTTAGTGCAAATAAAATTTGGGTGCTATGATGCAAACATACAATTCCATCCGTACGATTGTGATATAAATGCTTCTTGTTCCTTCCATAATCTTACATGTGCGAATTTGAAAACAACTCCCTAGTTGTCTATCTTTATTTTCATAATATTTTGAAGAAACCAAAACATTCAGATCGCGATCAACCGGATAAAATTATATCTTTGGAGCATTGCACCCAAATTCTATTTACACTTAATAAAATTTCCCTCGTTGCAATACATACAAACATATATACAATATTTTAACACAACAAGACTATTTACACAATAATATTATTTTAAAAACATGAATTTAAAGTTAGTTTACATAAGAGTGTAGTACATTATAATGACTCGATTTTTTATGAATCTCAAAAATCTCAACTACTAGTAGGCATTAAATTGTTGACTACATTCCACCTGTGACAATGATAGTGACTGTCGAGACTCAAAATAGAGAACAGCTCATACATATTACTCCTCCATTCTTATATGTAAACATGCTGAGACTCAAAATTAGAGATCAGTTCGATACATATATACTTCCTCCATTCTTATATGTAAACATTTTAGAGATTCAAATTTTGTTCAATTATATAAGTATTCCTACATATAAGATATTAAATATGATGAATTGGTTGATAGGTGGAGAATCGATGAAGTAGTGTAATAATGAGCGCTATATATGTCTTCTACGCTGTGACTATTTTTATCTCCACATTAGAAACGTCATATATAGAGAATGGAGCGCAGTACATGACTACGTCACTCGAGCCTTAAAAAGTTATAAAATGGTCTGGGCTTACAAGTTTCAAACACGAAAGAATGTAAACCTGGACCGGTCGTGCTCAGGTAAAGCGTCAGCGTACTGGCGACGCCAAACGGGTGGCGCGGGGGTCCAGCCGTGTGCACCATCGGCGCTCACCGCCCGGCCGCTTCGCTTTTCGGTTTCCAGTAGCCACACCACACCGCTGCTGCCCTCTTCCTCAGGCACAGCCTACTCCTGGGGCACCTCGAATCCTCGATTCCGCCTCCACCCATCGCCCACTCCGCCCCTCTGCCTTTCGATCACGCAAACGGGGTCACCGAGAAATGGCGGCAGCGATGACCAACGGCGACGCGCGCGCCGGTGGCGGGGTGCCGCGGCCTACGAACCCCATGGTGACGCCGCTGCTCACCGACCTGTACCAGTTCACCATGGCCTACGCGTACTGGAAGGCCGGCAAGCACCTCGACCGCGCTGTGTTAGAGCCACACTCCCCAGTCCCCACTACTTAACTTCTCGTTTCTCACTGTCTGTCCCCGATGTCCATCGATTCGTGGCTTCAGCTTACTTTTAAGCTTCTGGGAGGGAGGGAGTGATCTGTAGTTCTGGCTTCAAGTAGGCAGGGAGATGCGTAACGAGTAATTATTGGATTTTTTTCTATTTATTTTTGTGAAATGGTATGAGGAGTGGAGCTTGTTGTGAGGATTGTGTTGTAAATTGTGCTAAAATTTTCAGTGCAAACCTGACCTCATTTCGCGAATCTAGATTCAATTCACTGCATTGATTTTTATCTTTGTTTAATTCGAGGGTTTGCGTCATCATATTTGATGAAACCATAAGGATTTTTATAGCTGTGTAATTCTTCAAGTACAATCGATTCAAAGCTGTAGGCTACTGCATTAGGTCCTGATACGATATAAAAACATCTAACTAAATGAAATTACCATTAGTCTTGAGTCTGTTCAGGGCATAGCTTCAGTGTTTAAACAGAATCATGAGGTTTATTATTTCAACTATCATGATTTGACTTAGTATACTTCAACGTTTACTGTTGATCATAATAATTACATTGAACACATCCTATAAAGCCAACACAATATCATTTGGCTTAGCCTTGCCCTCATACTTCCATAAAACCTTTTGGGCATGAGTTCATGAGCTTGTGTTTGTATAATGGAAACCATTTGAACGAAGGCACATGGTTTCTCTGGGCATTACATGTGGTGCATGTTTGCAGATTTGTAACTTGCCGACTTTTTTGTTCAATCTTTTTAGTGTGCCATTTTATGGTAGTGCTTTAGCTTATTCTCCTTATATATCTTCAAGTTGACTATAACACTCTCATACCCGTCTGGACTTATTGTGAGCTTAAATGGTTTCAGCTTTGATCTTTACTTCCGCAAGAGTCCATTTGGTGGTGAGTTCACCATCTTTGGTGGCCTGGAGGAGTGTATAAGATTTATCGCTAACTTCAAGATAACAGAGGATGATATCAAGTTTTTGCGGTCTGTCATGCCTACATGTGAGGTGGGAATGCCAATGTTTTAGAAAAATCTGGATCTTGTTATGGCCAAATTTTGCATTCCATATACCTGAATTTTAATTTGTATAGTAGTTGTCAACACTAGAATTTTCTCTGTGCCCACTGTATTTTAATAATACAATTATAATTTTCATCTTTTTTATGGCAATCAACTAAATTTACACCTTTCTTTTCTTATTTCTTTTTCTGTTTTTGGTAGGATGGTTTCTTTGAGTACCTTAGTTCGATCGATTGCTCAGATGTTGAGGTCTATGCAATCCCTGAGGGTTATGTTGTGTTCCCAAAGGTTCCACTGATGAGAATCGAAGGACCTGTTGCAGTAAGTACTGGGAGTAAGTTAGCAAGTAGAAGTATTTCAGAAGCAGCTGTTGTAGCTTGACATTTTTGTTTAGCATTCATTAACATTCCACTATTTCCATATTTTTCTCAGGTTGTCCAGCTTCTTGAAACTCCATTTCTAAGTCTGGTCAATTATGCGTCTCTGGTTACCACAAATGCTGCAAGGCATCGACTTATAGCAGGAAAGTCAAAGAATTTGCTGGAATTTGGACTTCGACGGGCTCAGGTGGATTTCAAAGTCTTTTTTTTTTTCAAGTATGGTTTACTTTGTTCATTCATCACCTTTGTAATTGTATGATAGATAAAAAACTTGTATGTCAGGGGCCTGATGGAGGAATCAGTGCATCAAGATATTCTTATATGGGAGGCTTTGATGCAACAAGGTCTGGTTTGTTAGCTCAATGAACACAACCTGTAGAATCCTTTGTGTTCTGAATTGCATCTGTTTGTTTTTTGTTAACATGTTCATAGTATGATTGAGTATTTTTCTGCACTCTTCTGGGTAATTTTTCTGCTACTGTTGTAACCTAACATTAGTTGTCTAGAAGAGTAACATTAGCATCTCGAGGAAGTCCACATATTGTAAATATATTTTTAGATCACCATGAGTTGATAGATGTTTTAACTCAGTGTGCATATATCAATTCTGAATGATTAATATTTAATTACTTCACCCAGAACAAAAGTAATTCCATTATAACTATAATCTGATATCTACCTGAACAGTAATGTTGCTGCGGGAAGATTGTTCGGGATACCAATACGTGGGACTCATTCACATGCATTTGTGAGCTCCTTCATGGTTAGTGGTTACTTCTTATTCTTCAAGACTTGCTTTGTCGATGAAGAGAGTTTCTGGTACGGGAGTTATTTTGATGCTGTTTACCAGTATTAGAAACATTAATCATCATTCATGTTCTGTATATCCTGCATCTGTGGCTAGATCTGATGAGTGATGCATATTTTATTTGTTAGAATTAAGATAGTGTGGGCCATTCTTTCTTCCTCAGGTACTCTATTCCTCATTTGTGCAATTCCAGGCTGAACTAGCTTCTTAGCTTGGGAATGGATGAATCCATGCAGCTGGTTTGTATTTTTGGACCAAAAGTTTTGCATTGATAATCTAGACAAACATATTTCATTTGTTCAAGCCAGATGATACCTGCATATTCAAATGCACAATAATAATCTGAAAGTATCCTGTTGGTTTGAAGATGTAACCTATTTTACACATGTTGCTGGTTTGAGCATTACACTACTTGCATATTAAGATGCGGCAGGGCTGGATAATTTTGAAAATTCCCTTCAAGCAAATGTAGAAGGTGCGGTTAGGGAGATGAGTTTTGTGCCATGTACCATGCATTATAGCCAGAATCTCTTATATTTTGGGACGGAGGGAGTGCTCACTTTGCTGCAGTATTCTTCTGCTCTAATGTAGTATTTGTTTGCAGGGTCTTGATGAAATCATCGACAATGAACTTATTAGTTCTGATGGTTCAAACAAATGTGAAGATTTTGTTTCATTGGTGCAGAATTGGTTGATCAAGATTAAGGTGTGATAGCAAACACAAGTCTTTTGTTAATTCAGTCACTCTTGTCATTGAATAAACATTTATCAATGATTTTGGTCTTCTTGCACGGCACACAAGATTCATTTTCAATATTTTTTTATTGTTCACAACTCCTACTAGTTTTGTTTTCAATATGTATAAGGATGCGATGACTTGTGTTCGGACTTGTGATGGGGACACCACCGACTTTCCAATTAAAATAGGACTTCATCGGGGGTCAGCACTGAGCCCTTACCTATTTGCTTTGGTGATGGATGAGGTTACAAGGGATATCCAAGGCGATATCCCTTGGTGTATGCTCTTTGCCGATGATGTGGTCCTAGTTGATGAGAGTAGGGCGGGGGTTGATAGGAAGTTAGAACTGTGGAGGTACACGTTAGAGTCAAAGGGTTTCAGACTTAGCGAGGAACAAGACCGAGTACATGAGGTGCGATTTCAGCTTGACTACACATGAGGACGGAGATGTTAGCCTCGATGGCCAGGAGGTGACCAAGAAGGATACTTTTCGATACTTAGGATCGATGCTACGGAAGGATGGCGAGATTGACGAAGATGTTAGGCATAGAATTTCAGCCGGTTGGTTGAAATGGCGTCAAGCATCCGGCGTACTTTGTGATCGGAGGGTGCCACAAAAGCTAAAAGGTAAGTTTTATAGGACCGCGATTCGCCCGGCAATATTATATGGTGCTGAATGTTGGCCTACAAAAAGACGACATGTCCAACAATTAAGTGTAGCGGAAATGCGTATGCTACGGTGGATGTGTGGACACACAAGAAGGGATCGGGTACGGAATGAAGATATTCGGGATAAGGTAGGAGTGGCTCCAATTGAGGAGAAATTGGTTCAACATCGATTGAGATGGTTTGGACATGTCCAACGTAGGCCTCCGGAGGCACCGGTGCGTAGTGGGGCTCTAAGGCGGGCCGATAATATAAAGAGAGGTAGAGGTCGACCTAACTTGACTTGGGAAGAATCGGTCAAGAGAGACCTTAAGGAGTGGAATATCTCCAAAGAATTAGCTATGGATAGGAGCGCTTGGAGGCAAGCAATCGACGTGCCGGAACCGTGACCTTTATGTTGCTCTAACTTTGTGTCTTATGGGTTTCATCTCTAGCCTACCCCAACTTGCTTGGGATTAAAGGCTTTGTTGTTGTTGTTGTTGTTGTTGTTGTTGTTGTTCACAACTCCTACTAGTAGTTAGTAACTTCTATTAAAGTGTTTGTGACGATGTATCAATGTATTCTTCTCAGGATTCTAGTTCATTGCGTGGTACCTTTGGTGAAACAAGTCACAGTGAGTTGGCTGCGTTCACGTCATATGCATTGGCATTTCCGAATTCATTCTTGGCCTTGGTTGACACATATGATGTAAGTTTCTCTGTCAGAAATTGTATCTTTATATTTACAATGGCATACCCAAAATTTCCTTAGCCGTGGCATACCCAAAACTACTTTTCTCCTGTTTAGTGGATTTTTACAAATCTTCAACCAATATATCATCTGTCCAGTTCCCTTCTTTCTTTTCTCATGTCATCCTAACTCCTGAGTTGATACGTCATCTGTCCAGTTCCCTTCTTACTTCCCTTTGCTTACGTGATCTGTCCACAAACAAGATATATAAGCTATACCTGGCAATTGAGTACTGGAACTTGTTAAACTCTTGTAAAACTATAAGTGTTGGTCACTCTTGTGAAATTCTTCACTGTGCCATATGTGGGATATATGCTAGTACTGTATATCAGATATATGCTAGTACTGTGATTATTGATGTACAGGACTAACTGATGTTGTGAGTGTGGATTTTAACAGCTGATTATGAGATAATTCAAGGAAAAACCAGCTGGTTATGAGACAGTGAATGTTTTGTGGCTTGTGTTTACAGAATTAATTCATCAATTGGTGTTCTGTTTTAGCATAGCTGATCTTTAACTACATGCCTTTGCCAGGTCATGAGAAGTGGAGTGCCAAATTTCTGTGCTGTTGCTTTAGCCCTCAATGATATGGGGTAATTTATTTCAGCTCCTTTCATTGATATTTGGTTCTGATTCCAGTTTGCTTCTGTCACTTTGATATGTCTCTTTTTGGGAGGTCTACTAGTATCCTCAATACATGTAGGGATTAGTTATCTCAGGTGGATTGTTTTTCTGTTACTGTAGTAATGCAGATCGTCTGTTGTGCTGAACTTCAGGGGGTCCATGTTCACATTTGAGTGTTTTAAGTGATTAAACTTGATATAAGTCGTACTAAATTTGGATTTTCTTTATTTTTTTAAAATAAGGGAATATGTGATGCCCAGATAGTTCATAGATCTTTTCACTCTCCACATGTTTCGTTTAGTTGACATATGGATGTATTTATTAGTGATTAGCATTATCGTTTCCAACATTTATTGAATTTTCATTGTAGGTATAAGGCTGTTGGGATTAGGCTAGACTCTGGTGATTTAGCATATCTGTCTGTTGAGACCCGCAAGTTCTTCCATGCAATTGAGAAAGAATTTGGAGTTGTTGGCTTTGGGAAAATGAACATTACAGCAAGCAATGATCTTAACGAAGAAACAATTGATGCCTTGAACAAACAGGTGATTCATAATGTCTTACGGCACCATAGTAGTAGACTTGTTTCTATTGAAACAGATTGGAAATTTCATATGTTTTGAAGTTGGTGTTTGTTTAATTTGATGGTCCAAGTGTTCTGGTGTTCCCATAGTATATTGAAGATGTTGCACTTTTTCAGCACTTCGTAAAAGATTCTTGTATTTAGTAAAAATTAAATTAAGTGAACCTTCAAAAATTAAGTATCAACTTCATCCTATGTCAAGAAACAAAATAGACAAGCAGTCTATATCGCATTTTTCTTCACATGCAAACATTTTTGTTTTATAGCTCTTGATATCAAAGATGACTTTGAACTTGGAATTCGCAGGATTTATATTTTAATGGTTTCACTGAATATTCTGACACATTTGATTATTGCAATTTTGCTGATGGAACGTCATAGGTCCTGGTTAACTTTGTCGTCTGTATTGCTAATAGCACTAAAAACAACCAACACCAACACCAAACTCACTGGACACTTTTCTCTGCTTATGTATCCAACTTTACACACATGTGCAGAGAAGCAGGCTCTTGGATATATTGCAAAGGCTGTGATAAACATGTGTTCACAATATATCACAATTATCATTTCAGTGCATACTACAGTCCATGTATGATTACTGGTTTTTTTTTTGTAGGGTCATGAGGTGGATGCATTCGGCATTGGCACCTACCTGGTTACATGCTATGCACAAGCAGCACTTGGTTGTGTATTCAAATTAGTTGAGATTAACAAACAACCGCGCATTAAACTTTCCGAAGATGTCACAAAGGTATATGCCATTGCCATTAGTACTTCATTGCAAAATCAAATCTAGCTGTCATTTATGCACCCTGAAGCCTGAAACTACGACCATCTATTCCAGGTGTCAATACCATGTAAGAAAAAATGCTTCAGACTGTATGGTAAAGAAGGTTATCCTTTGGTTGATATAATGACTGGGGAAGATGAGACAGGCCCAAAGGTAAAAAATATTCATTCTCATACTTAAGCAATGAGTTTGGATGATCGAATATTTCAGTTCGCAATTCCGTTGCCTAGCACATGCATGCTCTTTTTGTTGTGATGCTTAGGTCTGTTTGTTATTTTACGAAATCTGAAATAGTTCGTTAGTTTTTTCGTTTTTTCTGATCCCATGATAGGTTGGTGAAAGGCTACTATGTCGTCACCCATTCATCGAATCGAAGAGAGCACATGTAGTTCCACAGCAGGTTGAGGAATTATTGAAGTGCTACTGGCCTGGCAATTCAGGTATGCGGATCCACTTTAGTAGCTTCTACACTTCATTTGCTGTACTTTCATCATCTCAAAGTAGGTTGAAAACTTTGTATTTTGTTTAGATGCCTCTTGCGTTGGTCCTAGCTTGAGGGGACCATGTATGGACCATCCTTTCTTCCCTGTAATACAAAGATACACAGCTCTCCTGCACACTCAAGAAAAAAAAAGTTGGTTGAAAAAAATAACGACCATTATGGCAGAACCAGACTGCAACCTTGGTGCTAATTACAGCGGCCATACTGATATAGAAATAGAATGAGATATTGCATTGCTATCATAACAACAGCCTTACAGTAGGTGTGTACGAATTTAGTACCCTTTGCATCAAATTGGTATGTCTTAGTCTACTTCAAAACTCAAATTTTTGGATGAATCAAATTCTTACATGTTTAAGAGTCACTGATGCTGAACTGTGCTCTCTTTTCTCGTTGAAGGCAATCGACGTGAGGAGCTACCATCCATCCATGAGATTAGAACTCAGTGCATTTCTCATCTGGAACGAATGAGACCAGACCATATGAGGAGGCTGAACCCAACGCCTTACAAGGTCCTTAATCTTGATCTGAATGTTACTCATGTCACAGAAATGACAATTTGTTTGTAACTCATGTTTTATTTTGTGCCATTGTTCGTGACCAGGTAAGCGTTAGTGCCAAGCTGTATGATTTCATCCATTTCTTGTGGCTGAATGAAGCACCCGTCGGCGAACTGCAATAAGAAAGTCCTGGCAGCGTCAGCGCCTGCCAAGTGCTAATGAAATAAGCTGTACTGACTGATTGTATGGGAGGTCTTAATAAATTGTTGTCGCGGGGGAAAATGTCTGGATGTGTCACCATCATGCGAATGCGGTGGTGCATCTGCTAAGCAGGTCTCAGTTTTGCTGCAGGCATTACAATACTGCGATTTATAATTCCTGAAAAATAATATTATAATAAGTAGCTGTAGTTAGTAACCATACTCGTATGACTGTACACCGAAAATTTTGTGGGTAAGGAATCAGAGGTGATGAAAAGCAATGCCTCATTGTGGAAAAAAGACTGATATTTGCATTGCAAGTTATTCTCGTTGATCTCTGCTGAATATTTAGCCTTCTTTCTGGCAAGAGGACTAGATTGGACCCTTTTTTGAACTGTATATAGATTGGACTTCTTTTTGTTGAGCGTCCTGTTTGTTTCAAAAGGTCCAATGGCGGTAACTGGCCCGGATACCGACTCCGACGCGCCATGCTAGTCACGCAAAAGTGTCGGAACTGACTCGGATCATTTTGTACTTCACAATAGGAAACAGCGGAGTTTACATGGAGTTGCCTCCTCCTGGTATTTACAGGAAAAAATTCATCTATAAAAGTACAAGGTAGGTAACACCAAGATTATCAAATGCATCTCTATGCTGAGCACCAAGTTTTTGTTACTACACAATTTCCTTGAAACCATAATCCAGTTCTGCCTAGTTGAGAGCCCAATTCTGCCTCTTCTTTCTTCAAAGTCAACTGGGAAGTATGAGTATGCATCTGCAGTTCCTTGGCATGTCGAGAACATAGTTTACAAGAGTCTAAAGACGAATAGTAAGGTCAATATCCCTTCAGTTTGTCTGACTTGAAGAGGGAAACAATGTTAGTATACTTGTCAATTGCTCCAAGAAAGTTTACTCCTCACTTCCTCAGACATCACTAGGTACTCGCCAACAAATTCATTGAAACCATCCGACTCCAGATCTTTCAAAACTCTAGGGAATTGAAGGCATAACAGTCAAAGCGAACCAACCTTTATTTTATTCCAAATAAAGCTGATTTTGTCATAGCATCAAAGTATTTACCGCATGCGTTCTTCCACTGCTTCACCAAGTGGCTTGGGTTAATCAACTCTGAGAACAAAGCAAGTAACCTACACTGACATTTTTCCTTCAAGGGATTCAGAAAAATAGTGTTACCTCAACAAATGGTCATGTGCAAGTTACTGGTACAGCTGAGATAAAGTTCGTTGGAACTGAAGAAATCTGCTCCCACTCTACCACCGTTTTCTCCACGACAGACATTTAAATATGAGCTTCACCAATCCAAACTTCCAAAGGTCTAAGCTAAAAAAGGCCTGCCATAAGGGGCCACATACTTCTAGTAGCAGATAATACTTGTACAACTTTATAACTTCACCTTATGCAAGAAAAAAATTGTTTGCTATGCCTTGGACAACGAGGAAAAACACAATCTATACCTCAGATGTCATACAGTCCAAACCGTAACATAAATGGACCAAAGAAATAGGAGACATTACTATAACTCTTTACAATTGCAACTGGAAATTGACTAATAGGCACATTAAGTATCGTATTGCAACATATAAGACTCCAGTGTATGGCATATAGCCAAGCTGCTATTTCATAAGGAAAATACTTTAATGGACATAGGGGCATCTGCCCATCCTAACTTAATTATTAATTATGATTTAATATAAATAGTGAATCTTTGATTATGCCATTAAATATGTCAGACTAGTTGTACATATGTCTTATTATGTGTCAAATCATAATTTGATGTACAAGGATATCAAATTCTATCAAATTGACGTACATTTGATAGAATTTGATATTTTTATACTTCAAATTATGATTTGGCAACATATCTACAACTAGCCTGACATGTTCAATAGTATAATCAAAGATTTAATATTTATATTAAACCATAATTAATACTAAAGCTAGAGTGGATACATGTCTCAATGCCAACAAAAGTCATTCTCGTTTCATAACACATTCGGTTTTACTGGCACACAAATTGCCCACTAGCCATGAGAACAAGACAAAAGAAATGATCACCGTGCCTTTTAAACATATCAGTCACAGCGAGGTGTTCTAGTGTAATGGTCTGAGGTTAATAAGGAAAAAACATCTAAGAAAAGGGGAATGAGAGAGACCTGAACTTCGGTAGCGACAGCGTGTAGAAGAATCTAGCTTGGAGATCTCTTTGGCCCTCTGTCGCAGCGAGCTGGAAGGCGGAAGGGAGTTCTTGGACTGGCTATGTTGTTGTTGTCCTAATTAGGCGTTGTTGCATTGCTGGATAATAATCACGAGAGGCGGAGTACTAGCAAGTGAGTAGGAGAGATCCAGGTGGATGGAGAGCCCGTCGTCGTCGTTGAACAAGCGTATGAGAGGGAGGGAGGGGCATGGTTGTGTAGCACTTTGTATATAGTCAATTCATGTAGGAGGTTTCCCACAAAATATGGTATCGCGAGTTCGCGACCATTACCAGCGATACAAATTAGAGGAGTTTATGTAAAATACAGGATCGAGACTACTAATCGCGATTTAAATTAGGGTGTTTTCTGCAAAATAACGGTCGCATCTGAACTGTGAACGGCAAGGCTATGTCAGTGGTCACGGCGGCTCCGACCACCGCAAGCTCGCTTCGCCGACGGCATACGACGCACTGCCGGGTAAGACTCGCGCATATTCACATGAAATGAAAAAAGAAGAGAGACAAAGGACACAGAGACTGGCGACTCTCGCGAGATTCTCCAAATCGTTACGCGCGGCTGTGTCCGAGCATGAAATTGAGCAGGGTGATCCTAATCCGAGCATGAAATTTTGGGCCGGAGCCGGAGATGATGACCTTCATGGCTATATGCTCGGCCGAATCGTATCCACGATTTTTCAGCTATTTTGGCGCGTCTGGAGAGCAGAAATCCCCGCCCCGTACGCATCACTGACTCGGATTCCATCACCGAATCGGAGCCTTCCTTCTTTTGATTTGGAGGATCGCACGGAATTGAATTGGAGTCGGAGCCGACGACTCCGGGCTATATATCGGCACGTCCCTGCACCTTGTGTTGCTACAAACATCAAGGCGTTGATTCATCTTGTGGTGACAGCAATGGCCGATCACCACGATAGACGGCACGCGGAGAAGGCTTGCCAGCGCGCGGAGGAGATGTTCCTCGTCGGCAACATCCGCGGCGCGCACCGGCAGGCCATCACAGCAAAGCGCCTCTGCCCGTCCCTCACGGCGGCCACGCACTTGCTCGACGCCTGCGAAATCCACGCCGCCGCCGCGGCCGCCAACTGGCGCGGCGTCCTCGGCATATCCTCCAGCGCCGCCAAGCTCAAGCAGGCGGACCTGAAGAAGCAGTTCCGGCGCCAGTCCGTGCTCGTCCACCCCGACCGGAACCGCAGCGCCGCCGCCGCGAGCGCGTTCAGGCTCCTGCTCCAGGCGTACGACGCGCTCTCGGACAGGGCCGAGGAGCCTCTACTCCCGTGGTGGATGGAACGCGACGAGCAGCAGCGGCCACGGCCGGCGTTCGCGCGCCACCAGCAGCAGCGGCGGCCGATGTGGAAGGAGCCGCCGTGCAAGTTCAAGGTAATCTACTGCAAGTTCTGTAAGGACGAGTTCGCGCGGCCGTGCGGGTCGCTTGAGGAGCAGGCAGGCATGATGTGCGAGGACTGCCACAAGTGGCTGCGGCCGCCGTGGGAGAAGAAGCCCGCGGCGACGGCGGCGGCGACCAAGCAGAAGGAGGCTACGCCGCCGTCTCGGCCCAAGCCGCAAACGTTCCCGTGCCCGGCGGAGTGCCCGGCGTGCGCGACGCGGTACGGGTGTAACGTGTCAGTTGGCAAGTGGTGCCTCAAGTGCAAGGCGTGCGGCAAGAGCTCCATGGTGGACGTGCAGGGACCCGAACAGGCCACCGCGGCGAAATCAGGGCGTGCTTCGTGATCGTTGCTCAGTTTCGATTTTCTTTGTTTTATTCTTTCGTTTTTATTGTGTAAACTTGCTTTTGTTTTCGCATTCATAACTTGTGGTTTTGTAATAGTATGTTAATATATACTAGTTTTTTATATTTTGGACAAAGAAGGGTAACAAAGAGGAACGGCGGCGACAAGACTTGGAAGCTGAAAATTGGACAAGGTGTTCTAGCGTCGGATATGGACACTCTGCCAAGCGAAGCTGTTCCATGGTGCAGTGAGTCCAATTCCAAGGAGCGCAACAAATCCAGAAGGCGTGGGCTCCAACAGAGGTAAAATTTCTTGGTCTGGCCTATTCTGCCGGCGTATGGACTGAAGATTAACGACGAAGATCAAAGAAGCAGAGAAGGCGGAACATTTCTTCACCAACGGCAGCTTCACTGAAGTTTGGTGAGAGTGTTCACGATTCCAATTGTATGTTGCAGTATTGTATAATCAGTTTCTTCTTTCTTTAATATAATAAAAATACACAATTCTGTAGCCTGTGTGTATTATGACAACAGAAAACTGATTGAACTTTTTGCCTTCCGTTGAACGGGCTCACGCTGGGACTGGGAGGTGTGGTGGAAGCGAAACCTTACTCGAACCCGCATCAGGCGTCCGCTCGGAGTGATTGGAGAAGGAACGCCGGAACAGGGGAGGTCGCCCTCGTGGCAATTGGCTATCGGAGGACGTGGACAAAACATTTATTTTGGGTCGCGATTATGCTTTGCAATCCAATTATTTACATTTAACCCCCTACGTTGGATCATGATTATTCTCTACTATTCAAATACTACTCCCTTACTAAATTGTTGTCAGTCGTTGACTTTTTTGTTAAGTTTGACCATTTGTCTTAATCAAATAAAGTTCAACAAATGTCATATATTTTGTTGGAATATGTTTTATCACTAAAGAAACTTGAAATGTAGCATATTACTTTTTGTATTTGAAGAAATTTTTTAAATAAGACGAATGGTCAAACGTCACTGAAAAAGTCAATGACGACAACAATTTAGTAAAGGAGGGAGTATATATTTATACATGGCCCCATAGTTCAACTATACTCGGTGACGAACAATCGGACTCCAACTCTGACTCGGCGTATCGAAAGGCGGCATCCGATCCGGCTATTTATATCCATCCCAAATCTAGCTTCCGCGCGATCTACTAGAGAGAGTAGCCGACCATGGCGGCGGCGCACGACAGAGCGCAGGCCGAGGAGGCATGCCGTCGCGCGGGCGAGCTCTTCGCTGCCGGGAACATCCGCGACGCGCTCCGGCAGGCCCGAATGGCGAAGCGGCTGTGCCCGTCCCTCCCCGCCGCCGCCAACGCGGTCGCCGTCTACGAGATCCACGCCGCCGCGCGGCCCCGTATTAGCAACTGGCGCGCCGTCCTCGGCGTGGCCCGCGGCGCCACCAAGGACGACATCAAGAAGCAGTTCCGGCGGCTGTCTCTGCTCGTCCACCCGGACAAGAACGGCCGCTGCGCCGCCGCCGAGGGCGCGTTCAAGCTGCTGCGCCAGGCGTTCGACGACGCGCTGTCGTCGGCGAGCCACCAACCGGCGGAGCCTGAGGAGCCTGACGAGGATTGCTTGGAAGAAGCACGAGTCCCGGGAGGAGGAGCGGAGCAGGATGAAGCTGCTGCCGATCTGCCCGTTCACGACCATCATCTGCCCGTTCTGCAAGCGCTACGTCACCAGGCCGTGCCGCAGGCTGGTGGAGGAGGAGGGCACGGAGTGCAGGCACTGCTTCCGGTGGCTCAAGCCGCCGTGGCAGAAGAAGCCGGGCACGACGAGCGAGCCGGAGATGGTGTTCCCGTGCACGGTGGATTGCCCGGAGTGCGGGGTGACGCACACGTTCGTCGTGTCCGTCGGCGAGTGGCGCCTCCGGTGCAAGGCGTGCATCAAGAAGGCGCGGGTCCACGTGCAGGGACCCAACCAGGTCACAGCCACGAAATTAGGGCGTGGAACCTCGTAACAACAGCTTCCATGATGACACTACTATCTTTTGTTGGAATGTTCTTTCATTTTCCTTCTTGCATTGTTACAATTCCAGGACAGATGCGTTCGTAATTCTGTGTCATTTGTTTTTGTTCAGGAGGAGACGGCAGTTCGGCGCAGGAGCAAAACTCGATGAGCATCCCGCTGGGGAAAGAATACTAGTATTTCAACATACGTAGCTTGCTTCGTGTTCATTTGCCATTATAGAATACGCTGACTAAAAGCAACACAATTTTTTTGAAAACAGCAGCGTGGAAGCACAAACTCTTAATCAAACGACGACAGAGCACTCTGCTCTTGTCCTGTCCGTGTGGTTTTGTTCATTTATTCTTGTTTCCAGTTACACGTTGATTGGGTAATATGTAAATAAATTTATAATTTAAACATAACAATAATTCCTACTCATAAACTATTTTGTTACAAATAACTACCCAACTACTAGGATCAGTTACAACAACGACTTCAATTCAATCAATTAAGCTGTATCAATATTACAAAATTCTTGAAGCATACTATTCAGACATTACAACTATAAAATGTGCAAACCAAAGAATCAATTAGTGGTTAGATAGTGTCCCTGTAGCTTGAGATCTAGAAACGATTTTCATGAAAAGAAGATGAACAAGACTCATTGAAAAATTTAATAAAGATTAAACTTAGTTAACTTATTTTTAAAAGTTGATCAGAAGAACATATGAAATTGGTTAAGTATTTGTCAATTGGGTGTTTTCAAAACAAAATATAGTAGCTGAAAATCTCAGTTCAAAAGGACTTTGAAACATAGAAATTTTCACGAATTATTTAGGAAAACATGAACCTACATTCCAAGATAAGGAACACTCTAACCATAAAACTAAGAGATACCTAACCATAAAAAAGTATATTATTGGGACAGAATGAAGTTTTTGTGGCGCATGCTACACTCTTTGTTTTTGTGTGACACACGCCCATTGATTTGCCGTTTTGTTAATATAATTTTATTCTGTCGGTAATTTGCTTCCACTCTGGGCAATGAAACAAAATTAGTTTATTTGCTATATAAGCAATTTTTTATCATCGCCAAAAAAAGGATTTTGTTAATACGAAAGGACCCTTTCTGATGGGCATGCGCACACATATTTGATACTGTATTCCTCAGGTTAAAGAAAGTCTAATATCCAGATCACACACCATGATGTATGATTGTATATGTAGACCGAGATGTGGTTAATCGGACGCTGCATGCATGAGAGTTGCATGACGTCAAGCATGCATCTCTGACTCGGACGACTTCCGAGCGAGTCTCGGACGACTCGGACTCGGAGTCAGCGGCCGCGCGGGCTATATGCCTATATCAGAAGAGCGAACTCGCATAGCACGTATCGTGCAGAGAGAGAGAGAGGGAGAGAGAGAGAGACATGACGGATCACGACAGGAAGAAGCAAGCGGAGGCCGAGAAGGCTTTGCAGGTTGCGGATGATCTGTTCCGCGGCGGCAACATCGGCGGCGCGCACCGGCAGGCCCGCAAGGCCAAGCGTCTCTGCCCGTCTCTTCCCGGCCTCGCCAACGCGCTCGCCGCCTACGAGGTCGTCGCCGCGGCCAATAACAACTGGCGCGCTGTCCTCGGCATAGGCCCCGGCGCCGCCGCCACGCCAACGCAGGACGCCATCAAGAAGCAGTTCCGGCGGCTGTCTCTGCTGGTGCACCCGGACAAGAACGGCTGCCCCGCCGCCGAGGAGGCCTTCAAGCTGCTGCGCCAGGCGTTCGACGACGCCCTCTCCGCGACGCCCGAGGAGGACACGTCGTCGTGCACCACCACCAGCAAGCAGCACGACGCGCACGAACAAGGGCCTCGAGCTGACCGCGCCGCCTACTACGACGCGGTGGATCCACGGACCAAGGAGAGGATCTGCATCTACTGCCCGATGCTGCAAGAAGGAATTCCCCGCGCGTGTGGGGCCCTGGGAGAAGAAGGAGGGCGTGCGCTGCGCTCACTGCCAAACGCTGCTGCGGCGGCCGTGGCCCACGAAGCCGGCGGCGCCCAAGGAGCCTCCCGGCGGATTCCCCTTCTCGTGGGGGTGCCCGACGTGCAACACCACGCACACGTCCATGCTCAGCGTCGGCAAGTGGTTCCTCAAGTGCAAGGCGTGTTCCAGACAAACCAACGTAAACGTGGGGTAACGACATGGCCTACTTCAACATGTGTGTAGTCATCGACAACGATCTGGAATGCTTTCTTTCCGGTATTTGCATATATATGGTGCAGCATGTGCCACACCCACATGTTCAAACATGTGAAGAATTTGGACAAGTCAGCATCATTTTTTCTTTGTAATAACAAATCACGTGTCACATGTCCATGCATGCATGCGTAATATATACAGTGCGTGTAACCAGAAACTATTCTACCTGAACATCAGAAATATATTATCATATAAGCTAGGCTAATCACGGAAACATAGATTAACGTCATCTTCAATGCTGCATGTCGTCCTCTGCTGTTTTCCTTTGAAGCAATTTTGTCTCGCGACGAATATGCTGATGCCTGCACACAAGGACTCGCAACCACAGAAAAACAGGCTTCTTCTCTCTTCTGACGAAGAAGCCTTATCTTTTTCATGGCTTCTTTCCGTGGCATGTTGAGCAAAGGACTACGCACATGAATCACGTACTTGTGTTCATCCGGAACCAAGTAGAAGAACCCGGCTTTCAAGCGACGCTCCTTGTACCTTGTGAGAGCATCCTCAAGGGAGCCAATCAGTGCCAGAATGCTCTGACGGCTCTCCTTGTAGGCTGGCCAGCTGAGCAAGCCCTTTTCCAATAGGGCAAGGAACTGGTGTCTGAATTTCCTGCAATCAAGGCGCAGCGCCACTTCACGGTACAACGATGTGTTTTTCACCATAATATGTTCGTGCAGGTCGACAATGCCAAACTCGGTACGGCGGTACAATGTGAATCCTTCTGCTCCAACGTTGAACCGCATCTTTTCCCCCATCTTCTGTGTTTTCCTACATGTATACAGTTAAATGTTATTAGTCGACAGTGATCGGCAATCTCAGTGCCAGTAACCCAACCAAAGACATGATGCGTGGGTGCTTTGCTGTATATATATATATATGCTTGGTGATTCTATTTCCAGAAAATGAATGAATTCAGTTAGATCGCTCTGTAGTTAATAAGATACAATGGGAAACAAGAACTACAATTACTTGCCAGTTGAACAGTTTAAACTGCGGGAACCTACCAAGGCTCCCAACAAGCCTTGTAAAGGACACATGCAGTAGAACTAGCTCAACTCAGGTGGAAACGAAACGACGGTCAAGAACAGCACATACAATTCATAAATATATTTATCTACCAGTACTTATATCGGTATTGTTCTGGGTTTTTGGACTTTGGAGAGGGAAATCGGTAGAAACAGAACTCGATGAGTAGCTCTTATTGTTGGGATTGTCTGGGATTACTTGTACGTACCTTCGTCGACCTTGAGTGTTCTCCATGGACAAATTTAGCGGATCTCTATCAAAGCTTTCTCCAAACCGAAAAAGGCTACGATTAACGTTTCGTGCGGGTGTTAAAAGCTCTGTATAAGATGAAGAGGCAATTTACTCTGATGTATTGCGTGGGTCGAAGAGTGGTAAGCTTTATTGATTTTTTTTCTAGAAGAGAAAAAAGCGCGTGGGTCTGGACTGCTCGAATTCGAACGCAACGTTTACTCAACTATACTATAAAAGCTCGAACTGTCAAAGCACCGCGCAACCATCAAGGAAGGGACTGCCTAGTACGTGACCTAGTTGGACATCTAAGATCCCGGTCAGTAGTGTTCTAGTCCGTCCTGTGTATTAGATTTTTTTTCAATAATGGAAACTTTTTATTATGTTTCCGGCCTCTGTTTTCGTGTGTATTATAGATACCAATATTCTTCTTCTTTTTCTTCCTTTTTCCCCCATTTCACTAATATGCCGCAGAAAAACTTTTTTTGCCCCATGCGTACGGCGTACCCGACTACCCGTGTGTCCAATTTAGGATCACATGTGCATATATAGCAGATTTGTGCTATCCCTTGCCGCAAAGATCCAACGATGATTTGTTCAGTCGCACTCGCACATGAGACACCACACAAACTGGCACTACAACAGTGTGGTCTAAAAATTCGTAGTGGTGACTACAACTACAAATGAGATCTTACTAGTAGAACACGGCGCGCTATCGCTTTCCTTGCATAGATGCAATGATGTGTGCTTCTTTTTGTCCCTTTAATGGCTCTTGAAGATTTGGTACCCTGTTTTTTCGTGAAACGCCACTCTATATGGCACATAAAACAAAGGGACATTGGGGAATTATATGAAGTCATGGATATACAGAGCTAGAGAATATTCAGAGAGACGATTGATGATATACTCTGCTATATTTTGGTAATGAAATAGAAGTATATATACTCAATACAACGGTCTATACCAAGATACAAAAGCTGGTTCTCAAAAGGAAGAAAGGAGAACTGGGCCCCTCAAGAAAAAAATCGATGAACCAATTAAGTTGTGACAGCATGTTGAGTTTACAAATGTAAGGTTGATTTTTGATAAATACTTGTGTGCTCATTGAATTTGGTTCCGTTAATATGCATCGTTGCTATCAGAACCCGACATCATATTCAATACCCTCATTAGACAAATGAGCAGCTCAAAGCAGAAAAATGCCACATCTAAATTGTACACTAAATTATGTCCTTGATAAATTTCCAAACTCAGTGAAAAAGACACCTTTCACTATTTTGTACAATGAAGCTACATCCATGCTCCCTGACTTCTCGTTAGCTTTGTATGCTAAAGTTTTCCTTTCTTGCCATAAGCAGCACGTAAGTAACTTATCCAAATTAGCTTTCTTTAGAACCATCCAATGAAACAGCCCGGAGGATGCACCTAGGTGAAGTGTATCCGTGCTATGAAAAAAATTCTACATTGATGAAATAGATGGGCATTAGTAACTAATCAAGATTTTTTTCATTGCTACGAAGCAAGTTGCAAACATCACTGTCCATGGAATTGCGCAGAATCACAGGTTTTGAGACAATCTTGTGTAATATTAATAAATTTGGGATCTTCAACAGTAATCTGGTAAATAAAATTCAAGACAGCCATCATGATGTTCTGTTCTGACCCCTAAATAAAACTGAAAAACTGTTATGATTTTTTTAGAGAAATCAAAGATCCTTTCGAGCACTGTACACACATATATTGATCTATTCTATAATAAACCATGGATCTCAAAGGTCTGTGTTCAAAACCAAAAAAGCCATCATATATTCTGATAATGAAAGCAACATATACAAAGCCAATCAGATTAAGAGAGCATCACCTCGAAAAAAAGGCATGAGAGGGCAGCCCCCTGAGGTTACCAGTAAGCAAACAAGTCCCTTGCTCATGACATTTCAGAAACCAGAATATCTCCATTTTCTCATTTCAACGCGAGAAACCAGGTGCGGTGCGGCTGTGAACAAAGAAACTACCACCAAGCACATCCGTTTGATTGAACTGAACTATAAGAAAGCATGCGAAAACAAGGGAATTTGAACCTGGGTTCAGACACCTTCCTTAATTCTAGTTGTAGATGACTCTTTTTTCGCGAACGCCTAGTTGTAGATGACTCGTGAGCGGTGACAACAGTAATCTCGTTCTTTTTCCTAACAACCTTTGGTTTCGGAGGTGCTGGTGGTGGGGCATCTGGATTAGCTACAGGAATCAACCTCATGGACGTAACCAAAAAGACCATGGTGATGCCGTTCCCATTGCCGGTGAGTTTTTGCAGAGGCGGCCGAGGGTGGATATGGACGGCGAGCCCGACGGCGCGCTGGTGAGCGGGGCAGCGTGCGTAGACCAACCGAGCTGCGTGCGTCGAGCCGGCCGTGAGCATTTGACTTTTTTTTTCACGATTCAGTTTCCCCGATGGGAACCGTAGCTACACAAAGAAAGCAGGGGCAGTACCGTCAATTGCAATATTCTCTCTTTCTTAGTTTAATGAAGTGTGTATTGGCTAATAGCCTTAGTTGGATAGTGTCTTTTGGCAAATACAAAATTGAATGATGTCCTACAGCAAAGACCAAGAAAGAAGGTGTCTTCCAGCAAATTTTGCCTTCCTTCTGATGATGTGCGAACTGAGGGCGGCGTCGACGGCGAGAGAGTTACAACAAAGAGGTGGACTGAGCAGACACTACATATCACCTTAAGAACAAGGTAGCCTATTTAAATCTTGTTTGTACCTGTTGCTCACAGTTTAAAAAATGCAATGACCCATGAACATTGCCACATTGGTTAGGTTTTGTGATCTTAAATTTTTCTTTGGATTCAACATTTCATAAGACTTGGTTCAATATAACCGTAGTTTAACAATTTACAATAAATAATATCACATAGTTCGGTGTGCTGGAAGGCCTAACCGAGCACATGTAGCCACGTGCGATGCGGCGGTGGAGGTGGGCAGTGCCGGAGTGAGGGCCTGTTTGGTAGAGCTTTCAAAGCAGCTTCTGGATCGGATTCTACTCCTAGAGTCACGAATCTATCCAGGCACTTTCTTTCAAAACGAATTTTGCTCCTAGAATCAAGAATCTGTCCAAACACTTCCTTTCAAAATGAATTTTGCTCCTAGGGTCAAGAAGCACTTCTCCAAAATGAACTAGGAGGCAAAAGGTTAAAAAATGTAGCTCTTTCAGCTCCTCAACATTTTCAGAATCTGTTTTAATAACTAAAAGCATAACAATCCGATGGCCAAACACCTCAAAAATCCATTTTATTGGAGAATCCGTTTTTTAAGCCATGCCAAAGGGGCCCTGAGCCCCTGAGTACCGGGCCCCTATGTTGCTTTTAGGGCGTTAATTTTATCAGGTTTAAGTCTCCTTCGCTACTGTGCCTCCTCCTCCGTGAGGTTTTGTCTTGATGAACTACTATTCCCATTCCCTGGAATGCTTATCCGTTTGATCCGTGCCTTACAAGTCTCATGAGATGGTTGTGGTAGTGTAGATTCATTGTGCGTGCCGTTTTATCCTTAACTGCAAGTATTTGATTGTTGGTCGATTTTACAGTATCGTTTGTGCGGTGGCTCTGTGCATTCTGGACAATGTGGGAATTATTCCTACGTACGCTCTGAACAATTTGGGAATTCCTGCTTGACCGAGCAGGCGAACCGGGGCGAACAGGCAAGTCCAGCTTCTGCCGCCGTTGTACTGCGCTATGCTGCTTCCGGTTCCACCGGCGAGCGCACACCTGGACGGTCTTTGCTGCTTTCCAGAAGCAAGCTACTGGATGTGAGTCGTATGACAACAGTGCACGAATCATGAACCGCGGGCTGGCCGGGTTGCACAGAACGGATCGGATCGCTTTGTCAATGCCGGCCTGCTGTGCGCTGCACCACCCTTGCCCTTTCCCTTCGTGGCAGCACCGCCCGAAGCCGCCGCCCCCTTGCCCTTTCCCTTCGTGGCAGCGCCGCCCGAAGCCGCCGCCCCCTTGCTCTTGTTCTCGCTGGACGCCATGGAAAACGGAACACAAAGCGGAGCGGAGAGGGAAAAGTGCGGTTGCAGAGGAAGATGGATGCCGACGCCACCCACTCCGAGTCTCTTCTACAGTATTATATATGCGCGGGACGCACAGGCCACAGCCAGCCCAGTGCCCACCTGGTGGTGCACGCCGCGTCTCCCGTGGGTACTGCTGGTACATAAGCACTCACTCACTGACAGATAGGTCCGAACGCACTTGTCAGTGACATGTACCAACAATAATGCAGAGGATTCCAACTCCTCTCGTGGTGCATTCCGAGTCGCCGAACCCTTGCGCAAGAAACCGGGCGGTGCAAAAGTACAGCAGCATATCGCAGATCTTGTCTCCTCCCTCGCTTGGTCTTATCCGGGGCTGCTCTTCGAAATAACTTTTGTTTTCTCTATACATTAAAACCATGATTTTTTTATAGATAAAAGACACAGAATGGAAGAGCAGAACATTTTTTGATTAAATTGACAAAAACATAAACATAAGCAGTCGATCAAACAAGTGTAGCACGCCTGCAAAGGAAGAGCAATACTGATCTGAGAACAGAATCTACATCTTTCGGCCACCGAGCAGGAAACAGAGCAGACCATGCCGCAGAACAGCACAGCGCGAGCAGATGCATACAATGAATATTATCAAATCCCTACGGGGCCTTTGCCTCCGCTATCTACTGATATCTATTCTCCGATACTGTATTATCCACATGGACTCAAAGAAACCACTTGGTGAAAGCAGCTTCAGTCATCATCTTGACCAGATTGATCATCAGGGTCGAGAAACGAGCCAATGGACTTGCGAAGGATGTGGATGGATTTGTCATCCTGAACCATGAACACAGAAGTAACGACTTAATTAGTGAACCGTGCAATTCTAATCTGGATAATCAGGCATGGTGACAAAATTCTTAGAACCCGACATTGTATGTTTCAACCATGTGTACTGAACATATACCTGCTTCATCTTCTTCAGAGATTCTTCTGCATTTGCTATCTTCTCTGAAAATGTTTTCTCCAGTTCAGACAGAGTAGTCTTCTCCTTCTTCCCTGCTTATTAAAGCCAGCATGTAAGAGCAATAAAGTCATGAGTGCAACAGACAGAACAAAGCTGTTTACTTACTCTGCAGCTCATACTGCATAAGCAATTTTTCTTTGGCATCTTCAAACTTTGAGAAAAGGTCTGCAGAAAATAGAAGGAAGATAAATTGATTTGATACTAACTGATGGCAACAATCTATTTTTTTTTACAAAAAGAAAAATCCAACATAAGCACCAACCGCTTATGTTGTAAATGCTTGGTGTCCTAGTCTCACTCTCACGACCGCCACACTTGCATGGTTTTGTAATCCACTTTATGCCATGTGAATGTTCCATTGCCCACGTGGATTCAACATGAAACATCATCCGACCCCCAACTCACTCTATGGGTAAATACCACAGTATCCAATCAGCACTATTTTAACCCACGAATTATTGGATTATGGTAATTATTAGCTACACAAATGTTAGTAAACTAGGATATGCGAATAATGAAGTAATGGATTTTCATTCATTGAACTGATATATATAGGTTCCCTCTGACAACTTAGAACTATTAGGAACAAATGCCAAAACTCATTCATAGGCAATTGTTATCTGAATCCAAGATCTAAGTATGTAATATTCTAGATGAAACATTAACAATATTGCGGACCTGAGCGAGCATGATATTTTGCTTGAGCATGACTTATGCTAGATACAGACTCGGAAGACAAGAAATTGAGAACTACCAGATATGCGAAATGCCTCCGAATAGAGGGTGGGGCATCATAGCTCTTTCTGGCCTACCTTTGAAATTTTGTATGTGTGCAGCTTTGTCTTTGCAGAACTTGTCATGAGTTGCTTGAAATTTGGTGTACTCATTCTTCAGCAAACCTTCGCACTGCATAGCATACAGAATCTTCCATAAACAAAACTGAAATCAGATTGTTAACCAGAAGCATCAGCATCAAATACAATACCTCTTTTGAAGTCTTTGACAGTGCTTTCAGAAAATTCTGCCTGCACATGAACATAAAGGACAACTGTCAGGAAATCTTTCATTGAGTTCATAGTATTTACAATCAAGAACTGGAGAAGGACCACATCATTTCTCCAAAGAAAATAACAATAACATGCATTTCCATAGGAACACTAGATGAGGTGATTCATATTGGTTAGTTAGTTGCCCACCTTTCCTTCTCAAACTTTGTCTTCGTGTCCTGTACCATAGTCTGAATCTCTGCTGCCACACTGCAATTTAAGATAAAACTGTTAACTATGCCCTATGCACTCTGATAGCATCACAGAGATGAGTACAGCATCCAGATAGAAAAAAATATCTTCATACATCTAAAACAGTAGAACAGAAAGGATTTAGAAGATTCCGGCATTGATCATGCTAATCGGAAAAGTATGATATCGATGTTTAGTCTCAGCTCACTTGCCAGGTACCATGGTAGATGCAAGTCAGTCAGATAACACGTGCTTCAGTTAATATTTTCTTAAGCATAAGCAAATGAAGTAACTACAAAATGTGTTATCATCAACCACAACATTCACTAATTCACAGAGCATCTATGCATTCACGAACAACTTAGCAATCATGGCATGTCCTGGTATTAATTTGTGGTTTCAAGCATAGACATACAGAATGAACATGTCAGACGACGCAATGAACCTGTAACACTCACACTTGCTTTTATAACATTGCTTACATTGGAAATTTATGAGTCTCGATCAATCAATTTGAGCCAAATTTTGCAGATATCGAAGCAAATGTGGCACATGTCGTGCACCACAAAACACAACAAGCCTCCCTCGATTGACACTAGCACGACAAAAAAATCCTACAGAACGAAATGATTGGATGGGTGCGTGGCGACCGAAATCACCTGGAGATGGCTTGCTCGGTCTTCTTCTGACCGTCCTTGTGGGCCTTATCCTTGATCTGTCGCAGCAGCGTGACGATCTCCTTCATGTCACTGCGTCCGCCAATCGCATGGAAGCACCCCAGATCATGAAAATCACAGAGAAATTGGTCAGTTCATCGACAGAAAACGGACACAAACCAAGAGAGGTAGTGCCAAATTCGCAGCGAATGGGAGCGCAATCAGGAAACCCTTGCTTGGACCCCTTTACCCAGACGATCTCGACAGCGGAAGCGCTCCAGATCCAACGTAGAGCACGAACAGAAAAGGGAGGGGCCGGCGTAGGAGGGGGAGAGCAGGGTCACCTGTCTAACTCGTGGTCCGAGTCGTCCATGTCGCGCCGCCTCTTGTCGGAGAGGAGCGCATCGGCGGGGTCCTTGGTCGCTCCGCCACGCTTCGCGCCACCGCCCGCCTTCCCCTTCCCTTCGCCGCCGCCGCCGTCATAGCTGGTGGCCGCGACCGCTGCGCTGCCTCGCTTCGGTGTGCGCCAAGGGCTTTGCCGCCTTTGGGGATGGTGAGCCCGTGTGTCTGGTTCGCGGGGTTTGGAGTGGGTGCGGTGCGGCTCGGTGACAGTGAGCCAGAGTGCCTGACACTGCGGACTGGGCAGTGGAGTGGAGAGAGGCGTTGGGGGCCAAGGGGCCAAGAAAGAAACTGGAGGCCTATTTTGAGCCCATCTGGCTTGTTCTGGGCTATGAGAAACCCATATTTACCACTTAGAATTGGAGCCCATTTGATAAATAGTATGCCCAAATCAAATGCATTTTTTTGTTCTTTTTTCTGACCATAGAAATTAGTGGATTCGAAATGATCACAACTTTTTTCCTTCAGGAAACTTGTACGTACATTTCAGCATCATAGATAGACACACGCCCTTCCTTTACTTTTATGTTTCTTTTTTGATATGTACTACAAGAGACTGGCCCGGTGATCAGTCTTGAGCTAGTGCACTATCCATCAGATTTTCCCTGCACGGGAGGCGCGGTACGGGCCACGTCGTCCAAGAGCCCGTGCACCACACAGAAGTCTTGGGTGAACCTACTGACACACCGACCCCATCGTAGATTTGTCCCACCAAACTTCCTCTGACACGAGTGGCTAGGGATGCCACTTCGCCTTCCCGCCACACATCACCGCCCCGCCCTCCGTTGCAGCAGAAATAATCCGACGTCACAGTCAACCAGCACGTATCACTGACATGTGGAGCACAAACGGCAGGACCGACCGTTCAGTGACCTTGATATTTTTTTTGTTCGAAGCAGAGCGAGAGCGAGAGTGGCAACGGCTCACCGCTCACTGACCTCTCGTCGTCCTCCGTCCTCGCCACGCGCCCACGCCCACTGACAGTACCATCTGACCCGCACGCATGAGCGATGAGCGCTCTCGCCTCACCCGCCGTCTCCTTCCTCCCGCGAACCCCGAACCCGAGCGCGAGCCCTAGCGCTCGCGCGCCGCCCGCGCGGCGGCGCTCTCGCGGGTCTCTTATGCCCGTGCCGTTGTGGTCGCGGCCGCGGCCGCCACCGGCGACCACTGGAGCGCCGACCACCAGCACCACTACCACGGCGGCAGGAGCGTGAACTCGGAGGAGCGCGCGGCGCCCGGGGTGCAGTGCGACGTGGACGTGGTGTCGTGGCGCGAGCGGCGGGTGCTCGGGTCCGTGGCCGTGGCCGCCGACGTGGACACACTGTGGCAGGTCATCACCGATTACGAGCGCCTCGCCGATTTCATTCCCAACCTCGTCCACAGGTCCGGATTCCCCATCCTCCCGATCTCGTCACAGGTTGCCACTTGCGAATCGTGATGCCAGTATGGCGTTTAACTGAAGATGTGTAATTGTTGTGATCCGATAATCGTGCTTTCAGTGGGAGGATTCCGTGCCCGCACGAGGGACGGATTTGGTTGGAGCAAAGGGGCGTGCAGCAAGCGTTGTACTGGCACATCGAGGCGCGTGTTGTGTTGGATCTCCAGGAGGTCCCCGATTCGGTATGTGGTGTTATCACTGCAGTTTAAGTTGACACAGTTGTTAGTTGAATTGTGTTTCAGAAGCCATAATAGTCACTGTTATGAGGTAAATTGAAACTGGTACAAAAAAAATGGTGGTTTCTTGAATTTGCCGTGCTGGAGAATTTTCTGATTATCCATCATTGTTTGACCATTAGGCTTGAATGCATTTTCTTTCTTCTATTAATGTTTCAGCATGAGTTGTTCACCTTGTGAGCTAGGCTATTTTGTTTTATTGTCTTGAACGTTTTCAGTTGTACAGTAAGTTGTATTTGTCAAATTATACATGACAATTCCCCATTCAGATCAATGGCCGAGAACTCCATTTCTCCATGGTTGATGGTGACTTTAAGAAGTTTGAAGGAAAATGGTGCGTCAGACCTGGTCCAAGGTGGGCATTTTACAATCATTGATTTATTTATTTAGAATACTCGAGAGAAGGTGCTAGTGTGCAAAATCTAGAAAGTACATACGTCTTATTTTCTCTACTGTTTATAGCTTTTCCTCTGGACAGTTTATTTGTTTGTGAGTTATTAGTAGATCGGAGGCTTGGAATTATTCGTTAGCACAATGGGATTTTTCATTATCAAGTCTAATATGTTTTACAATGGTAGCAGGTCTGCGAGTGCAGTTTTGCTGTATGAAGTTAATGTGATACCAAAATTTAACTTCCCAGCAATATTTCTTGAGAGGATTATAAGGTCAGATCTTCCTGTGAATCTTCGAGCCTTAGCTCGTAGAGCTGAAAAGATTTATTTAGATAGTCAAAGATGTAATTCAAGAACACTTCCTATTGGGGGATCAAAGTCATCTGCTTCTCAACTCAACTTACATAGTGCAGCAGTTCAGACTGATGCAATTTCTTCCAGCAAGTTCAAGGAAGTACCTCCCACATTTGGTGTTAATACTGTAATTGCTTCACCTCCTTCTGAGTCAAATAGCAAATGGGGAGTATATGGAAATGTATGCAGACTTGATAGACCTTGTGTGGTAGATGAGATACATCTTCGACGGTTTGATGGCCGCTTGGTAATTTACTAGACTTGAATCATTACTCAATGAATTATTATCCTAAGGAAATGTCACTAAAATCTTTCAACTCGCTTATGCAATGGTGTGCATGAAGGAACATGATGGGGCTCACAGGTGCGTTTTTGCTAGTATAACTGTAAAAGCACCAGTTCGAGAGGTATGGAATGTTCTCACAGCATATGAGAATTTGCCTGAGTAAGTATTTTTCATCTTTCTGCAGTCTTTGGAGTTCACAGTCTGATTTTTTAGAGTATGTTCTGACTTTGCCATCTGATAGATTTGTACCAAACCTGGCTATTAGTCGGATTGTTCTTCGTGATAATAACAAGGTCCGGATAATGCAGGTAGGAACAGTGGTTACATTTTTATTTTCTCCCGTTCTATTTTGCTGTTTATCATTAAAATTGATGTTGTAGATAGTACCTTCAGCTGTTCTACCATGCTGTATGACAATACACAGTTTGTTTTCTGCCTGACTATTGCCTGTGCTATGATTTTTCCCTTTCCCCCACTATGCTTTTTGTAAGAAAGTAATGTAAATTTGTGATCTTTCAACATTTTTTTTCTGAAGGAGGGTTGCAAAGGCCTACTGTACATGGTTCTTCATGCCCGTGTTGTTATGGATCTCCGTGAAAAACATGAGCAAGAGATCAGCTTTGAACAAGTTGAGGGTGATTTCTACTCATTTAGAGGGAAATGGCGCTTAGAACAACTTGGTGATCAGCATACCCTATTGAAGTACATGGTTGAGACTAAAATGCATAAGGATACCTTTCTCTCTGAATCTATTCTTGAAGAGGTACAGCAGAAAGGCATTCTAAGCTTATAACTATGTTTACAAATTTAATATTTGGTTATTTATTATTTTTCTTTTTTGATCTCTTTTTATTTGAGTTATCTCTCAAGCCGTTTGTTTTATTATATATATATTTCAGGTCATATATGAAGATCTTCCTTCAAATTTATGTGCGATCCGTGATTACATTGAAAAGGCTGGAGCTGAGGATAGCGACTCCACAACTCATTCATTTGCAGCTACAGACTCAGATGTGGTTGGTATTGGTTACACACAAGGCAGGCATTCAGAGCAAGCATCTGCATCTTGCTCTTCCAGTTCTACGAAGCAGAGACCAAAAGTCCCCGGCTTGCAAAAAGACATTGAGGTTCTCAAGTCTGAACTTGAGAATTTCATTTCAAAATATGGTCAAAATGGATTTATGCCTAAGAGAAAGCATCTCCGGTCACATGGAAGGGTGGATATAGAAAAGGCAATAACACGCATGGGTGGTTTCCGGAAGATTGCCAGCATAATGAATCTTTCTCTTTCTTACAAAAATCGAAAACCAAAAGGTTACTGGGATAATCTGGAAAACTTGCAAGAAGAGGTAATATACCTTTACCTCCCCGGCTTCGTCCTCATGCATGCTAGATGTGCAACCTGGCACGTGGCAAATTCCTGTAGCTTTGAACAATGTTCTATAATATATTGCAAACTAAAAATTTTAACTCCTGTTCCTTGAGACTGGTCAGTCAGAGATGATAGTACGCGTTCAACAGTAAATGCTGTGTTCTTCAGCTTTTAGCATGTTTGCATTATGATCACAATTTAATAATGGTCACTACCTACAGATCAGGCGATTCCAGAAGAATTGGGGAATGGATCCTACATATATGCCTAGTAGAAAATCTTTTGAGAGGGCAGGTACTTGATTACTTTTGTTTACATCAGCTTCTGGTTTAACTTGGCGTTTTATCGTCTAATTGTCCGGTAGCTCATGACCTAGTAGAGATATTTCATTGTTCTAGACTATATGAACTTTTATAGGTTCAGAGCAGTAGCTATATTACTGCATTACTTTGAACATCTGATTATGCTGGTGTGGCTTCATATTAGTACTACAGGATTATTCATGTAAGAACATTCTTTACTTATATGTATACAGTCATTGTCAGAAAAAACTTGTTGCCCTTAATTAGGTCGAATGTGAAAGTGGTTCAAATTCTTTCTCAAGCAAAAGCTGTTCAAGTTGATGACTTCATATTCTTTCTTGATGAAATGATGTTTTTGCTTCTCATTATTGATAGGGCGTTACGACATTGCTCGAGCATTGGAAAAATGGGGTGGGGTGCAGGAGGTTTCTCGTCTTCTATCTCTTGAACTCAGAAGACCAAGAAAACGAGCAGACTCAGATGACGAGAGACAATCTGAATCACCATCTTGCATGACAAGGAGGCACAGAATTAAACCGGATAAATCCAACACGTCGCCAGATGCACAAAAGTGGCTCCTGAAGCTGAAGGATTTGGATGTCAACTGGGTGGAATACTAGTGCCCTGGTAAAGAAATAATCTATCCTGATTCACTAATTCATTTTCTTCTGAAGATCATCTGGGAGTATTCAGATTCTCGTGGCTCTTGGTCCTCGGCTGCTGTATCTAGAACAACGACTCCGTTTGGTGGCAGTCCAATTAATTTTTGATTTGGCCGATTAAAGCTCTTAATTCAATAAGGGGAGCATTGTTGGGTCATAGTCTTATCTGCTGGATTGTAGATAGTGTTTGTTAACAAAGGGACATAGTGTTATGTGTCAAAAACTTAAGGGCACAACTTTGTAATGAGAAATATACGCGATTGTAAATAAAGTGAAACCATTTGCTTTCAGCCGCTCGTAAAAATAAGAAGAAAAAAAGGTCCCGCCGGGATTCGAACCCAGGTCGCCAGATTCAAAGTCTGGAGTGCTAACCACTACACTACGGAACCATTGTTGTATGAATATATTTCTTTATTTATATATTGTTATTAAAACCACCTTTTCTTTGCCTGCACCGATCTAACGTTCCCTTTTGTTTTCATTACAGTACAGTATACATTTGCAGAGCACGTGCATTAGCACTAAGCATTGGGCGTGTATGAGACGTACGGACTCAGCCTAGTCTGTCCTCTTCTAGCTAAAACGCATACTAATGGCCGGACGGATTTTGCAGTCTTTAGTCCCTCTACCTTCCAAAAGGATCACATTCCCTGAACCTGAACTACGCCACAAGTCCTAACAGAGCTTTTCTTCAGCCCCATAGCTGATGAAAGCAAAAGGGGTAGTACAAAACAACTGTTCCCTCGTTAATCTGGTACACAAGTCTCGGTCACATGTGTTTGCAACTGCCTGTGATGACAGGGTGGCACAACTGACATGACAAGATGCAAACGTTTCCCGAGCAAGAGTTGAATACTACTTGATCCAAGAGTTTACTCTCGGACCCCCAGCATTAATAAACAACATAAAAGCTGACGGAGACGCCTGTCGAACGATCCTGCTCATTTTCTGCGAACAATTCCAGAAGTGCGTTTAATTTGCCATTCTCCAGATGGCAACGCGTTGGTCTCGCATGACGGCATGAGGAAAAAAAACAGAAGACTTTGCAACAGTATGGATAAGTGGCAGCCTCACAAAGTAACGTATGCAATCAGTCTCATCAATTGCTTCGAATTTCATAACTGAAATAAAGAAATCAAGTGACAGGACATACAGTAGTAGTATCCGTTTTCTGAAACAAAATTGGTATCAATGCTGCGACAGATAGCCTCATTTTTTTTCAATAAATACATCAATTCAGATGAATCTAATTTCGCTACTTACATAGTTTACAGGTTGCATTATTTAGCTCACCACGCTACAGACTATGGGGGAAAAAGATCCCGCGACAGTGAAGAACTCCTTTGTTTGTTTCACCGAGGGGGAGGGCCGAGATAAGATGAGCGATAGAAATCCAACCTACCGATTCCCTAATTGCTCAATGATCTGTACATTTTGCTGCTCAGATCCCATGAGGCATTCATCAGATCGATGAAGCTGATGAAGAATCACATTGTCATGTAGGGCTGCGTGGATCGCTGGGCTCGGGCCACTCTGTCACGGTTGACCGACGCGGAGCGGTCCAACGCGATCTCGTCGCGCTCCAGGTTGGGTGACGGCGTTGGCGCGACCGGGGCGGAGGACGCGAAGGTGGAGACCATGCTGGTGGCGCTGCCGCTGGTGGCCGTGGTGGCGCTGAGGAAACTGTCGGAAGACTTTGGCGGCGGCGGCCTCTCGAGCTCCATGATCCCCTCGAGCATCTGCACCACCTTGCCCATGGACGGGCGGTGCGCCGGCTGCTCCTGGATGCACCAGAAGCTGACCTGGAGCGCGCGGTGCACCTGCGCCGTGTCGACGTCTTCGCCGGGGAGCTTCTTGTCAAGGATGGCGGCGATGTTGCCGTTCTCGTACTCGTCGTACGCCCACACGGAGAACTTCTTGCGGGCGGTCTCGTCGGAGACGTCGAAGTTGCGGCGGCCGCTGACGATCTCGAGCAGCACCATCCCGTAGCTGTAGACGTCGGACTTGGCGGTGATGGGCAGGTTGGCGAGCCACTCGGGCGCCAGGTATCCCCTGGTTCCGCGGACGCTGGTGAGCGTGCGGTGGCGGTGGTCCTTGGGGTTGACGAGCTTGGCGAGGCCGAAGTCGGAGACCTTGGCGTTGTAGTTGTCGTCGAGGAGGATGTTCTCGGGCTTGATGTCGCAGTGCACGATGCAGTCGCGGCACTCCTCGTGGAGGTAGGTGATCCCCCTGGCGGTGCCGACGGCGACGGCGAAGCGCGCGGGCCAGGGAAGGGGCGGCTTGTCCTTGTCGTCGGCGAAGAGGAAGGCGTCGAGGGATCCGTTCTTCATGAACTCGTAGACGAGCAGGCGGTGGCGGCCCTCGGAGCAGAAGCCGATGAGGCGGACGAGGTTGAGGTGGTGCGTGCTGCTGATGGTGGCCACCTCCATGCGGAACTGCTTCTCGCCCTGCTCGATGCCCTCCAGCCGCTTGACGGCCACCACGGTGCGGTTGGCCAGCACGCCGCGGTACACGGCGCCGAAGCCGCCGGCGCCCAGCCTGTCCTTGAACCCCTTGGTGGAGCGCTGCAGCTCGCGGAAGGAGAACTGCACCGGCGCGCCCGACGCGTACTCCAGCAGCGCGTACTGGGCCGACGCCGGGCCGTACTTGGGGCTGTGCCGGCACAGGAACCACCACAGGGCCCACTCGCAGAGGACCAGCCCGGCCACCGCGCCCAGCACCACGATGGCCACCACCCAGGCGCGGACGCCGCCCGAGTTGCCCCGCGACGACCCGGCCCCGGCACCCGGGGCGGGATTCGCGATCCCGGGGAAGCACACCTGATGAACTCAAAAAAATTTCAATTAATTTTTTTCAATTAACAAGGAAAAGAAGGACAAAGTTGGGAAGAAGGAGCTGCGCAAGACCTTGACGAATGAGGTGCTGGGCAGCGCGGCGGACTGGTACGCGCTGACGAAGCTGGAGACCTTGAGGAAGCAGAGCCCGGAGCCGTCGGAGAGCGCCGTGGAGGCCACGCAGGAGCTGCCCGAGAGGCAGTTGAGGCGGCACGCCGTGATGCCCACGAAGAACTGCTCCGTGGTGATCTCGGGCGGGTAGGTGAGGAACTGGGTGTTGTCCAGCGCGAGCATGGTGGAGTTGCCGGGGCAGCTCTGCAGATCCTGCGTGCGCCTGCACCCGCCCCGGGGATTGCCCGGGTCCCGCAGCTCGAAGTTCCGCGACGGGCACCCGCACACCGGCGCCGTGCCGTTGTAGCTGCACACGCCCATGTCGCCGCAGAAGCCGAACACCAGGCACTGGTCCGCCACCGCCGACCACTGCTCCGCCGCCGCGTTGCTGCCGCGCGTGGCGCTGTACGCGCGGAAGTTGCCGTCCGCGTCCAGCCGCACGAACCGCAGCATGTCGCCGCTCTCGCCGTAGTTGCTGCTGTAGGCCACCACCACGGGCGACGACAGGGTCCCGTCCGTCAGCGACACGATGCCGTTGCTCTGCATCGTCAGCGTCGGCGCGCTCAGCGTGCGGTTCGCCGTGAAGCTCGAGTTGTACCCCTTGTTGAAGTAGGTCACCGCGTTGCCGCCCTGGGCCCACCGCAGGGTCAGGTTGCCCGTGCCGCGGTCCACGCTGAAGACGTAGGAGCCCGAGGTGAGGTTCATGCCCGAGCTCAGGTTCTGGGACATCACCACCGTGTCCGTCGGGTGCTCGAACGACTGCCACACCGTCGCCGTCGCGTTCTTCAGCACCAGGTTGCCGCTCTCCTGCACGGCCGCCGACGACACGCCCAGCCCGCCGGTGTTGGACGACCACACCGCCGCGCCGGATCCGTTCACCAGCTGGAGGTCGCCGTTGCTGGTCAGCCGGAGCGACCCGCCCGAGTCAACGGCCCCCGCGGACCACACCGGGACGCCGCCGGCGTAGGTGATGGAGGCCACGAACAGGGACGGGGAGCTCGGAGACGCCGTGAAGGACAGCGAGAAGGTGTTGTTGGGGGACGACCACGCCGCCCCGGAATTACTTCCTGCCGAGAGGGTCGATCCCAGCGGCATGTCCGCGCCATGGCACAGCAGCGGAACGGCGACCACCAGGCAGCAGAGCGCAGACGACGACGAGATCTCCTCCTCGGATCTCCTCCACCCGCATCTTCCCCCTTCTTCGACGCCGATTGCCGATTGCCGATTGCCGATTGCAGCAGCAGCTAATCCTCGCAGCAAAACCCACCTACCATGGGGCATGGCCCTCTTCGCCTGCGCAATTGGGCAGATATTTAGCAAACCGAAATGTGATTCTGGTCTCTCGGCGCAATTCGGCAGGAGGACCTACTACCAGTGGAGTGGAGGAGGAAGGATCTCGGACTGCTCCGGCTTGACTCGGAGGAGAAGAGTAATAGCGAGCAGTTGAGGTTGGAAAAATGTCCAATGCGTTTAGAGCGATAGTGACGGTGACGCGCGCTTCCCGGCGGCGGCTCCTCTCCTCTGTGGAAACTACTGTCAGGGGGGATGAAATTATTGTAATCCCGTTTCGTGTAGACTAATTACAGCTTGATTGACCGTGAGATCCAGACTGTTCGAGGTGCGGTGCGACCAAAAGGCACGAGACAGAGTCTCACATCCGTGTGTTATCAGGAGCACCACCAATCAGTTCTACTAGAACGTAGTAATTCGTGGACTCAGGACCAGGTCTACGGTAACAGACGCTGAATCATTAGCGACGAAAACGCCTAGTTCAGTTGAGCTTGAGCTTGTCTCGAGTGGGGGAAACGGTAATCGTCCCAGAGGGTATCGACGGTTGAGAAATGAGAACAGAGGTCCGTGTGCTCGTGCTCGGGACTCTTGACCCAGTGCTGCTGCGCTGGACTGGACTGGGTTGGTTTGTGGTGGGTGGAATGGTCAACTTTGGACGGCTCCTTTGTTGCCTTCCTTTCTGCGACTTGTTTTCCTTTCGAATACAAGAGCTCAGTCCATGAAAAAAATATACAAGAGCTCAGTATTTGCTTTTTTGTGTACCCTGAAGTTGAAACGAGTTGAGGGATATGCCATACGTACAACGTTATTGTTATCTCGTTCTTGGTTGACTATGTCTGTCTAAAATACAATGGGCAGGAGAAGATACCCCTAAAAATGCGCCAAGATACCAGAGCACAATGATAGATCGCTGACAGGTCATCAATTATTTGGGAGTGGTGTTGAAATGAAGTCCATGAAAAGTTATGTTTCTACTTCCACATAATCTTACAAGTTTCTAGATGGACCGCACAACTTTTTTACTGATCCTGCGCGGACGCGACCCAACTATTTGGAACTGGACACACAACTGAAATGATCGGTAAAGAACAACAAACGTCGTATAACACTTCAGTATGGACGAAAAGGCTTGTTTTATGCTCGTTGAAGAAGAACATTTGTTAATTTACGACCAGAAAGAAGGGGCGATTTCTAGCAATGACGAGACCTGCTAGGGAGTAGGGAGTTCCAAGCATGAGATGTACAGCCGTGCAACAATCTGATCGATGTTATTCACCTGTGGAGTTTTTGCCTAGGCGTTCCAACCACTGAGACTAGAAATTTTGTTTTTATTTTTAACTTTTCCAATTTTACAGTTTAGTGTTTGTTTTGATTTTAGTGGGTTACATGAAGTTGAGAGTTGAAGAATACGTAATGCAGATGCGGCATTATTGTTATATCTCGTTGTTGGTTGACTATGTTTGTCTCAACTAATGAGCAAGGGAGGATGTGAGGTGCATGATCCCCCTAAAAATGTGTTCAGATAGGATAGCGAAATGAAAGGTTGACAGATCATCAATTATTAGGTGATGGTGTTAAAAAAATCCAGGATTTCTTACACTTGTCCTTTTATATATTTGTGTTGGTTTCTAAATGAACCAGGACCACCCACATCTTCTTTAGAATTCTATGTAAACTATTTCAAATTTCATAAGGTTGCACACAATTGAAATTTCAGAAGAGCAAATGAACGACATTTATTTGAAGAAAAAAAACTTATGTTACTGAGGTTGAAGAAGAAAATCTGCTAGTTTACGACTAGAAGAAATAAGGAGTGATATTTTTTTTATCCAAGTGAACACAATACACACGTCCACACATCTTATCTCTACGAGCGTTTTCGAAAGACTATGCCAGTTTAATCTTGAGATTCAATAAGTCACCACATACCAAAGAACATCGTCTCCTACTAAAAATGTAACTAAGGGTGTGTTCGTTTCCGGGTATATAACTTTTAGAGGGTCAAATCAAAGAGAATTTTATCATTTTGGAGTACTAAATAAAGTCTAATCTCGAAACTAATTGCAGACCCCCTATCTAATTCACGAGGCGAATCCAACGAGGGTAATTACGGTGTTATTAGAAGATGTTTACTGTAGCATCACTGTAGTAAAACATAGATTAATTAGGATCATTAGATTCGTCTCGCAAATTAGAGGGGGTCGTGACATAGGTTTTGTCATTAAATTAATAAAAGTACTACTTAAATAGTAAGATTCTCTTTGATGTGATGGGTATAATTTTTAGAGGGCGAGGAAACGAACGGGGCCTAACTACAAATGTAACACCAATGTCAAATCTAATATCTAAAACGGATAAATTGATTTCACCATATGGAATCTAACTATGTGAGCTGGACTCAAACAACGACTTATAGCAAGGAGACTAGGATAAAGTTCCGTAGCTATCTCTAGTTGTCTGGCGTTTAGTTGGACAAGTTTTTTGTAGACCACCATATGGTATGCTAATTATTCTCAGTCATTACGGACGAATTAATTCATTTTGGTGTGTACAGGCAAATTTAGCTAGTGGGAATACGATGATGTTCACTTCCTGGATTAATTCATTTTGGTGAAACCCATTTCCAACCAGTTAGGCTAACTCCAACGAACGATCCATTCCGCACCGCATACCAAAATTAGGTCCTGAAAACTGAAATATCACCTTCCAACGGGTGACCCAAACGCCATAACCATTTTAGGAAGGCATGGCGTCGAGACCCACAAATGAAGAGCCTAGCATCGCGACCCAATCTTTCCGTCTGTGTTCCCCAGTCGTGCTTCGTGTTCCAGACGTCATGGGAGAGCACTGGAAGCTCAAATCAACATGGGGGGAAGGGGAGATGGCAGCTAGGGAATGGGGGAATCAGATCCCCTAGATGTTGCGGTTCTATTTGAGCCATCAATTTGCGGTATGGTTGTGGGGAACGGTTGCCGCAACGGAGAAGAACATGAATGGCCATGGCTGCTCGGGTCGAGCTCGGGGAAAAGAGGAAGGAGACGATGGAGCGAACGCAGGAGGTAGCTAGAGGCACGGGCAAGCTCGATGGTAACTCGACCGGCGCGGCGTGGCACACACAGAGACGGCACAAGGTGCGCGGTAGTCGCGGCGGAGCTGCACGGTGGTGGCGAACCTGTCGAACCGGAGACGAGGAGTAGTTTGTGGGTCTTCCGTTGGAGATACAAGTTTCTGGGTTGTGACCCATCAGACCCACAAGGACCCATTGATACTTTTGGGACTTCAAAATGAGTCTCCATCGTTGGAGACAGCCTTATGTGGAAATTAGTTGGCCCGCTCTCTCGTTAGTGTAGTGTACCCGTCATAGATGGGCCGCTCGTTGTTAATGTAGCTTGATAATGGGCTGCTCGTTGGTTAATGAAGAACAATAATATATGGCCCACTTGTACTTAGCCATCTACTATTCTACTTAGCGGCATAACGGCCTGGACTTAGGACTAGAAAATCTGGGCCATGTGTGCCAGTGCCAGGCGGCCGGCCATGAACAGCTGTGCCCCGGCCACACAGAGTCACAGATCACAAGAATGGAAGGTCGACGATCACTGCTAGTTTTTGCTTGGAGTAGCCACTAGCCAGAGGTGCTCAACCCCAGGTTTTTTTTTCTTTGCTTTGCATCTTTCCCCTGTGCTACGCTTTGAAGAATTCCCATCTTTTTTTTTTGTTTAGTAATGGTAAAACCTACTACTTTGGCTACAAGTAGCTACTGTACAACCCATTATTACAATATGCAACACTTCCGTCTGCAATGACGCACAAATGAAAAACACCAACCACAGAGTTATTAAAAGTAAATCCTATTAAAGCTAACACACAAGATACTTCCATGCGAGGACAAGACTGAATGTTTCTAAACGTTCTGCAGGATGATTTTTTTGGCATCGGAGAATCTAGTTGAGCGCCGAAAGTCAAAACAATGAAAAACTTAAATAAACTTTGTGCAACTGATTAAAGCTGTTGCGTTACGCTTTCGCTTGTCCAGAATCAGTTTCGTCCAACTGGTTAATAGTTACAGACAACAAATACTGTCAGATACTCTAATGACGCCATCTAATCTTAAAATGTTGCTGAATATTAGGCATAGGATTATCTCGTTCCAAGAGTTTGATCCGTTCGGTGAGACAGCGAGCATTACCCTGAGCTGCGTCATATGCTCTTATTAATCATTTCGTAATGTCAACGGTGGTGGGAAGTACTCTTGCATTTCTTTATCAGGCGAGAGCCTGTCAGCTGCGATTGTCCTGGAGCTCACTACTCTCTAACGAACATCGTGAAAATCATGATAGCAGCATGACAACTCACTTGGGTGCCTATGGTTCCGCGAAGATAGCTTTGAAATTTGACACGAGAAGCTTCGTTCCTTCAACGGCTCCGTCCATCGCGGAATCGCCGGTACAGACCAACAAGTTGTTCAGACACCGTGGTTTGTGCTTTTGAATGCCCAAAGATGAAGGATCGGAGAGCTGCAAACCAACAAGCTGTTCAGAATCGCCATGCAAACTATTTTCAGAGATGCAGATACATTATATATACAAACGTTGATCATTTGGAATAGCTAGTCAGAACACGCTGTTTGCTGATCTCCAAATCTGAACAGAAGATTGATGGAGCGAAGACAAATCTTATGGCGGTTCTAACAAACAATAGAGTACGTATTTTTTTAGAAAAGGGAATATGTACTAATATTCCAGCCTCTGTAAACAACAATAGAGTATGTATGTTGGTTGCTTTTTGATCCGTGTAAAAAACTGAGCCATTTCGTTTCTTTTAATCCTCGAGGTTGTGTAAAAGACTGGATTTGAGGTTGCTTGTACTCAATAGTCTCAAGCAAAATTGCTCTGGCTTCAGATTTTGGTAAACTGCATGCAGATAGTTGCAGGGCACCATATGCATATATTTATTTTTTGTTCAAGACCAAAACGGCAAAATTGCTCTGACTCTCGAATGCATTTCTCTTTATTTTTAATGAATTAACCTAAAATCTCCATTCTGAGCTTTAGCTTTGTATTGTACTATTCATCATCATTTAGCACACACCACTTCACAGTTTGTTCAAGGCCACGCAATATCTTGAGATAGTGTATTAGTGCAAAACAGGGACATATAGTGTTAATTTTGAGATGGTTTGTCAGTTAGCACACAGCCAAGACGTTGACGTTTGACCTGGGGCAATGAAACTGAGTGTACGGTACGGTTCCCCGGAAGTGAAAAGGAAACGGCGTATTTGTTTAAAGCGTCACACTCTACGTACGGCCAGTAGAAATGGCCAAAAGTTCAGGCAGCAGCCGTTCATGAAGTCATTAAACTTAGCTATCGTTATATCAGAGATCGAGCTTTTGATAGATCCACTCTCTAGTCCCTTCCGTCATACCTACGTCGGTTGTACGTCTACTAATATCTATGTGCCCGTATGTGAGTGCGAGTTTGGTTTTCATTCGCAGTGTACTGTTCAGGAAAACTATTGGTGATGATTAAAGTTTGATCCAGTGGTATATAAATACACAACTACAGACCAATATTTTATTATTTTGAATGTATAATATCATCAAATCAAAACAATATTTATCATGATTAATTTTTACTTTCGTGACAGTATAAGTGAACATCAGTACTAATAACTCAATGTAGTGGAAAATCTAGCTTAAAATATGTAGAGAGGTAGACACATGGTTGGACATGACCAGAAGGACCAATCCGCTCACCGTAAATAGTAGTAGTAGTAGTAGTACACCAAGAATCCTCCGTTGAAATAACACATACTAGCATTATTCGCTGTCGGCCGGGGTGATGAACCTGCATCTTCCTTGGTTTACTTGCTTGGGTGCGCACATGACCTTACTGTGCCAAATCAACGCTACTGAAAGAAAGAAAGGTTGGTAGAGATCACGACCTGCAAGCGAAGCCTACCCCTGGAATTGGCAAGAGAATATTCAACCATACATAGCTCGTGAAGCGCCTGATCCCGCAGTTCAAAGATTCCTCGCCACCGAGAATCTCTCATCGTTCGTAAGTTTATAAACAGCTTGTTTTTGCTGCACACGGCCGGTCAAAGGCCGTGGGCTCGTTGGTGGCTCAGCTGTCAGCTGTAGGCCACTCACCACAGCGCTACGCCCTCCTATATAAACGGTGTAGCCACCACCAGTCATCTCAAGTACACACCAGTTCCTCTTCTCTGTCGTCTGACCGAGACTCGCGCCAGAGAGTTCGTTCCAATTCCAAGTCATCGTCGTCGTCGTGTAGCTCTATAGGCCCGGCGGCGGTAAGATGTCCGGGGTTCCGTTAGCGTACGCGACGTCGGCGTCGGTGCCGGAGTGGCTGAACAAGGGCGACAACGCGTGGCAGCTGACGGCGTCGACGCTGGTGGCGCTGCAGAGCTTCCCGGGGCTGGTGGTCCTCTACGGCGGCATCGTCAAGAAGAAGTGGGCCGTGAACTCGGCGTTCATGGCGCTGTACGCCTTCGCCGCCGTGTGGATCTGCTGGGTCACGTGGGCCTACAACATGTCCTTCGGCGACAAGCTCCTGCCCATCTGGGGCAAGGCCCGGCCGGCGCTGAACCAGGCCCTGCTGGTGGGCCCCGCGGTGCTCCCCGCCACGGCCCACTACCACGCCGACGGCACCCTCGAGACCGCCGCCGTGGAGCCCTTCTACCCCATGGCCACCGTGGTATACTTCCAGTGCGTGTTCGCGGCCATCACGCTGATCCTCCTGGGCGGCTCGCTGCTGGGCCGGATGAGCTTCCTGGCGTGGATGATTTTCGTGCCGCTCTGGCTCACCTTCTCCTACACCATCGGGGCGTTCTCCGTCTGGGGCGGCGGCTTCCTCTTCCAGTGGGGGTCATCGACTACTGCGGCGGCTACGTCATCCACCTCTCCGCCGGGTTCGCAGGATTCACCGCAGCATATTGGGTGGGTTTAATCTCCCCTGCAAACTACACTGTATAATCATGGACAAATTAAAGTGCTTCTTGCAGACTCACTCCGTGTCTCTGCAGGTGGGCCCGAGGGCGCAGAAGGACCGGGAGAGGTTCCCGCCCAACAACATCCTGTTCACGCTCACCGGGGCCGGGCTGCTGTGGATGGGCTGGGCCGGGTTCAACGGCGGCGGGCCCTACGCATCCAACATCGTAGCATCCATGTCCATCATCAACACCAACATCTGCGCGGCCATGAGCCTCATCGTATGGACATGCCTCGACGTCATCTTCTTCAAGAAACCCTCCGTCGTTGGAGCCGTCCAAGGAATGATCACCGGACTCGTCTGCATCACGCCCGGAGCAGGTAATATCTATCATCATGTTTTTTTTTTGCCTAGCTTATTATAATTACTAGTAATGGTCATCGACGCTGAATTTCTCGGTAGACGAGTACGTGACGGTGCGATGAACACGTCGAGCAAATCAAAAGGATTATCCTAGCATGCAGGGTACTTAACGCCGGACGGACGCTTAAGCAGTTGACTTTGAATTCAAAATAGTGTGCGCTGCCAGTAAAACTGGAGCTGGAGGTGGCCCTTGTTCGGTGGGTTACTACCTAGCAAAGCAACGACAACAACGCATGCTTGCGTGCATGCATGTGGATGTAGATCGCGATTATCAACGTTTAAGCAACATGGAGCTACGACTCATAGATTATCAGCCGGCTACACACAACCTACCCTTGTTCCTATAGATTGTATTCCGTGCCTACATGATAGGGATCTTTGAACTTACAGCTATGCGCCCTCCTAAATAATTTAGTACCAGCGTTACAGAAGGGTTAAAAAAACTGTTGTTCATGTACTCGATTCAAATCTCCTGACCAGGTTTTGTATATATTCGTCGCTATCAAGTTGTCTAATATAACTGATCAATCAGCAATGACAACAACAGTGACTAGTTATACTAATCGAGCTTCCACCACTCACGTACAGGAAAAGAAAGTGCACGGAATCTTTTTCTGTATAGTATACGATCGAAGAGAGTAGTGTATAAAATCCAAGTGCATACTATTTCAACAGGAATCAAGAATCTTCTGTATGCCAGTTTGCTTGTCGTCCCTGCTTTTGTCAGTACTTATCAGCTGCGCAAGTACTAAAGTCAAAGTCTCCAGTTGGTGTCTCTTGTTTATTTTGTCAGTAGCTTTTGATTCTAGCCAAAGACAACGCGTAACAATCAGTAAAAATGAAGGAAAACACGGCCATTAGTATATTCCAACGTTCACATGTACTTTTTACAGAAGTCAAGCCCAATTGTGGACTGTGACTTTGTTCAGTATACTAGTTGCCTAGCTAATTTTCTGGATATTCACTTGTCCCTCCGTTTTAAAATACTTATTATCTTAGTTTTAATTTAATACAAACTTTTTACACTGATTGTTAAAACTAAAACATGTGTAAAATCAAGGTAGTAACTAATTTGACGAGTCATCATGCAACTCAAACTTAACCTTATGTGTGAGACGCAGTACAGCTAGCTAGTTTGACAATTTTTACATGAAGATAGGAGATGGAGCGCCTGATGATCTTGTCTGTGGATGCAGGTTTGGTGCAGGGTTGGGCTGCGATGGTGATGGGCGTGCTGGCCGGCAGCATCCCTTGGTACACGATGATGATCCTCCACAAGCGTTCTCGGATCCTGAAGCAGGTGGACGACACCCTCGGCGTGATCCACACGCACGGCGTGGCGGGCCTCCTCGGCGGCCTGCTGACCGGCCTGTTCGCGGAGCCCACGCTGTGCAACCTGTTCCTCCCGGTGACCAACTCCAGGGGCGCCTTCTACGGCGGCGGCGGCGGCGCGCAGTTCGGGAAGCAGCTCGCCGGCGCGCTCTTCATCATCGGGTGGAACGTGGCCGTCACCTCCATCATCTGCGTGGCCATCAACGCCGCCGTGCCGCTGCGCATGCCCGACGAGCAGCTCGAGGTCGGCGACGACGCCGTGCACGGCGAGGAGGCGTACGCGCTCTGGGGCGACGGCGAGCTCTACGACATCACCAAGCACGGCGGCGACGACACCGAGCACGGCGCCCGCGGCGCCGTGGCGCCCACCGCATCACCCGCGAGCTGAAAACGCATGGAGCAGTTCAGTGGCGTGCACGGTCACCGTGATGAGATGTTGTGAATACTGCCGGTCTGTGGACGGTTTGGTAATGCGTGCTGTCTGTAAAATACGTGTTGTTCCATTCCAGGTGTGGCTCTGCATGCTGTGTTTCACCCCCAAATGTGTAAACTGTTTTCTTAGCTTGCCCTCTCCTTTTACAAGATCAAAGTATTGATCGCATGGAGTTAGTAATTTGTTGGAGCTTGGCCCACCACCTATTTTTGGAGCTGCTGATTTCCTGGCGTTCCAAAGAGCTTGGCCGCTGTTTACTACGGACCCCTCGTCTGGTTTGAGAGAAGAAGAGTTGGACGCGTCGCCTACCTGCGCCCGATCTGTTCGCCTATCGCCATGAAGATTCCCAGGAGGCCCATCTCTCTCGTCCTCCTCGCCGTGTTAATGGAAGCGGCCGCCACGGCCGGTGCCGGCGAGGACGGCGACGACACTTACCTCGTGTACGTCAACCCCGCGCCGCCCGGCGTCCCCTGCCAGGCACACCAGCTCGGCATCCTCGCCGCGGCACTCGGCGGGTATGTATCTTTGTTCTCCGTGGATCTCTTTCAATTGGACGAACAAATTAAAAGTTCATGGCGCAAGCATTTAACGGGTTCAATAAAATGTGTTATTTCCGGATCGGCGGATGAAGCGAGGAGAAGGCCAAGGCGGCGATCGTGTACAACTACAAGAACGTCATGAGCGGGTTCTCGGCGAGGTTAACGCCGTCGCAGCTGGAGTCGGTCAAGGGTGAGCTCTTGTCTATTCAATTCGCCATTGTCTGATCCCTCAAGGTAGTGATGGTAAGATAATCTGGTTGGGTGGATTGCAGATCAACCGCAAGTGAACCGGGTCCTGCCGAGCGCGAGGATGCAGCTGATGAGCAGCAATTTCGAAGGCGTCAGCTGATTCAACATCGTACTATTCTTTTTCGTGTCGGTCTCCGACGAGCGACGATCGATGCTGCTGCTGTATTGCTCCAGTGCCCAATGCAATGCTTGGATCATGCGCTAGTTTTACATCATTCCATATTGTCCGTAGTCCTTTCATCAGAAAAATAAAATAAAATATATCCTTAGTCAAATCTGCCGACCTCCTCCATGCGCCTCACAATTTCGATGCGTTCTGCATTCTCGTGGAGCACGCGAGATATAAGTTCTGTGGGTAACGAGTTAGAGTACAGTGACGCGATTGCCCTACACGATAATACGTTAAAAAAGTTGATTCTTTACGGCCCATCCTCTATCCCTCATGGCTTTCTTCAGGCCCAACTACGATCCACGAAGCCCGCGAGAACTCAGACACGGTGGGCAGTCTATCGGTTCGTGAGTTTAGTACCACATCGGCAGAGGAAACTGGTTGCAGCGTCCGCTCTCCCTACAAAAGTAGCGCGGGGTGCAACGTTGCTCCATACTTACCTGGACGGGGTCAACGGGCGATCAAGAAGGCTCGTGGCCTAGGTCAGTGGCCTGCATTGCACTTGGCAGGTGCGCTGGCTTACCATCTTCCCAAGTGGAAGAGTGGACGTCGTAATTTGTGGTAGAGGGGTACGCGTTCGCGCGGCCCCTGCCAATTCAAGAAATTAAACTTTGGTACTTACGAAAATTTGGATTGGCACTACAAAATTTGGGGCTTACGCTCGGCCCGCGCAAGTATTTTGAACTTAAACTATGGTCCTTACGAAAACTTACAAAATTTGGGGTACGTTTTCGCTCGGCCCCTTCCAGTTATTTGAAATTAAACTATGGTCCTACGAAACTTTTATCGTCATCTCAGTTTCTTTCTACCTGTGGCTACGGACGACAACGGCCACTTTGCAACCTTTTACATCAAAGTCTCTAATCTTAAGACAGTTTATTATACCACTTGTACAATATGTGATTGTTTTGTGGATGAAAAACAAAGGAATATTTATGAGTTGTATGACAACTATGAGTCATACAATAGTGTGTAAGCCGTCTCATACTCCTAAATTGTAGCGTATGAGGTGGTTGTCTCACGAAACAACCACCTCTTTCTCTCATCTCCCCTCTCTTCCACAACATCAAAAATCCTATGTGACGTTACATGAGACGGGCTATGAGACTATCGATGTGTACCATTATACATGCCCTTAGAGCCGGCTAGACGGGCCAAAAAAATAGATGACAAGGATGTCGTGCATGTAGAATCTCTAACAGTCCCCATATTAAGCGGCACTATTAGTGCTGCCTAAACGAACCACCGGTAGGACCTAGGCACGTAAAACACAGCTCGCTATATCTTAGACCCGCACGACATGAATTTTATTTTGGACCGTGCTGCTCGTCGTGCCGCTCTTAGCCCACGACACGGCATGAATGCGTTGCAGTGTGTCGCACGGACCGGCCTGTTAAGCACGTTGGGCCCACGGGCCTATTTGGCACAACTCTTTCAGTTAGCCTATTTATCCTCAAATGATGTAAAAATGAGAAAAATATGAGTCTAGTAGGATTTGAAGCTGGTCGAGTTGTCCCGTTTATCTTCAAATGAAGTAAAAATGAGAAGAACATGAGTATAATAAAAATTGAACCTCAACCTCATGGTTATTAATGAGTTGATACACCAATTCAGTTGGCTTATCTACATGCTAAACATAAATATTGTTTAACAAACAGAAATCGGGCCATTCAATGCTAGGATTTCGAGGTGTCGTTTCGTGCTTGGCTCTAAACAAGGCGTGCCCTTGCTGCCTGTCAGACCACTCCATCGACCCAAGCACGACTCGTAAATGTGTGCCGAACCGACCCGACATAAACGAGCGTGTCGTGCTTGGGCTAGTCCAAAAATTTTGTGGCTTGGGTCGGCCTGCTTAGCATGACCCATTTAACCAGCACTAGGTACTATAGTAGAGGATCGAGCTGATAGCAAATCTCAATTCTTGTGACCCGCATCTATGCCTGAGAGCCCAAATCCTTAAGGCCGTTTACGATTCCATCTTGTCTCATGGGCTTCGACGGAGCGTAGTCGATCGTTTTGAGTGGTTAGTGCCACATCGGCAGGCGAAGCTTGTTGTGGTGTCAGTTCTCCTAGGAAAGTATTGCGAGGTGCATCGTTGCTCCAAAATACTTTGATGGGGTTCACGGGCGATCAAGAAGACCCGTGACCTAGGTCAGTGCCTCGCATTGCACTTGGCGGGTGCTCTGGCCTACTATCTTCCAGGTGGACGATTAATTTGTGGTAGAGGGACCCCTGCCAGGTGTGGAGTATAGGAACGTATGCACTGTTGAGAGTGTTCATCGACGATCCATGTCTCCATGTCAGTTCTTTGAAATTACATGGGCTTGACAACCGCGAAATAAATAGCGGTTGTAGCGGCCGCAATAGCGGCCGCTATAGCGATAGCGGTCCCATGACGCTACCGTAATGTTGTAGCGGTCTTGAAATAGCGGTTTGTAACTTTGCAGCCGCAATTGCATGTATCGTCCGCAATATCGGACCGCAATTGCGATGTAGCGACCGCAATAGCAGTTTATCTCAAGATATGTTATGTGTTTATGGGTCAACATGTAAAGTGCATACCCTAACCGCATTAAGATTATCCCTTACAACTCTCTACGACGCCTAAGTTTGATCGAGACACCACCACAATATTTCGTGGCGGCTATTCATCATTTTTTATGCAGAAAATATATAGATATATGTAAAAATTATCAATATTTTTGAATTTCGTTATTGGAACTTAGCGCCCGCAATAACGTTCGCTATCCGTATTTCGCTACAAAAACACTAATCCGCGACGAACCCGCTATCAGCTATCTTTTACCTTGGTCTTCACCGCTCAAAAGAGCAGAATACAGTACAATGGAAAGTTCCGAAGGGAAGTTCACCTCAACAACTAAGGTTGACGAAGAGTATGAAGTAGTCACGTGCTAGCTCACACGCGCGTCTGAACGTGAACGGAATCTCGCAACAAAAGCGCTGGGCTACACGAAGGGGCAAATTAGGTACCTTTGGTGGCCTTCAAATGGTGCCGTAAAGCCACAAAGAACAGAGGCAAGCGTGTTTCGCTTTGGAGATCATTTCCGTCCTTGTACCACCTACCTGTTGATGTTACGGCCCCGTTTCCATCTGGTCACTACTGCCCTTTCGTTTTGACTTGGTCCAATTTAGCAGGTTCAAGGATTTTTCGGCTTGTTTATAACATTAGTGCGAAACGGAGTTCAGAATTTGCAAGCTATTTAAAGATACCGATAGAGCCATTATTGTCTTACTTATGTACAACTCAAACTATTAAAAAAGTACATATCATCATTTGAAAATTTAAACACTTGAGATCATATATTCATCGTAAATAGAGTTGACATTCGGATTGGCTCTACAGTAATTCCTTATTTAAAATGCATTGTATGATTGCAAAACTTTCTCTACTATATGCAAACCTTCTCGTCTGAGGAAGGAAATTATCTCATGAATTATCTAAAAAGAGGAAAATTATCTAGGCTGTATGCATCGGAGCGACTAGTATTCAAGCAAGGTCTGTCAGTGATCATTCCATTCCGTGTGAATTTTTTATGCAACGCCAACGTGCGCTAATGGCACCTCGCTGCTGTTCGAAATGGGCAGGGATCGGACGTGTCTCTTTCATGCCCCGGGGCAGAGCTCAAGGGCCACTGGAAACACCCAAGACGACGCCGGTCAACCACCCCGTGCGCCTTCCATCGAGCCGCCGGAAGTCCGAGACTGTGACGCAAGAGCTTACCCTGTCCGCGCGCAATGGAGCCCACTGACACGTGGCAGCCTTGCCTGCGCAGGTTGTACTAGTATTATTTTTAGGCGAAGGAAGCATATTTTATCGCCGCTATATATATAACTAGCTCCATTATCTCAGCTGGACGCACACTTCACCGACCTCGACATCCAAGCAAGAGAGAGAAAGGTGATCCGATAGCACATCACTTGATCGCTTGTTGAGCTCCACCTCATTTGATCGATTCGACTCAGCAAGTGATTCGGTCGAGGTACTGTCAATTACTATCATGGAGGCCTGCAATCTTGAAAGCGCAGTGGCAGCTCAGCGAGTTGCAGTCCTGAGCTCTGGCAGCGGTGACCCGACAACAACGGTCCTGACTTACCTGAGCTTCATGGAGAAGAAGATCGGGTACCTCCGCGGCACCATCCTCTCGGCGCCGCGGCAGATCGTGTCGGCCGAGCTCAGCTGCATCGCCGCGCAGCTCGTCGCCATCTCCAAGAGCCTGGCCGCGAGCGACGCCACGTCCTTAGACGACCGCGCCGCCAAGTCGCCGCCGCCGTGCGCGGACAGGGACTCGTCATCGGAGCTCGACCACCACGCCGAGGCCGACGAGCCTGCGGGCTGCTACGAGGTGATCCAGCTGGAGGAGGAGGAGATCCTGGCGCCGCACGTGCACACGTGCAAGGTGTGCGGGAAAGGGTTCAAGCGCGACGCCAACCTGCGGATGCACATGCGCGGCCACGGCGAGGAGTACAAGACGGCCGCCGCGCTCGCCAAGCCCGTCACCACCCCTCTTCGCCGGACGCGAAGACGACGGCGGCGGCGGCGCGCTGCCTCTACTCGTGCCCGTACGCCGGGTGCAAGCGCAACCGGGACCACAAGAGCTTCCAGCCGCTCAAGACGGCCGTGTGCGTGAAGAACCACTACCGGCGCAGCCACTGCGACAAGCGCCACGTGTGCCGGCGCTGCGGCGTCAAGCGCTTCTCCGTGCTCGCCGACCTGCGCACGCACGAGAAGCACTGCGGCCGCGACCGGTGGACGTGCTCCTGCGGCACCTCCTTCTCCAGGAAGGACAAGCTCTTCGGCCACGTCGCCGCCTTCGACGGCCACGCGCCGGCGCTGCCGCCCGACGACGACGACGATGGCGTCGCCAATAGTAATCGTCCCTACAGTGCTGCTGCCGAAAGTGGATCGGGTCGGACGGGGACCGAAGCAGCATTCGGTGGAATGGCGAGCCTGGCCGACAGCATGTTCTTCGACGATTTCAACTGTTCGGATATCAAAGGATTTCCTCTCGCGGATGGTGCACGATGTTTGGACGACGACGACGGACGAGGGATCCTCCGATCGCCGATGGCCGGCATTGATTCCTGTTGTGACTTTGATGGACTCGATGATCTCTTTGGGATGCCAGGATTGGAGTTCGGAGCGCCCAACCTCATGGGATTTTTATAATCCTATTCCTTAGTATTAGAGGAAGAAGAGAAAACTGTTGCTGCATATAGTTTCAGAGTTTCTAATTCCTACTAAATGCAACATTGCTGTCTCCCCCTCCCCGTCTGTGGCAGATAGTGTTGTGATAATCTTTTTCAGGGTTCAGAAGGCCAGTCACATGTACAGCCACAACAGCAAAATTAATAACAGATGGCTGGAGCACACAATATTCAGGTCTAGCCTGTCTTATTGAAAACCTTTTACATAAAGTGCACGTGCCACGATGTACAGTTTACATAATAACTAACAAGTTATCCAACAATTAGGATTGTGCTTGTGATTTAACTCCTTCAGGTTCCAGTGAAATGCCATCTGGATTTTCGCCCATCCAGCAAAATGCCTGTCCGCACAGAAATGTACAACAGAAGAACATCAGAACCTGACCCAGCAGCGGGTGCACTGGGCCATGCAGTCCCCTCGGCAATCAATATTGTAGCCCAAAACTTTTGGATTCCTCATAAGAAGACTCCGCAGACTTTTCCCGTTTATTCCCCAATCACTGTCCAGCTTGCTCACATTCAGCTTCATCTCGCTGTCAAGATCACACCCAAGAACTTCTGGGAATTTCTTCAGCACTTTCTGAAGGTCTTCGTCAGATAGCCCCAGGCTCCTAATGTAGTTCAGCACCCGACTTACTGTCTCAGCATTTGGGACCTCCTTACTTCTCTCCTCACTCCAATATGGTGAATGGATCCATCCAAATGCCTTCTTCAGCATCTTAGTGGCATCTTCACTGGAGAAATTTAACGAGGTGAGCAGCTGTTTGCATTCTTCTGATATTTCTACTTCATCCGTATCTACAATAGAAGCTTGAGCTTGATCAACTGATAGGATCTGCCATTTTCTGTGAAGCCTACTTGCACCATGAGTTTTCCTCAATTCAAAGTTTTGCTTGATGCTCAGTCTTCCTCCATAGTTCTTCTTGGAAAGGTTCACAACAGGTGAAGCCAAGAGATTGCACTGAAGGAACGAAACACATCACAATTAAGGCATTCACATGCAGCCAATCCGTAAACTGCAAATGGCCTAAATGAATCAATTTTAAGAAGACAAATTACGAATGTGAAATTTAGGTGCCTTTTGGTAGCTCTCAACAACCAGGAGTTACCACAGGGTAGTATGCATTTACTGAAACTCCAGGGCAAAAAGCACGATACTGCAGTATTTGACAGACTCTTTGCTGCAAAATATTGATGTTTGAAGTACAAGGTTGTAGATTGCAGAGATAAATTACCATAAAAAGGTTCATAGAGAGCTCTATCATTGTGGGATCTCAAATACTTGGATTTATATGACTAAAACAAGACAGTTATGCATCACATAAATTAGCTGAGCATCAAGGCAAAGTGTACACTAGCGTATGCTTAAGAAGGTTTACTAATGTCTTGTGCAGGCCGAAAGGAAAGGTTTAGTACTCTCTACATCCATTCAATATCCCAAGACTGATACATTAGATCAATGGCGTCAGTGGTCTGACTTAGTTCAAGTAAGAAAGTACTTTTGTATTGTGGTGTTTAAACTGCTCAAAATTGACAAAATGGTGGTACGATTCGGCATGGCAGGAGCTAGTTAAAATGAAGATCTTACAGTTGCATAGAAGGGCAATGCAGGAGCTTCAGCAGCTACCAAAGGCAAAATTGGTGATTTTGCCAACATCCTGCACGACAAGATTAAGCTAATATTAGGAGACATTATCACTAAATCAGCAGCGCTACAGGTGTAAGGTGAAGTGAAAAAAGGAGGAGGAATGGATGGTGCTGTCTGGAAACTGAAATGGAGATGAAATCAAGAGGAATTCTGAACTGAGCAGGACAATTTTTCCAAGTTGCCTTTAGTTCCATCGAAACAAGGTATGGTACACCTCTTGATCGAATGAATAAGCACACCACCGATTCCGTCCTAGACTAGAACTCTCTAATTTGATTTTGAACAGTACAATTTGACGCTTCCCATTACAGATATCGATACTGGATCCCGGTAGTAGCCGGCAGGGGGCAGGAGATAGCAAGACTGAAAGGCGAACCAATTCCTCTGCGCAGACGCAGGAGAGCACCAGCAGCAATCAAATCTGAATGAGAAAGAAAGAGAAGAGTAGAGAGTGACCGTACGGGGGATCCGTCCAGTTGCCTCTACGCGCCCGCGCCTTCGCTCTTCTCCTCGCTCGAGTGTGTGGTTTCTACTCCCACTCGTCGACGACACGCCAGCGTCTAGTCCCTCGGGCGAGTAGAGAGAGACGAAGAGAGGCGGCGGGGGCTCCTCCGCGGGGTCGCATCTCCACCGCGCCCCTTCCGAGCATCCTCCAGCCGCACATGCCATCTCATCCCTCCCGCAAGAGCCACGGGGAAAGAGCTGACGACTAACAACCAAGTGGTCAACGCGACACAGGCCCACGATAAGGAGGCCCGAGCTCACATTTCCTAGCCCATTAAGCCCATTGACAGATACAGAAATCGTATCTCGCTAGAAAGAGGAACAAAAAATAGATATTTCCAACAGCATCCCAAACATAGAAAAATAATAGCAAGAATCGTATCCAACTCTAACAGAGGAAGCAAAACGCAAACGATTTGCAATACGTGTACAATTGTGCTTAAGGCTTAAGCCGAACAAGGGAACAGAGCTCCACGTTAATAATCTGAAATTTACTGCACCGGAATCAGGGCGTATCCGAATACAAAACACAGAGAATCTAATTGGTCATCTTCCAAATCTGCTCCCACCTCGTCGTGAAACGACGGACATCAATCAGTACGTCCCCCATGGCGGTACACAAGCAGCGACCGGTAGACAGCAGCTAGGTGCATGAACACGATCAACAGAATGAACAGGTCATCAAGGAATCCAACGATACCAAGCACACCTGCAGAATCAAGGTCGTGATGTGATATTAGTGGCGATTGCTAATCAGGGTGTTACTAGGGCGTCTGATAGGATATTTGGAAGGAAAATTGAAATCTGCACTCACTTTCTGGAAGGAAGTCCACAGGGCTCAGGACATAAATTGCACTCAGGGCAACCTACAAGTTCAAACCAGTCAGTATATCAAATTCAATCTCAGATCCATTGCAATGGGTGATGGTACGAAACCGAGGTCAGAAATAGCACAACTTGTTTATTTTTCCAATCTCAGTAACTTTTCCAGCATAATATCATGACAATAAACAGAGTTGATCCACGTGAGACTTACCATCATCATCATCCTAGCCCTGAATACAAGTGGGAGAGTCCGCTGGGGATCCATTAGTTCTCTGAATAGTCTGCGGATGAAAAACGGCATGTCTTGCAACCTCTGAAATAAAGGGGAAAATAGTGGTTTCATACAAAACAGACAACCAGATGAAAATCCCCCACGAAATTGTATCATTGGATAAAAGAGCCATATATTTATATTTGCAAATATAGTCAAACTCATGTTGCAACTCTGACAGCTGTTCTTTATACATCTATGGAAACCCTAAATACCTACATCTGATTCATCTGCACTGTTATAGATCTTGTGGATTCTACCACGTTTGCTTGCAATTAACATGAGAGTGTGTTTAGTGTGAACACCATGTCTATGGTACTTTAGCAGCAGCTGAGAGCGATTTACATCTGTTTTCAAAACATTAATCTTAATATACGTGAACAGTACCCTAGCTGCTGCAATAAGAAATATATCTCTAAGCTCAAGGAAGGATATATCAACTCAATGTCTTAATTCCTCTTCGACATCCTTGTTTAGAAATAAACTGAAGAAATATAGCAACTACCTTATTGGAAATAAACAATACATTAAGAACCCTGCTAAATTACATCCTGTTTGCGTGACCGAATCTACTTCACACAACAAAATATCTAACCTCTGGAGCAATATCATTTTTAACTATATATCAGACCTTAACATGGATCTCCTATTAACACTGGATGTTATTGAGATGTGGGTTCCGACAGGGCAAATGATCAAAGCAATCGAACAGTGTTCGATCTTGCAAATGAAAATTATCAAAGTAATCGCTCTCCTATAGTACAATACTACAATCCATGACAAAAAAGTTACATAAAAGCATGATGGGAACAGGAAGTATCACTTGTCAAAATAAGGAAGAAACAGCACAAAAGACACCAAGTTGCTAGGTGGGCCAGCTAAATGCTGCCATCTGAATTGCGTATTAACAACTGTATAGTACTGTAGCTCAGACTTATTTGTCAGATGAATTCCCATGCACAGTTGTAAATCAAGGATCCTAAACCCAAAAATTATAGCTTTAGGGACTGGGACAAACGGCAATTAAGGAGAAACAATTATTCAATGCCAATGCCCAGCAGGGAAATATAGTTTAGAATTTATATATGAAAATGCAGGTACAAAGTCAGCATTCATGGACAGAATCCAAACCTGAATCAGGGTGCGTGGTGTTCCACCAAATATTCGATTGTAGTGCTGAATCTCTCCTAAAATGCGCTGAAGTTGTGGATCATCCTGATGCTGCTCCGATATATTACCAGGTACCAGCAGATTTATAAGACGGCGGCAAATGGGACACTTGCAAGCCTGCACTGCAGGACCATGATGCCAAACACGGACTATGCATTCTCCTGCAAAAGGGCATCAATGTTAATACATTCAGCAATAGAGGAAACTCAATGTAGTCACGTTGGGTAGGCATTGTATGCGTCTCAAGCAGACACTACTAGTTCACCAACTATCTACTGCAAAAGATCAACAGTAATAACACTACTTCCAAGGATCAAACTAGGACTCTTTCTCTCTCTTGGATGGAACCCCTAACTTAATCCTTCTAATTACAACCTCTACAGTTCTTTGTTCCTGGTCCTTCGACTTTGTACAGCCGTCTTTTGTTATTAAATATTAATATATTTACTGCAGTAGGTAACTCCCATGCTGTATTGCCCTGCCAAAAAAAAAGCAATTGCTACTTCCAATACACACAAACACAAGTATTTATCTCAGATAGATAATCCTGAACCTGCACATCATGCAAATGTGAAACAGCAAAATTTACATAAACTTTCTCATGGAAATGGGAAAAAACTAATCATACATTTCTTCACCAAGGGGCAGATTGGTTTTCCCCAAAGCGATACTCCTCTATTCCTTTAGTCATGTCGTTAAGACATGCTTAGCTAGTTCATGTTTAGGTCATTTACTTTGTCTGAAACGACATGACTTAAAGAAAGGAGGAGTATATTGTATTTGATCAGGTATCATCTGAATTCATCATTAACTTACAGCTTCAGGTGAATTGTTTGATTCGGTTGCAAGAGTGTTTTGGACTCATAGGGATGAGTTTAGTTGCCTCAGTATCAAAGTCGAGTTTCAGCATTAGTTGCATCAATTGAGTATGTGAGGAGTGGTGTTCTTTAGTTTCGGATGTGGGATACCATCCTCCAAGATCAGGCTTCTTTTTTATGTCAGTTAGTGCTGGTCGACTGTATCTCACATTAGACCATTACCCCGTGTCCCTGTCTCCGCACCTACATGGCTACATGTCTTGCATCATGTCCCCAAGCCAAAGACACTATCCCTAAACCCCTAGTTTTGCTTGCATCGATTCATTCAATTGAATCCTAGGGAAACTCAACGAAAGAGATTGCTGGATTAGTCGGTAACATAGTAGCAAGAATCTAGCAAATCTAAATCATCGCACTCTACCCGATAGAAATCCTTCGTATACTATCCGAAGAAAGCAAAAGGTCCCCAAATCCATTTATAGCAGACAGTTCTGCCTGTGTGAGCAACCACAGTTCTGCCTGTGTGACCAACCGAAGCCACCGGAAACTGTCTGCACAGTTGCATCAAGATCCAAGAAAGATCAAATCTTCCAAAGGGGAGAAGGGACGGGGCGCAATGAGGAGGAGGAAGGAGAAGGGACTTGCCGCAGAACCAATGGGAGCAGTTGGCCTGGCATGGGATCCGGAAGCGGTCGTGGCAGACCGAGCAGATGTCGTCCTCCGGCGGCACGGCCGACGCAGACGAGGAGGAGCTCATTCCCTCTCTTCCCCTCTCGCAGAATCACGCGTAGCCCGCCCGCCGTTTTCCCGGTCGAGTCGTCGGCGACCGAGGAGAGCCTTGTCCAGCCACGCGGCCAAGTACCGTTCGATTCGAGGCACGGCATCGAAGTCTTCTGATCAAAGTAATCGTTTTTATCCAAAAATAAATGGTAATAAAAACAAAGTACGGTTAGAAATGGATAAAGCAGCCCGTTAGCCCAAGCCGGCCCATTTTGATTAGCTTAATGTTGCAGAATGAAGAATGATCAACTTCTATGGAAGCTTTAGAGTCAGAGAGACCACGGACTAACGGACCTCTATCCAATCCACAGATCGGTCCAGTTTCTGTACCATGAACGATTTAAGCTTTGAGCTTATAGAGAAACAGTAACAGCTAAGAATGAAAGAAACTTTCACCTAAAGAATTAAAAAAATCGTGAAAGTTTAGATTATTGTTGCTCCAGAAGCAGTATATCCACTCTACTACAAACACTGCTCACTTGATTCAGTACAAGTTAAAACTATAAACCAAATGCACCATAGTTGCACAGTGCTAGGGGTTACAATGTGCTCTAGTTCATGGAAACAGTGGGCCGTGTTTTATCGCCCATTGAGCTCTAGTTCATGAAAACAGTGGCCATTTTGTATCGCCCATTGCATAAGAGATGATGTTCCTCTTCAGTGGTGATATGTACTGGGCGCCGTGGAACGCGGCAGCTCTCACGACATTGAGGGGTCCAAAATCAACAGAATACATCTTCTGGAAACCATCTAGCACCGCTGTCATCGCAACATTGGCGGCCTTCCGGTCCTTCTCATACCGTTGTAGCAAAGAGAGCTGCCAAAGGTATAAGATAAACATCACTTTCATTTTGACTTATTTCTAGTCATGATAAATAAAGAAAAAACACAATTTGTTTTGCACCCAACAAGGTACCATGATTATAGTAACGGTCCAGATGCAGCATGATCAGTGGAAAAGAATAAACAGAAATAACAGCAGATACTTACATCACCAACATCAGAGCCCACGGAAACACCTTCAGCGATAACTTTTGCTAAAGCAGCTGCATCTCCGAAGCCCAAGTTGACACCCTGCCCAGCTAAGGGGTGGACTGTATGAGCAGCGTCTCCAACTAACGCTAGCCTTTTCGAAACATAATCATGGGAATGCATCAATGACAATGGAAACGCCATTCTCTCAGAGATTACACCAGTTGCTTTCGGTGGTACTTCAAAGCATTCTTTTGTAGATGCTGCAGTGTTCCCAATGCCAGAAAATAACTTTTCCATGTAATGGTCAAGAAAACCAGTGTGAGGATGTGGACCATAACCGAAATCCAATGCACGGTTAACCGACTTCACAAAATCTTCGGAGTTCATCGATTTGTGACGCAGTGATTCCTCCGGGCTCATTGTCCACACAATATTGCTGAAGGTGTCACCTATTGGGAGTAGTGCTATTGGACCTGAAGGGAGAAACCTCTGCCATGCACAATCATTTTCCCCAGCATGCTCCACTGTACAAATAATTGCACTTTGTGGGTAATTCCAGCCAGTTGTTTTTATGCCCGCAATCTGCCTCACATTGGACTTGGAACCATCAGCTCCTATCTGCAAACAAAGTTAGGATAGGAGACTAAGGCAATGAATCAAAACAAAAGCGAACTAACACAGACAGAGACAGATATGCAATTACCACCAATTTCGAATACAATGTCCGTCCATCACTGAGGTCAAGTTTAACTAAATTACTGTGATGTAATTCTTCTGAAGCATGACTTATGGAATCCGCTTCACTTGATGCTGGGCTCATTCCAGCTCGTCTGCTCACTGACGGGAAAGTAAGAGATGCCAATCTGGTGGGATAGATCATCTTTTCAATGTCATTCATTTCTTCCTGATCACACAGACAACCATCAGACAAATAAAAGCAGACTAACATTAATGGGGATGATAGTGTTCACCATCATTAATGATCTTTAGAGAGAAAAAAACAGGAAATATTTTCAAGGTAAGAACAGACAAACCTTTAAGCGTAGCAGCAGTGAGTTGCAAAGCACCTTGTTCTCCACAACACATCTAGACAATGTAAGCATAAATGGAAGGTTGTGAGCCACTGACCAAAGAAAAAAAAACAGAAAGTTAATAGCTACTTATACTAAAACATACCCGAGGTGTTCTTTGCCTACATCTCTTGCATTATACCTCGTATATCCAAGTCCAGTGTAATCCCACACCTAACAGATGACCCATTATCATCATTAGCACTAAACTGACACAATGGCAATATAAAGAAACATATAGTTGATCTAATGGTTCATTGTCTGTAAGGATGAGCGAAGAAATGTCCAATGAGCAAGAAGGCAACAACTCATGCCTGCACATATGGTTGGGTAGTAATCGTAGCAGGTGCACAATAGACACACACTAAATGGCCAGCATACATGGAAAATATCCAAATACTAAGTAGAATTACTAACTATGTATTTGGTTGGGTGTATTGTGTATGAGGGTGGACGGGCGATCTCATCCAGTTTCTTCCAAAATCACGAATGAGATGGGCAAGAAAGGCAGAAGCACAATTGACAAACAAGACTGACTTTATGTTG
>JAUNZO010002234.1:0-14587 GCA_031894775.1 Chloris gayana
GCGTGTGTTTGGTTAAGAGAACCGAAAGGGACGGGACGGGACGGGACGAGATGATCCCACGTTTGTTTCAGAGATCAGGTGGGATGGAACCATCCCATTGAGAATATGCTGTCCAGATGCGGGATGGATTGGTCTCTCAAAATCGGTCTAACCGATCCGTCCTCCACGAACAGCGTGAGCTCCCGTCTTCTTCTTCCTCTGGCTGCACGACGAGGCTGCTGTGCGCTGGCGCTGCTGCCCATGCCAACGCGCTACCACGGCCACACCAACTTGCTCCCCTTGCCGCACCCGACGCCTCGCCGCGCAGTGCTCACGTCGTCGTGCACGGTCCCCGTCGCCTCGGCCCGCGCCACCGCCGCCTCGCTGACGACGTCCCTGCCAACGCCGAGGCCGACGACATCCCCGCCAGCGCCGAGGCTGACGCTCCGGACGCCGCTAACTCCTCTTCTTCCACCGCCGACGACGGCAACCCGCCAGCAAGCTCCTCCGACGGCGGCGGCAGCGGCGACCCGTACGCGAACGCACGGCCTCCTCCCGACGAGGCGGGCGCCGGCGCGGACCCCTTCCTCGGCCGCATCTTCGGGTCGGCGCTCTACTTCCTCGCCGCCTTCTTCGCGCTCGCCGCCGTGGCCATCCTCGCCGTCCTCCTCGTGAAGTTCGGCCGCCTCGCCGCCGCCCACGTCGCGGACCGCTGCGCGTCGGCCTGGTGCTCGCTCAAGGAAGCCCGCAACAAAGCGACCCGCGTGCGTCCCTTCGATTGGGTTCGATGAAGTATAGTTGCGTCGTGGCCATGGCGAGCAAGAGCAACGCAGCCATTGTGTTCGATGAAATGCCAGAAAGTACTGGCGAGTAGATGTAACGGAATAGAGAATATGCCATCCAATTATAAAAGATGCCCTTCATCTCATTCCTCTCTATCCCTCCAATCAAACAAAAACAAGAACCGTTCCATCCTTTTAATCAAACAGAAAATGAAACGGTTCCATCCCACAAAATGGGATGGTTTCGTCCCGTCCCACTTGGTTCCAGAACCAAACACACGCTTACTTGGGCCAACCATCCGTACGGTTCCTAACTCTTTTCCCCCACATCCCCGTGTTCCTTGTCAACCAGCTCATCGATCGGAACAGATAGATCACCTAAAGGTGGATCAGAATGTCTGGAGTAGTGGGTTTGGCATCAGCTCTCTCCGTCGGGACAGCATGGGAGAAGCTCTTCTCCTTCCTGCGGGCGTTCACCTTGGTGCCCTCATCGTCGTCATGGGTGGCCATGGATCTGGAGGACCTAAGGAAGTTGGAGAGAACCACACGCCGGATCATGGCTACCCTGCACGACGCTGACGAGCACTGGAACATCCGGGAGGAATCCACCAGGCTCCGGCTCAGGGATCTCAAGGAGCTGGCGAAAAAATTGACGATGTTGTTAAGGAGTATGAGTATGAAGCTGGCCGCTGTAAGATGGAGGCCCTCAAACAATCGACCAGATATCACTTCACCGGCAAGCGCAAGCGACACGAGGTTACTTTATATACCACCCCACTGAAATTTATTGAAAGTTTTGTTCTTGTGTCTTTTAACTCCTAATCTTCTTATCCATGCTTGCACAAAGAGTTTCTGTTCTGCTTGGGTTTTTCATTACAAACTCATACATGGCTTCTTACTATTGCACTAATAACTGCAAAATGGAAATGTACATTAACGCTCAATAAGCTTTTGTTCTTTCTCAAAACAGGAAAATGAGACAAACTCCACCGACACTGGCGTGGTACAGGTTCCATATGAGTTCCTTTCTCGAGTAACTAAAATAACAGAAAGATTTAACGAAATTAAGCATTTCTCAACCCGTTTCAGTTTATCAGAGAATGATGGAGAGAAATTGTTCACTCCTGATATCAGTAGTCTGCAGAGGGATACCACATCTTTTGTACTTAAGAAGGGGATTCTTGGGCGAGACAAAGATATAGATATAATTGTGGAGAAACTACTGTCCGGGGAAGGGGAAAATGGAGGAAGGCATGTATCCGTCATGGCAATTGTTGGTATGGGAGGATTAGGCAAGACAGCGCTAGCCCAACTTGTGTACAACGACCCGAGAGTGCGTCAGTCATTTGACAACCATGCTTGGGTTTATGTGTCTGAGAATTTCGATGTAAATACAATAACGAGGGACATCATCAATTCATTGACGAACGGGGCATGCAATTTTACAGAACTTTCTGATCTTCAGGAGAAATTGGCCGATGAGATGAAGGACAAGAGAATTCTACTTGTGTTGGATGATGTACAGAATGAACGAGGAGACTGCTGGGATCTATTGTGTCTGCCTATGTGTGCTGCAAGGATTTGTAAAATCATATTAACCTCTCAGAGCGAGGAAGTTGCCAGACTAGTGCAGACAGTGCCTTCCCATCGCCCAAGCTGCTTAAGTTTTGATGAGAGCTGGTCCTTGTTCAACCAAGTTGTATTTCCTGATCAAGAGTTTGACCCGCCGGCAAATCTGATTGAGATTGGCAAGAACATTGTTAAAAGATGTCAGGGATTGCCGTTAGCAATTAAGACAATAGGAAGCATGTTGCGCCATGAAACTGATGAAGAGAAATGGGTAGATGTCTTTGAAAATGAGCTGTTAGAAGTCTTGGAAAAATCACATTACAAAGTTTACTATCATTAGAGTTGAGTTACAAGCACATGATCATATGACATATACTAAGGTGATGCATCTTTTTCTTTTATAACAACTGTTTCCCAAAGGTAGTTCACTTCCTAAGTTGATGGTGTTATCAAAAGTATTTGATCTGTGCAATGTGATAGAGAATAAAATGATTTAGTTCAGTCATCCATCTTGCTCCATGCCTACAGTGAATACTACTGGCTGCCATGATCTTAAAATGATTTGAAAGAAGTGTATCAACTGATAAATTCTGCAAAATGTTAGGTATACATCCGTACCTTATAGTTTCCATCCGATGAGCTTCACTGCAAAATGTTGGGTATATATCCTTTTTTCAGGTCACCATTGTGATAGTGGAATGCAAGTACTTAAATTCCAGAACCATAATTCTGGAACTGTAAGAATTTCCAGGCCCCTTTGCTTCCTGTCATGTTGAGGCGTTTCATACTCTGTTTACTACGTAATAATTGGGGTGGTACAATAAGGTCATCTCTATAATATTCAAACTCCAGATTATCTTTTTGGTACAATTCAAGTAGGAATTTGATTAGTACTAGGCACCTAATTAACCTTCATAGTTTGCATCGAACTGCATTCAGAACATTAAAAAACAGAGAGTTTAAAGTTCACTTAGGGGAAATAATGGTTTTCTGTTAAATTGAACAGATCAATTCTTGCATAAAACATAATTGTATAAACCACATAGGGGAAACTATTTATTACAAATTTATCTTTCTGCGGATATGCTTAACTGAGTGAAGAGTGTCCTGTTTCTGAATCCCCACTTATACACGCTCTTTAGAAAAGGCAGGCGTAATAATGACAGATTTATTAGTTACCACCCCCTTCAGTAGTAGAACTGTGCCCATCCATAATGTTTTTCTCATGAAGTTCTAAATTTCATCATGGAAATAAGCTGTAGCCAATATCGATAAACTGTTTTCTTCTTTTGCAAATCATCAACCATGCATTACTGTTGTTGCCATTGTGATCAGCAGGGTTCCCTCTGCTTCTAGCAGACCTGTCTCCTTTTGTTTTGTTAGGGCCTGTTCGTTTCCAGCTATATAATTTTTAGAGGGGTCAAATCAAAGAGAATTTTATCATTTTGGAGTACTAAATAAAGTCTAATCTCGAAACTAATTGCAGACCCCCTATCTAATTCACGAGACGAATCCAACAAGGGTAATTATGGTGTTATTAGAAGATGTTTACTGTAGCATCACTGTAACAAAACATAGATTAATTAGGATCATTAGATTCGTCCCGCAAATTAGAGGGGGGTCGCGACATAGGTTTTGTTATTAAATTAATAAAAGTACTACTAAATAGTAAGATTCTCTTTGATGTGACGAGTATATAAATTTTAGAGGGTGGAAACGAACGGGGCCTGGGTGCGTTCGTTTCCAGGCATCTAATTTTTAGAGGGGTCACATCAAAGAGAATTTTGTCATTTTGGAGTACTAAATAAAGTTTAATCTCAAAACTAATTGCAGACTCCCTATCTAATTCGCGAGACGAATCCAACGAGTGTAATTAAGGTGTGATTAGAAGATGTTTACTGTAGCATCACTGTAGCAAAACATAGATTAATTATGACCATTAGATTCGTCTCGCAAATTAGAGGGGGTCGTGACATAGGTTTTGTCATTAAATTAATAAAAGTAGTATTAAATAGTAAGATTCTCTTTGATGTGACCTGTCTAATTTTTAGAGGCCTGGAAACGAACGGGCCTTAGACGATTCAAAGTTCTGTTGTCATCCCAGAGCTTTGCAATCTGTAACCTGCGACCAAAAAAAAAGGAAGTAATTTCTCACTGAGTTTTTTTTCTATTACAAATAAAATAATAAATATCAACCAGTCATTCAGCAATCTGTTTCTTTCATGAAACAGAACATATCATTTGTTTTATTCAATGCGTTATGTGTTACCCTCTGACCCAAAAAAATCAGAGAATATGATATAATAATAAGCAAGTCAACTTGACTTTGTTCTTGACAGAACTTTGTAAGTTCTCAGCAACTAAATTATACTTATATTCCAGAAAAACAAATTTGATCATGGCTTCGTGATTCCCACAAAAGGAACCTTTGTGCATAAAGATCACTTAACCAAAATACTATGAGGAGGTGCCTTGACATACACTATAACTGGGCTGATTAACTCCAGTAATTAAAAACACAAACCAAGGAAGACCCAGCTCCAAGAAATATGCATGGGGATCAAAGAATATCTTAGAAACTAGTAAGAGTTCCCAAGTTAGCTGCGATAACCCTCATGTCAGTTATTTTTTTAAAAAATGATTCCATTAATTTCATGTATAGATCGACTGTGAGTTCACAATCATAAAATTTGATACATAAAAACTTAGCAAAGATGAAACAAAGGCCAACTTGCCTAAATTGACATCTTGGAGATCATTTGTTATCCAAGAGATAGGGAAAAAAGAATTGAGAACATGACTTAATCTGCGGGTGGCACGACGTCTCATGTGGAAATATTAATCATGCATGAGCCGCACGCCCTTCTATAACCTATCAGATCATGAGATGCATCATTCAGCATGTCGAAAAAGAATAGAGATGACAATTTTCTTCAGAGCATGAACAACAATATTTAATCTTTCATATCAAATACAACAAATTGCAGTAAGCATCCCTGCGGAATTATTATCCTGGTCAATCTACTTGCCATACAATACGTAATTTCAAAAGGAACACTAAATCAGTCTACTTCAAGCAAAGACCATTGCATTATGGAAGATCTAAATGCAACACTGAAGTTGCTTATGCCACCACTCATTTTAGCATGAATAATTAACTGCTTGTAATATTTTTTTCAGATAATGGGAAGATTGCATTAATCCCAGCCTTGGCTCTCAAAAAGAGAGTTACGGTGAACTACAACCACCGAGTAACTCGGTCATCATCAGGCTTTTACAATTGTCATGATCGAAAAAAGCAATGCATTTTCTCTCTACATCGTTATTATCTTTAAATGCAACAGTACACGAGGAAGGTCACGCCGCCGCCATCCTGGCAATCCTCACGGGTTTGCTCGGTGGCTGGCTCCGGCGGCGGCACGGCAGAGAGAGGGATTTGGGGTGGTGGCAGCTAGGGTTTGGGAGTTCCCCTATAGATATGCATAACTTTATTGTGAGCTCATGACCACTGTATTCAGATCACCACCTCCCATGCTACTTCCAGCACCTTGCAACCGCAGTTTCTTGTAACCATTACACATGCTTATCCCTTCCCGGTATATTATTAGATCTCCAACTTCAACACTATCTGAAATAAAAATGTGTGATCAATGAAAAACACGGACAAGGTCAGCAAGCACATCTACGACTTCATGGTCAAGTTCTGATGCACTCCATTGGTTGCATGCAGCATGCATGATCAAATTATTAGACTGGTCGGTGGACACACACATCTAGGTGTTGCATTTTCTTCATGTATTTTTTCTTGAAAATGGGAAGAAGCTTTACCATTCGTTTCGGAAGCTCTACACGGGTGATCTCATCGAGGCCGAGGTCATTCTTCACCTGCTGGAAGATGGGGAAAGATCGATGCCGAGGGATTGATGTCCTAAGGAGGTCATAGTTGTTGTTGAGACCTCACAGGTCATGGAGCACCAGTATCCTGTCTTTCACCGGGCAGGTCATGAAGAGGATCCGCCATACCCTTCATCTTCCTGCAGTACTCACCAATGGAAAGGCCCCCTGCTCAAAGGTGCGGAACGATGCGTCAAGGCGAAGAGCACGGGCCTCGACGTTGCATAGGAACTGGCCCTCGAGAGTCAGCCGGGCCCGGCGAGCAATGTCTCCGAGAGTCCGGATGATGTCCCGGAGATCCGGGGAGACAGTCCCGAAGATTCAGGACACAACGATGTTGTCGAGGTGCAACCAGATCCCGTCCCATGCCTGAACCGGGGTGTCGGTGAGGACGTGGTCGTCGAGGGCGTAGCGGCAGAGGGCGAGGAGGACATGGCCACGCTAGCAGCTGTAGGAGGTAGAGGCGGGGTCGAGGGTGACGGAGACGAGAGGTCCAAGATACGGAGAACAACCGAAGAACTAAACAAGTAACCATCGCGATTGTTCACGTATTGTGGAGACCAAAGGAGACCATGCCCCCCCCCCCCCTCTCTCACTTGCACTAAGCAAAAAGTTTAGGTACACACTTTGAATATAACTTATTCTTTTGTAATTTTTTTTGAATGTGACAAATGGTCAAACGTGATACTTGGAAAGTCAATAAATCATTATACTCCCTTTGTTCTTAATTATTGAAGTTGTTAAGTTTTCATTACGTTTGACCATTTGTCATATTTTTTTTAAAATATGTAAAATTATAGTCATGTTTCAACTTCTTTTGGTGATAAACTAAATCATAATAAACTATTAATTAAACTTGAACCGTCAAATATATAACAGAAAAGTCAATAACGTTTACAATTTAAGAATGGAGGGAGTCTTTTGGAAGGGACAAAGTAATTTGCAGCTATCAGTGGAAATCCCAAACATTCGCACGTTCATGTGTATGCAATCCTCCACAACAGTATCAACTAGTAGGATTTACAGAAATGTTCCTTCTTTCCGTTTCCGAAGTGATTATTAGGTCGGAAACAATTATATGAAAACAAGGGTCGGAACAAGTTGTATTCGTGTTCTTATTCTTTCTTCCCCAAGGGAAAAATAATATTGTTCCTCGCATATCACTGCAGTGTATCAATCGCGAAAGAAAGTTCTTGTCCCCGTAAAATAACAGTGCGTCAATATTAAAAGTCTCAAAACAACGAAGCTCACGTTAAAAGTGGCATTCTGATGAAGCCACTTGTTCATCCCATTCAAAACATGAAGCCACTTGTTGCCAAAAATAGCAATAAGGTCAGCCACTGCTGGCTGCCAGAGATGGATATGCCATTCGCGTGTTTGATCTCCTCGCCTGTCTGCTATAAATGCCGATCCGCCGACGGAATCGGCTCGGCTAGATTCCACGCAAATTCATCCAGTCAGAACGGGCAGTATCGATTAGCAGGCGAAGCGGCATACGTACGTGATGCGTCAGCGTCCACGTCACTCGGCCGGCACAAATGTTGTTTTGGCCTCTCGCATTCCCATTTCCAAACCGCGCCCCTTTGGTTCTCACGTTTAGCAGCAAGCATAAATAGCTCCGATGCACACGGCTCGTAGCACACACGCTGACTAGCTCACAAGACACGCATAGAACAAGCCAGCTAAAAGTTCAGGGTGAGCTAGTCACTGTCGGCAAGGAGGGAGCGATAAGCCACCGGACGGTGGAGACGAACGGCATCTCGATGCACGTGGCGGAGGCCGGCGGCGACGGGCCGGCGATCGTGTTCATACACGGGTTCCCGGAGCTGTGGTACTCGTGGCGCCACCAGATGGAGTACCTGGCCGCGCGCGGATACCGCTGCTTGGCGCCCGACCTCCGCGGCTATGGCGGCACCACCGCGCCGCCGGAGATCTCGGCCTACTCCGCCTTCCACATCGTCGGCGACGTCGTCGGCCTCCTCGACGCGCTCGGCCTCGACAAGGTAGGAGATGTTGTTCACATCACTATACTTCCTTGTCTTTCCTGCTCGCGCGCTAGTGACATGCGGTTGAGAGTTTGATCGTAATAAGTAATGATTAAACGGCTAGCTGCCAATAGTAACCCGTCAATTTTCTTGATGTGTGTATACGCCTTCTTTCCTGTTCACTAATCCTCAATCCAAGACTGGTGGCGTAGGTTTCAAAAACGTTATGAACAAGATGGCAACTGGGCTGGATTGGGACGTGAAGCAGAATAGTAGTATTTGTTTTTCACAAATCGTCCAGCAATACGAGTCAACACATTATGTGTGCAATCTGTCTATCCTACGCTCCACCCATTTCTGTAATTAAAAAAAGCCAGACAATATTAGTTTATTCCAACCCGGCAATCGCGAGGACGAGGTTTTTTTTCTCGAACGCGCAGGAGAGATGCGTGTCTTTTTATTAAGAAGGAAAAAGATCCAAACCGAACATACAACGTGGCCAGACTGGCCAGCGGCTATAAACCGCGCACAACAGGAAGTAGAGATTACATGGGTTTTGTGAAATTACAACCTCCTGCCACTAGGTAACTGACAGGATCCCGCGCAGCTTCTTTGCTCCTGCTATCATCCAGAGGCGCGCTTATGATGTGCATTATGGTATCTCCTTTCTTTTTTAGATTATTATTATTGGGGAATCATTGTTAGCACTTGTACTGTGCTACCTTCAATCAAACAGATATAATATCTGGATCAATCATGAGGCTAACGAGCGTCAACGAGTATATATGATATAATATGTTTCTAATCATCCGTTCAAAAATATATAACTAGACGTTTTTTTACCCCGTAATTTTCGAGCATTAGCCGTCAAGATAATAATATCAGAGTTATATAACACAAAAGGTATCATTGGGTTTATATTCAAAAAAAATATTTATTATGATTGTGATATTGAAACTATAAGCACAAACCATAGTATAGGAAAATTAGCAGCCTCGCTTTTGGCAGTCAAAACGGAGGGAGCATCTAGATGTGAGTATTTGCACTGAATTTGTGTGGAATGCATGAATCCTCTCTCTGAAATTATGTTCTGGGAAAGACTTCGATTGAAACGAAGGAATCAACTGTGGAAGCAATGAGCTGTGGAACAGTAGCGCGCACAGTCGTTCCAAGGAGCTTTGGCATGGATAGCACTGTAGGTAGGTGTGTGTCAATGAGCTGAACCAAGGGAAAATAATTGGATGGTACTAGTTCAGAGCACTGAAGGCGTTGAAAACTTGGGAGTCATTTTATTTCTTTATTTAGAAACCAAACTTTGAAACTTGTTGAGTCGTGCCATTTTTCTTTGTGCGTACTTTGCTGAACCAGAGAAAAGCTTTGCGTACGCCACGCATGATAGCAACCTGTCAACAACCCAGCTGGCGTCAGGTATGCAGGTCTGCCCCGTGGCGTTGCACTGTCCTTTAATTCTGCACGTGTTGAACTGGGTAGTATACCGGTATTGAGCATGCGTCTATAGAACAAATCAGCAAAACTAATTCGCTGACACGATGAACTGCACGCAGGTGTTCGTGGTTGGCCATGACTGGGGCGCGATAATCGCGTGGTACCTGTGCCTGTTCCGGCCGGACCGGGTGATCGCCCTGGTGAACACGAGCGTCGCCTTCATGCGCCCCATCTTCATCCGCGCCGGCGCCGGCGCCGTCAAGACCACAGACTACTTCCTCCGCATCTACGGGCCCACCTACTACATCTGCCGCTTCCAGGTCAGCAGCACTTCTACTAGTACCTAGAATGGAACTGACCAATCTCATGGCGCGACAGTAACCGTGTAGGGTACTGTATATGCCACGCCGCAATTCCCGTCTTGCAGGATTTTTTAGGAAACATCGTCTTACAATAATCTGGGAAGCTCGATTTTGTTAGTAGAATCAAACAGACAAAACGTATTGTTTGGGGAAGTAAAAGTAGATGTTTTATTATACAGAAAAACATATTCCAAAATTGGGGGAAAAGCCATCACGAATGTTTGGAAGAACCTCAAATAACTGTCCATACTGTGTGTACCAGCAGTGGGCAACAGGGTTATCAAAAGTTACCCTGTACAGACTTTAGGTCTGTACGTATCACCCCAACCGCAACGCGAGCAAAGAAATAGGTAAAACTAAGAAACTCGAAAGCCATTGAAATAGCACTAGGAAATGAAATATTCACTGGACGCAGCAGCCGTTGGGCTGTTCGTCATCGAAGCAGACCGACGGCTCGCCCGGTGGCACGTGCTGCCGCGTCGCCGGCACGTAGCGGCGCTGGTACGGGTAAGCCGGGAGAGGCGGCGGCGGCGTGGCGTAGTGATGTGGCCCCAGATGCATCATCCCGGCGTAAGGCGGAGGCAGGTAGCCCTGCGGCGGCGCCGGCGCCGGCGGGTCCTCCGCGCCGTCATTGACGATGGTGACGGGCCTCCTGATCTTGCGTTGGATCCGGCCCTGAAGTTTCGACGCGTCGGCCCACCCGGCGACGACCACCAGCCCGGTGTCCGGCGAAGCCCACACGTTCTCCACCCCTGCACGCAACAAGGCAGTTAAAGATCGATCCAGAGCAAAGAACTAGAATGCTCGGGAAGATCGAGTAGTCACGCACCAGGCAAGTGCTTGACGACCTTGCGGATCTTTTTCGCGCAGCCTTGGCAGTGCACCTCCGTCTGCAGGATGACTGGCGCCATGGCTCAACACAACACAATGATCCACGAGACGAGGGTTTCCTAGTTGTGGTGTACGTCCGGAATGGTTTCGCGTCGTCAATTTATAGAGAGGGGAAGAGGAGTCGCAGATAAGTCCATATGGAGCGATCATGCGGAGGAGAAATGGGGATTGTGTCAGGAGCAAAATGGGCAATTACTTCCCGATTCGATTTGTCGGCCGGCGTTAAGGGGTCTATTTTCCATACGAATTCGAACTATTTCCATATATATCATGCTCGCATATCTCTTGTATATTATCTTTTTCTTTTAAAAAATTATCATGTACATGCCGAATTGCTGATATATAGAGGCGATACCGATACACCTCGATCGAGATCCAAGTCCGAGATACGTAGATTGCCTTATTATCCGATCGAGATAGTGACGTGTTTGACAGATGCGATAATTTTTCGTACGTGTTAGTTATCTGTGTTTTACATGCATGGACGACGACACTCGTACGTGCAGGAGCCTGGTGTTGCGGAGAAGGAGTTCTCTCCGGCAAACGCCCGGTACCTCGTGAGGCAGATCCTGTGCAACCGTTTCACCGCCGAAGCAGCCGGTGCCGACAAGGCAACGGCCGGCCAAGACTCGTCTCTGCCCCCGTGGCTGACGGAGGCGGACGTGGACTACTTCGCGTCGGCGTTCGAGAAGACGGGCTTCACGGGTCCCATCAACTACTACCGCAACATGGACCGGAACTGGGAACTCGCGGCGCCATGGGCGGACGCCAAGGTGATGGTGCCGACCAAGTTCATCGTCGGGGACGGCGACCTCACGTACCACTACCCTGGCATTCAGGACTACCTGCACAAGGGCGGATTCAAGGCTGACGTGCCGCTGCTCGAGGACGTCGTCGTCATCCCCGGCGCCGGTCACTTCATCCAGCAAGAGAAGGCCGACGAGGTCAGCAAGCACATCTACGATTTCATCGTCAAGTTCTGATGCACTCCGTCGTCGCCAACTCATCACTATCATAAGATTGATGAAATGGGCAGTTATTGTATACGTAGGACCTTTGCACGTGGTTGCATGCTTCAACGTGTGAGTGGAGTTGTGTGTTTGCTATTTCATTATGTGCTCGGACGTGCTATCTCAAGTTCTCAACAACATTACTTTGCAATGCCTTCTCAATTGTGTAAAACAATCGATAATAAACTATCCAATCATTATCGGTAAAACTATGAGTGGAAAGAGTGACCAGATGCTCGAACGTTACATAACCACCGCCACCGGTCAAACCACGTCACCACAACATAAGCATGCCCAGAATTGGCTTCAAAATGTATTTTGAGTGAATACTACATCAATAATATTTTCGATAAAAATATATATGAAGGTTGGTATTTTTCAGCATCCATATATACTTACATACTATACAAAAGTATATGTAAGTATATTAGCCGGCCTATCCTGCTGTCCGGTGACCGCCATTGTTGGCTATCGAAGCAAGGAAGGAGAAGGTGACTCCATTTGGGCCATGCAAAGAAGCTGATCAAGTGGTATGGCCGGAAGGGCCTGTCTAATTTTGTTAGGCCTAGCATATGCTATTCGCCCTCTGGACGCTGCTGCTGCTGCTTCTAATCGACACCACAAATAGCCAGCCGCCCGTGCAAATCATCGTTTTTGGTTGATTGGAACCGATTCACCCCCAACGGAACTATCCCAAAATAATTAAAATAAAATGAACTCCTGCTGCTCAATTATTTGCTAAATTGAGAAAGATATTTTTAGAATTTTTGAATGTGATAAATGAATAAGACAAGCCATGAAAGACTAGAAAATACAACTACCAAACCTAAGACATCAAAAAGGTATGAATGTACTTAGTGTCTTATCAATTGTATATGTGTATTCTCCAACTAGTTTATTATCTATATGTGGAATATATGGTTTAAATATTAATGTTCACTCCATATTTACTCTTAAAAATAGATTTTATTCTAATTTTTGCAGCTACCATTCTTATGTGTGCTTGTGTTTTCACTGTTGATCACTTCGGCTTCGCCCTACCTAACTTTTTTGCTGGATCCGCCACTGGGAGGGAGTACAAATTACGTTCAAGCTAAGAAAATGCTATAATACAAGAAACCGTGTTTAGCTTTCATCTAGTTTTAGCTTTAATCCTAGTCCTAATCAAACTAGAATAGGACTGTATATAAAAAGAGGTTCCCTGATCCTCCTCATCCTCAATAAAAAGAAAGCTCGTAATCTAGATCTGAGGCTTCTCTTTCTTTCGTTGCTGTGTACAAGTTCCAAGAGCACAAAAAAGAAACCGTGTTTTTCATCTAGTTTTAGCCCAAGTCCTAGTCCGAATCAAACTAGAATAGGACTGTAAATAAAAAGAGGTTCTGATCGCTCGTCTCCCTCCACATCTTGATCCTCCTCACCCTCGATAAAAAGAAAGCTCGCAATCCGGATCTAGCGCTTGTGGAGCCTATGATGGTTGAGACGAGGCCGGAAGACATGTGTGGTTTGAGGCTGAAGATGGTGACTCATGTCCCATCATCGTGGACGGACAAGAGACCGGCGGCATCTCCGGCCACGTCTGCCCGTTTGGCGCTCAAGGAGGTCAAGATCACGACGAGAACAAGGAGACGCCGTCACGATCGAACAAGAAAATCAAGACGACTAAGAGAAAGAATCCCACGCCCATCGTCGACGACGAGTCCAGCACCACATTTTCAGAGGAGGGACCGAAGAAGAGGAGGAAGAAATTGATGGTAAGGTTGGGCAAGGAGTACGTGGAGTACCTCGAGAAGCACCCCTTGCACCGTCCCACGAACCCGTCGAACTGTACGATGACATCCTCTGTGATCTTCAAGACGAATTTGTCGTTGTGCATAAGGCAAAGCACGATGAGCGCGACAGGATCATCAAGCAGTTCCACAAACTTGGCTACGCTTACAAGGAATTCCTGGTCAGCGACGACGGGGAAGAGGAGCTGGTCTAGAACTAGGCGCTAAGCTGGATCCTATATGTGGATGTTAAGGAATTAGAGAGGCACAATCATGGTTCAAAATCCCGGTTGAAACCTGTCCGGTTTCCACGGATTCCGGATTTCCCGGTGTGAACCGGGACACTGGGAAGTGCGGGATCCCGGTGGATCCCGAACCGTGGTTTTGTACCAATCTAGAATCCCGGTCCGGTTTCGTCGGGAAAAAAATCTCGGACTGTGTAGCGGGATTTCATTCCATGGGCACGATCAAGAGATATATGTTCTGCATATACATATACGAGATTGCTTATGTTTCTTTAATCTCTTATCAACAATGCAAATGACTCTTCGAGGCTACGGGGATATGCATATGCATGTGTGCAGAGTAAGCTAGTCAACAGTGGGTGTTTTACAGAAAAGAAAAGAAAAATCATGGCAGGCGTTGTCCATCCATGAGCGTCAGTTCACATGTGCGGAGCTTAATTTCACCCTTGTGGACGTTTTTTCTCGAACACGCGGAAGAGCTGTGCGTCTTTATATTAAGAAGAAGCCGGTCCAATACAAGGCCAAGTGGTCAGTTTGAGGTTTACATTGCGCCTATGAAAAACGAAACGACTATGCCCTGTCCTCTACTCCAGCAGCGCACGCAACTTTCGGGAACCTGCAAGGTCCACTAGCAATAATGTAACTGAACGAAGCATAC
>JAUNZO010002235.1:0-28802 GCA_031894775.1 Chloris gayana
TTACGAACACGCCGTAGTCCCTCCCCGGATGTGCGATCGAGCCCTTGATTTGGATCCCTCTCCACGTATATAAGTACATGTTTCAGTGAGTGCGAATCTGGGTAGTAGAGTACACGAATACACATATACAAGGAAAGAGGAGGAGGTATCCTACTCGGGTTTTTGATCGTGGATATTCGGTGCGCCGCTACCTGCAGGCTTCTCCGGCAAAACATCCGCAGCCCGGACTTCCTCCATCACCGCTGGAAAAACAGGTCGCTCCACGTGGTGCTCGCTCAAAGTTATCGCCCTTACTGACTTTATAGTCGAAATCCTGTATAGTTAGTTTTTCTAGCTGTGTGTCCGGCAGTCCTTGTTTTTTTTAATCATCATTCCTCCTTTTCAATCTACTGAACATTTGTGTTGCAAGAACAAACAATGAGACTTGCGTTCGATCGCTAATCGTGCCGAACCTTTTTTGAGTTCTTGCGCATCGATAAAAACACGTGACAAGTTTTGTGATATACTCCCTCCGTCCCAATATGATTGACATTCTAGCTCTCGGACACGGAGATTAAGAAGAGAAGGAATAAAGTAGGCTGCGAGGAAACGAGGAGGAAAGAGATAGAGATAGAGGTGTATTGGGAAGAGAGAAAGGTGTCTCGAAAAGTGAGAATCGCCAAACATTTTGGGAAAAATGGATGAGCTCAGAATCGCCAAATATTCTGGGACGGAGGGAGTATAATATACGAATGTACATCGCGCACAGGTTGCTAAGAAACATAACGTAGAGTTAAAAAAAAGAAACAGAACGTAATTAGCATCATCACGACTCGAAGTGACTAGAAGGCTTTCATGGCGGATAGCCGAGCTGCGAGGTCCACCTCGTACGGAGTCATCCCCGACTTCTTATACCAGAGGACTGCCTCTTCGTTTTCATGTCGAACACATAGACATAGCGGTGGTCATCAGCAACCCGCAGGAACACCGCGCCGCTCCTCTGGTCGCCCAGGCTCTCCACCTCCACGCCACGGCCCTGCTCGTGCAGTTGCAGGTTCGGCCAGCACGCCGCCACGTCCACCTCCGCGTGCCGCTCCCAGATGCCTTGCGCAGGCGACAGCACCCAAACGGACCCGCCCGTGGCGAGGAAGCTCAGCTTCGTCCCGCCCTCCGGCGCCGAGGACCCCATCAGCTTGGAACCGCAAACGACCCTCCTGGTGGCGAGCTGGCAGTACTCCTCGGGGAGATCAATGGAGCCCGACGTTCCCGTGCTGACGTCGTAGGTGAGGATGTACTCGTTGACCTCGTCGGCGAAGAGTCTGTCGGACTCGGACGCGTGCATCAGCCAGTGCACGACTGCACGACGCCGCCGTTGAGGACGACGGCGGCGTCGCAGCAGCTGTCCAGGTCCTTGCACCACGCGGGGCACTGATGGCCATTAGCGATGAGGATGAGGGCCCACTTGCCGTCGGAATCCGATGACACGGTCTCCACTCTGGGACGACACGTGCTGCCAATAAAACCGACCATGTCCGCGGCGAGCAGCTCGAAGGAGCTGCCGATGCCATCGGCGGCGGTGAGCAGGATGTAGGGCAACACGCCGCCTTTGACCGGCGGGGCGGGGGAGGAAGACGCGCTCGTCGGACATGGGATCGTACACGGACAACTGGCGCTGGCTGTCTCTCTTGTGGCCGCGGCGGCGGCGTTCCAAAAGGACGAGCCCGCCGCGCGATCTTGGCCAGGCTATGTACGGGAAGGCGAGGAAGGGCTCCTGTCCCAATCACCCACACTGCCAGTGCTTCAGCGTCGCACGACGGACGGGAAGGCGGTGACCGCGTCGTGCGCGCGCCAGGGCCAGGGCAGGGGGTGGTCGGTATTCCATTTACCGGTCCACCCCCGCGGGCCGCGAGGAACGTCAGATTAGAATGAGCGGGCAGGATCCAAGTAGAGGAAGGCCGACGGTATGGGCCAAGATACGGCCCAATTATCTTGACCCAATTGTCTCGGAGAAGGGCAGAAGGCCCACCTCTGCAATCAAAGGGGGAAAAGATCAACGAGTTGAAATTCCACCCGTGCTTGTCCTCCTACTACCCGGGAAGGCACGCTGACCACTCATCTGCCTGATTGATCTACAGTCTCTTTACTCACCATGCAAATCATGGACTCGTTCAGTGCCTTTGTCCCCATTTGTAGGGACTGATTCAGTGCCGTTCATCTCCGTCGCCGACCTCACAAATACTATACGGTTGCACTTCAGCACAGCTGCGGCACGAGGCACTGGCTCGTTTATTCAGTGACAACTGTGCAGCTTTCAGTTCTGTTTTCTCGGAATTTTGTCTATAAAATGTATGATCTCTGGCTTTAATCTGGGACATATTAAAAAGACTACCTAATGGTTACTGGGCACAAGACTTCGATGTGTATAGAAGACGTTATTGCAGCTGCTCATTACAGATGGCAGGCAGCGGCTAAACAAGAGCAACATGACAATTGTCTATTACTAGAACAAGCGTCCAGTGTCCAAAGCTTGTTCTTGTGAGCACAAATTTGTCTCCTTCCAAGAGTGATGGTGACAATTAACATGTCCATCAGTCCATGTCAAGGTATGTCAGTGTCCGAGTGGCAGAAAACAAAGCTCAGGGTCGCTGCAAATGGCACCCTGTTTGTGCCTTTTACCAACTTAGGGTGTGTTCGTTTCCTCCCTCTAAAATTTAGCACTGTCACATCAAAGATAATCTTATTATTTATAAATATTTCAATCAATTTAATGACAAAACCCTATTGATAGATTGGTGCTAATTTTCGAGATGAATCTAATGAGCTTAATTAATCTATATTTTGCTAAAGTGATGCCACAGTAACCGTCTTCTAATCACGACTTAATTAACCTCATTAGATTCGTCTCGTAAATTAGTTTAGGGCCTGTAATTTATTTTATAATTAAACTTTATTTAATACTTTTAAATAATAAAATTCTTTTTAATGTGACAGTTCTAAAATTTAGACCTCAAGAAACGAACACATCCTTATCACTTCGGAAAATGCCAGTACTTTTATTGTACGCAACAACAATTACCAAAGGGATGACGTATCCTCTTATCAAAGGACGACTGAGTACAAGATGTGTGTCCACTCGAGAAACTAGAACATTAAAGAAACAAAACACACAGCAAAGATAACGAAGAAACTCCAAATGGTTTCCTCGCGTGTAACGTTGACAAGTAAAGATAACAAAAGATAAAGATGCTTCCGAGGAAACAGATGTTTGAAAACAAATCATGGAGTACATATATAAGCACCTGACATCGAGGATGTGTTCTGCAGATATCTGAAGGCACAAGCAGAGCAGCTATTTCATCAGTATCTGGCTGAAATGGCTATCTTCGGAGCTCCTACGCTTATAGCGTTTGCACTGGTGGCTGGCCTCATCTGGTTGAGATCACGTGGTTCTTCAAAGGAGATGAGAGACATTCCTGGAACGATGGGCTGGCCAGTCATCGGCGAGACAGTCTCCTTCATCTCCGACTTCTCCAGCCCGGCCGGCATACTGAGCTTCATGCGTGACAGGCAGAAAAGGTACAGACAATTTTTCAACATCACGAGAATAATTGACTGCAAATGCATCACAAATAGAGACTAGTCTGATCTCGGTTTGATCTTTGTCAGATTCGGCAAGGTGTTCAAGACGTACGTGCTGGGGCGGATCACAGTCTTCATGACAGGGCGGGAGGCGGCCAAGATCCTTCTGTCCGGGAAGGACGGCGTGGTGAGCCTGAACCTGTTCTACACCGGCAAGCAGGTGCTAGGGCCAACGAGCCTGCTCACCACCAACGGCGAGGAGCACAAGAAGCTGCGGCGGCTCATCGGGGAGCCGCTCTCCATCGACGCGCTCAAGAAATACTTCGACTTCATCAACGAGCTCGCCGTCCAGACGCTGGACACGTGGAACGGCAGACGAGTCCTCGTGCTCGAGGAGGCCTCCTCTGTAATTAAGCAGACCCCAGTTTCATCTTTCTTGCACGGTATTTAGCTTCAGGTTTAATTTTGATTGGGATTTTGGTTTACTGCCTGTGTCGTCAGTTCACGTTGAAGGTGATTGCGAACATGCTGATAAGCTTGGAGCCGGAGGGGGAAGAGCAGGAGAAATTCCGCGCCAACTTCAAGGTCATCTCGTCGTCCTTCGCGTCCTTGCCTCTCAAGCTCCCAGGGACAGCCTTCCACCGCGGCCTCAAGGTATGTTTACATCAGTTCAAATGATATAAATCAGCAATAATCTTTTCATGATCAAAAGATTATTGGGTGATGAGGTTGATGTTTGATCGATTGGACAGGCGAGGAACCGGATGTACGCGATGCTGGACTCGGTTATCGCCAAGAGGAGGGACGGCGGCGAGGTCCGGAACGACTTCCTCCAGACACTCCTAAAGAAGCATGCCAAGGACGGCAGCGTCACCGGCGACGACACGGACAAGCTGACGGACTCGCAACTCAAGGACAACATCCTTACCCTGCTCGTCGCTGGGCACGACACAACAACGGCGGGCCTGACATGGCTCATCAAGTTCCTCGGGGAGAACCCTGAGGTCCTCGAGAAGCTTCGGGTGAGCCTGAAACTTCCTTATATTCAGTTTGTTACAGAATTCAAAGCTTGTCAGTTGTACCTGAACTGGGTGAAATGTTCCGGTTGCAGGAAGAGCATTTGGAGATCAAGGAGAAATTAAACGGGACGCCACATCTCAGATGGTCAGATGTTAGCAACATGCCTTACACCAACAAGGTAAGCTCAAGGGTTGCCTCAAGGCACAAAGAATTCCTCTTCTCCTATAAAAGCCAAAGAAATCACCGCGCTGAGCTCCCATTGCAGGTGATGAACGAGACCCTGAGGCGAGCAACCATCCTGCCGTGGTTCTCAAGGAAGGCGGCACAGGACTTCAGCATCGACGGTGAGTAGTGTCCGACGGCACCTCACAACAGAACTGTGGCTGAAACTTATGCTTGAGTCAATGCTTGCAGGGTACGAGGTCAAGAAGGGGACGTCTGTGAACCTAGACGTGGTGTCTATCCACCACGACCCGGCCGTCTTCGCTAATCCAGAGCAGTTCGACCCCGACAGATTCGACGTAAGTTCTGGGGGATGAAGCTGTACTGTCATGGATGAGCATGAGCTGACTGATTTATCTCAATGCCTCGCAGCAAACGCTCAAGCCATACAGCTTCCTAGGGTTCGGCAGTGGACCGCGTATGTGCCCAGGAATGAGCCTAGCACGACTGGAGATCTGCGTCTTCATCCACCACCTCGTCTGCCGATACAGGTAAGCAACAGCGCCTCACGAAACCATGGAAAGACAAGTGACTAACAGCCGCAACTGCTGTTTCTGCAGCTGGAAGCCGCTGGAGGACGACTCCTCTGTCCAGCCAACGCTGGTGCGCATGCCCAAGAACAAGTACCCAATAATCGCAACCGCGCTATAGGAAAAACAAGCGCCAGGACATACTGCTACAACAGCAAAATGAAAGACAGATCCTGAGGTTGTCAAGCTGGATTTGCTTATAAACAGAAGTTTTGAATTTTCTGCCAGAACAGCTACTGTATGAACAGAGTAAAACAACTGAGGCACACGACATGTCTAAACAAATTGAGTAAACAAAAGACAAACTCAACACTGAGGCGTTCCTCTGGGATGCTACTATATCATACTCAATTGCAAAATAATGGATGCCACAAATGATTACTGTAAGATCACTAGAATGTGAACACTTGTCAAAACTGTTATCCTGCCATTAACTAGTGTTGCTGATATATCGGTCCTCTTCACGTTAACACCAATTGCGGTAACTTAAAAACAGGGCAGAAGCAGCTAGCTCGTTGATGCAATGTCATAGTAAGCGCAGCCATAAACAAAGATCCAAGAGCCCTTGAATTCAACAGGAACAGGACAGCTCAAGAAACCAAGGCAACATCTCCAGTGTGTCAAAAGAACCTTGCCTCGTAGCTAGGGCAACCAAGAAAGGCAGGGGAAATGCTAGACACTTCATACAACGGAACCAAAAAATAATCTCTTCTCATTTATGGCAGAACTCGCCAGACTGATAAGAGACAACTGAAATGAGCCTAGGACGTAACCAATCCAGAAAAGAGAACAAATAACTGAAAAGAAGCCTGCCAAAACAAAAAGTCACACTTGAGAATGATGTGGTAATTAAAGATGAAAGACTAAAGTGATTACCAGTTAATTTCCATTATGCTTGCTTTGATTAAGTGATAACAACCAGAGTAGTTTGCTTGTGGGTGTGTTCAAGCAGAATATATAGCCCCTTGGCTTTCCCGAAAAGAACGCAAATAGAGCACATAACTTGCCATCCAATTCCCCGTATCCCAAGCATAGTCCCCGTTGGCACAACAGAGATCAGGATCATCACATAGTGGCAAAATTCCACCTTTTCAACAAAACTAGATTCCAGCAAATAGCACATATAGCAAACACGCAGGATCCAAGCGCCGAGCACTATGACCAAGTCATATGCCTCGCAAGCAGGAAATGATACAAACCGGTCAGTAATAGTCTTAACAAAGCAACTGATTTCTTACGGTACATCTTAATCCTTCATCTAGAGGATCCCAAAAGATCCAGACACGCGGTAACAAACCTTAACAGTAGATAGACTTCCATACCTGGATGGAACATACTTCTTGTGATATAGGCCATCAGTAGGGACCAGATCTGTCACGGCTGTAACGGTCACCACCACCGTAGCTGCCACCATCACGGCTGCGGCCAGAGTAGCGATCACCACCACGATCACCACCACGATCTGATCCATAACGGCCACCACCACCACCACCACCATACCTATCATCCCTACCGCCATATCTATCTCCTCTCCCACCATCCCCAGAAGGGCACTCTCTAGCAAAATGACCAGGTTTCCCACACTTGAAGCAATCCCCCCACCACCACCACCACGTGGTGCGCGCCCGCCACCACCAAAGTCACGGCCACGGTCATAGCGAGATCCACGATCACGATCAAAATCACGGTCACCATTGCGGTCTCTACCAGGCCCCTGGGGTTGAGCTTTATCAACAGTGATGGACCTCCCGTCTAAGTCCAGTCCATTCATTCCTTCAATAGCATCTTCCATAGCCTTCTTTTCATCGAAAGTCACAAAGCCGAAACCGCGAGATCGGCCAGAAAATTTGTCAAGAACCACCTACATACCAGTAACATAGACTTAGCAAACAAGGTGACGCTAAATAGTCAAAATAAGAATAGAACAGATTAAGATGTTAAGTTACAAAAGTTTCATTCAGTTAACTTAGGAGTGAGAAGAACATGTCTCTTAAGATGCTGGAGGAAGACATGAGTAAACAGTGTTAAGAACCTTTGAAGATCCATATGGCAAAAATTTTCGGCAACAGAAAAGATAGCTTGATCAGCTTATTGTAGTCAAACTAAAAATACTTCAAATAGGTGAAGCATACTTGCAAATAAGCATACAGAATAGATCTTTATAGAGATAAAAAATTGTTAAAGGCTTTATGCTTCCCCGTTTTTATAATATACTCCTATATTATATAGAAAGGGGTTAGATTTAGTGCTGATACAACCCCTTCTGCACAGAACTACCCACAGAAACAGTTAATCAAAGCAATATCAAACCTTATTACAGAAGAATACAGATCGCTCCCGCAACACTAAAGGTCTGGGATTCTCAAAGTTACCTTTGCCTCGGTGAGGTTGCCAAATTTTTCGAACGCGTCCCTGAGGCTATCATCATTTGTTGACCAGGACAGGTTCCCAATGAAGCAACGGTACTCCTCAGTCTCAGCCATCTCTAAACAAGATAAAGCACAGAAAGTAAGTAAAGCAAAGGCATAGCTTAAGAGATAACAAATTGTGGTTGGGACAGTGTGCTTTCAAGGCATCCTTAAAACTAAGACCGAAAAGGAATAAATAAATTAAACAAATGTTTTCAAAACCAGTTCAAATAAGCTATAACAAAGAGAATATCCACAGGCAAATAATAACAGACTTATTCGGTTGCCTCTTCTGTTTGTAGAAATCATTCGATTAAACTAATGACTTCGCTATAATATAACGATGCAGAAAAGTGGTACGCCTGTGACTTTTGACCATTGGATGAGCCGTGTGGGAATTTTGAGCTAGTTATTCCAGATAAAACGAGGTAAGGTTCAGATCAAAGCTGATGCAGAAAATTGTAAATCTAACAAAGCCAAACCACTAAATCCAGCAAGAGCCGTATACTGTAAGGCGTGCGGCTGTCCGCTCGGCGGCAAGCGATGTGGGCGGGAGCTGCTCCTAGCTGGATGCGCTGTACCTTTCTCTTTCCCTCCGTTACGATCTCTTTCCCTAGATCTATCCGCCGCGATGCCAAATCGAGCCTCTGCGCGTGCGGCGCCGGCGATGGAGACGAGCGAATTGGAAGGAAGATACGAGACGGACCAGGAGGAGCTGTACCTGGCGGAAGAACAGAGGTTCACGACGACGCGAGAGGGCCGGCTGTTGCGGCGGTTGCTCTGATGAGAAGTCGCAGGAGGCTCCGGGAGTTGGCGACAAGGGACGAGAGAGAGAGAGAGAGAGAGAGAGAGAGAGACCAATCAAAGTTTATAGCAGAGCCGAGAGGTTGCTCTAATCAGAGCCGGTCTAGAACCCTAAATCCCTGCGGCGGCGCGGAGATATTTCCATGCTTGGTACGACATGTGGGACCAGACGCGGGTCCGGACTCCAGCGCGGCATATGCTACGACCGTGACTTGTATTCGGTCAAAACGGGCCGTTGATCCGTGCACGCTTGATGGGCCGGCATATGTTTCGCTACTAGGTACTGGGCCCTAGAGGTAGGGTGCAACCGTTTTTTTTCTAACCAACAGCTGGGCAATCGTTTACTCTCGGTTTCCTTTTTTTACAGCTCTCGGTTTCCTTTTTACTCTCCCGTGAACCGTGATGCATCGCTTTCACTGCTGCCCGGTGCAACTTGGACTACTCACTCATCTTGGGAAAAAAATTTGAACGGCTTCAACTTGTGAAAATAGAAATGTCTAAACAACTTGAAAAATAGAAAATAGAGGCGACGACTTGGAAGTTGGAACCTCAAAATGACTTGGGACATTATATAGCTGCTTAGTCCTCAAAATTATCCGGGCACCACATGATGGATCCAGCTCTGCACCTCTCTGTCATCGTACCCAAGACCAACATAGAGCATCATCCACTGGAAGTTTACAACTCCATACTCAACAACCGCCACCTCTCTCCATAGTGTAATTTATTTGCATAACACGTTCTTCTTGTATAGTTATATACGAAAAAAAACATTGCTTTCATGGAGGAAGGGGAAGGACCACCAAGCCAACGGTCACCTCCTTCCGTATTTGCTGTTTCCCTTCACCGTTCCCGGCCAATTCATTACTGTAGTCTAATTTATGACCTGCTGGCCGATCATTTGTGTCCCCGGGCCGCGATGACTTCGCCCAAGTCTTCTCCGTCCTTCTTGTTTTTTCTTTTTAAGGAAAAAAAATCCTCTGCTCTTCCCCTTCATCTCCGCGCGCGCAGAGGCAATTTGATTCCTTCTTTACATACCTGAACAGCTAGCTGATAGCACTCTCCATCACAAACGAGCCAGCAGCTTGACACGATTCACCGGCAGCCATGGGCGATTGGTGCGACGAATGGTGCTGCGACTGCCCCTGGAAGAAGATAATCATCGGTGCCTTGGTCTTGGCCGTCGGCGGCGGCCTCATCACCGTGCTCGTCCTCGCCTTCGCCGTGGTCAGACCGCCCAGGGCCATCGCCGACAACGTGCTGCTGCAGCGGCTGGAGCTCGCACCCGGCACCCCGGCCGAGAACTCCACCATCTCCTACGACATCACCGCCACGCTGTCGCTGCGGAACCCCAACATCTACCGCAGCATCAGCTACAGCCCAATGGCCGCGGCCTTCTCCTTCAACGGCACGCGCTTCGACGAGTCCGGCACGGTGCGGGCGATGGACAACGCGGCGAGGAAGACGGCCACGATCAGCCTCAAGGTCGGCGGCGTCGACAAGGCCGTCAAGCTGTCGGACGCGGGCGTCAAGGAGTTCAAGAGGCAGAACGAGACGGGCAAGTTCGACGTCGAGCTGAGGCTGGACACCGAGCTGCAGTACAAGGGACGCAAGACCAAGTGCCCGCTAGTGATCGTCTGCCCACTCGAGCTGCAGCTCGTCGACCCGGAGGTTGCTGCCACGGCGTTCCAGAAAACCAAGTGCACCATGCTCCGAGCAAAGAAGTCCGGGTGCTAAGCCCCTGCTGTCGATGATGAAAGCTCTGTTTTTTTTTTGTTCTTTGACTGTCTTCCTTGCTTGTTGCTTTATGCTTTCCTTGATTATTCTTATTCCTTTCAGTATTGAATTCCGGACGATTGAGATTTGTTTTATCCGGATACATCCCACGACGGAATTCAACCAGACCTGGGGTTGCTATGTGAATGTGGTGTAGGTTTGGCTTATTTATGGATCAAGAGCAACAGTGTCATTTCATTTCTAGAGACGAGGTGACCTTGTAGCCAAACAACTCCATAAACAGCTTAACTCCGCAGCACAACAACTCCATAGCAGAGTCTACCGTGAAGCGCAGTCATATCAAACACATCTTTAGAGACGTCGTTATTTCCACCGTTTCAAACATTTAAGTAATAATCATTTGTAACCTCACCTTAGAAGATGATATATCACTCCACAAAACTACAGTTGAGCTTTAAAATGCTACAGTATGCTCTAAAAATATTTTTTTGAATAAAAACATTTATCTTTAATAATACTTTTTGTGATGTCAAACAAAAATCTCGAAAATAAAATCCCGCATCGCCTTCAGGCTTCAGCCTATCTGCAGCCTGGACCTCGAGTCGTCGCCCAAGTGGCAAGCCTTATTCATGACTTCGTTCATCAGAAGATTCAGAACATGTACCCCAGCTAAAAAAAAAAACAACAACAACCAGCGAGCTGGTTGCTAATAGCTGGCGGCGCCTTCCGTTGGCACAGGGGATTAGAGGCTCAGATCCAGCCTCGCACGATTCGGACCGCCGGCACGGCAGCTGGCAGCCATGGCTTTCTGGGAGGATTGGGAGTGCAACTGGAAGAAGGTCGTCATCTGGGCGGCGGTCGTCATCGTCGTCGGCGGTCTCATCACCGTCCTCGTCCTGGCCTTCGGCGTGGTCAAACCGCCCACAGCCACCGCGGACGACGCCGTGCTGGAGCGGTTCGCGCTCGCCGCCGGCGACCCCGCCGCGAGCTCCACGGTCTCCTTCAACATCACCGCCACGCTGTCGATGAGGAATCCCAACATCTACCGCAGCATCAGCTACGCCCCCATGGCCGTGGCGCTCTCCTTCAACGGCACCCGATTCGACGAGTCCACCACCGTGCGGGCGCTGGACCACGCGGCGAGGAAGACGGTCACGTTCAACATCAAGGTCGGCGGCGTCGACAAGCCCATCAAGCTGTCGGCGGCGGGGGTGAAGGAGTTCCGGGCGCAGAACGAGACGGGGAAGTTCGAGGTGGAGCTGAGGCTGGACACGGTGATGCAGTACAAGGGGCGCAGCGCCAAGTGCCCGCTGGTGGTCATCTGCCCGCTGGAGCTGCAGCTCGTCGACCCGGAAGTCGCCGCCACCGCGTTCCAGAGGACCAAGTGCACAATCCTCCGGGCAAAGAAGTCCGGGTGCTAACCACTGAGAAACCAAGCAGTTTCAGTTTCAGCTGTTCCATTCAGAGATTGTTGTTGTACATGGTCAAGATTTTTTTTTCAGCGTAGAGACGAACGAGTTGGTGTGAATATTTCTGTAATTTCTAAGAATTCAATCAGTTCAAGATTCCAATCCTCTACTAATTTCAGATGTAGTGCCGTGGGTTAAGGATGACAGCGCTCCTAGGACCTTCGAAAACAGGGAAAACAGAGGTTGGCTTGGCCCGCCGTGGGGACTTATGTTCTAAGGAAAAACTTACCCATTGAACCAACGGAACCGCTCGGCGTCGACATCGTAACCGTAACCGTTACCGCGGTTACCGGACGAAAAACCGAACAAACCGAAAATTTGAATTTGGTTGGACTGAAATGGCTGTTGTTCGGTTAGGAAACGGTTTACCGCTCGGTAAGTTCGGTTTACCGCTCGGTAAGTGCGGTAAACCGCCGACAGGAATGAAAAACCGACATAAAATGATAAATTGAAAAATGCAAAAGAAAAGGCACAAAAAATTGGCATGACCTTTGCATAATTTTAACAACAATGCAACTCGGATATTAAGGACGTATAATATAGATTACAGTCATATAAAATCATAAGACATGATCCATAGTACATATGGTTCGAATAAATAGTCCATTACAACACATAGTTTTTGAGCAAATAATTATACAAACTAGAATATCTTATGCATATTACACTGAAGACCAAGGTGGCTACATCCAGAATGCTCCTTGAACCGTGTGGCGCCGCCACCATGCTTCGTTTCCTTGCAATATTTGCAAGCAAACCCTGGGTATCGATTTTCACCATGTTCCCAAACATCACTCTTTCGATCTGCCATTTATTCCTACAACAAAGGAGCAAATGTACAAGCTTAATCTAAAATCCTATTGTTCACAGTTCATCTACGAAAAAATAGTAATGTCAAAGAAAAATTATCGAACCTCGGCTTCAACGTAATGGCTAACCGGCCATCCACGCCGGCTAGCCGCGCATATGGGCCGGCTAGCCGTTCACCTTGCGCGGCTAGCCGCGGTTACCGAGCCCCGAGCTGCGGTAAGCCGCACTTACCGCGCGGCTAGCCGGGTCCGGCGGCGGCGCGGGGCCTCGAGCGGCGGACGCGGCGGGCGAGCGGCGGACGGGCCGGCGGGCGGCGCGAGGGCCGCGGCGGCTGCGAGGCTGCGGCGGCGTGCGCAGAGGCGCCGGCGGGCGAAACGGCCGCTCCGGTCGACCGTGGTAGATTCGTGCGGTGGAGTCTTCTGGAATCTGGAGTGTGGAGTGGGTGGATAAGGTCTTTTTGTTTTTTCTTTTTTCATTTCCTCCTTTTTCAATCCTATCATTTTTTTGACCCCTCAAATTTATGAATTTTCGTAACATCTTTTCACCATAATTCATCAGATGACATGTAGTTTTTTTTACGAATTTTTACATCAAAATTTTTCAAAAATCCAAAATTTTGAATTTCAAACGGCCGGTTACCGACCGGTAATTTTTTCCTAGCTTATGTTATGTATATTTTCATAATTGCTATGACACAGTCAGCTGGGGCTGATAGAAAAAGTTGAGCCTTTTGTCGTAGCGCATGTTATCCACTAACTAAAAAGTTGAGCCATGACGCTGAGTTGGCAAAAAAAAAAAGGCTAAAGAAACTAACTGGTTGATCCAACAGGACAAAGGATCCTGTACCCAGGACCCAAATGATGAGCTGGCTGAGCTCAGCAGAGCCAAATTAGTGGGTAGAGTTGGCATGGATTACTACTTTGTTCTGAAACTGTTGTCTTTGATCATTCATTTTATTTTAAAAAACACATATTTTATTGATTTTTAATACTATTATATATATATTGTTTAAATATATTTTATCACTAAAATGTTGAGATATAAATTACAATTTTTTATATTTACATAAATATTTTAAATAAAATAAATGATCAAACATAGCAAAAACATTAATAATGTTAACAATTTTAGAACGGAAGGAATAGTCCACACGGGTATGGTGTTCCCAAACAAGCACCAAAAATGATGACGTAGTCGGTGAGTTGGCTACCTGAAAAGGATATGTAACACTACATTTACCAAAAAGAAAGAAAAGAAAACTCAAACCTAGACCTTATTTCCACACTGCTGAAGAAACATTTGTGCGTCCCCGGAAATACAGAGGAAAATGTTGGCCAAGAGTAGCTCACTTTCTATATACGAAGCAAAACGCGTTCTTCGCAGCACCACACTGCGTTAGGGCAAGTACAAAGTTGCGGTCTTATAGACCGCCTCATGCATGACACGTAATCTCTAGACGATCTATTAAACTACTTGTACAATGGATGGTTGTTTTAGTTGTCTTGTAGAAATTGATATTTTCTAAATTTATGGATGAGAAAAGGAATATTTATGAGTTACATGGCAACTACAACTTGTACAATGGTGTATAAGTCGTCTCATACTCATAAATAGAAAACGCATGATGTGGTTGCTTCGCGAAACAACCATCTCTTTCTCTCACCCTCTCTCTCTTCCACATCATCACGACGCTGAGTTGGAAAAAAAGCTAAAGAAACAGGGCCCAAATGAGGATGCAGGTCCTCTGAAGTGAAGGTACCAATTCATCGGGTGTAGCAGTCCGTACAAAGTTTTGTGGGAAAGCTACAGTGCCCTGAATTAATACCGTAGCAAAGTACTATTTGCATGAACTATTTTGATTATATACACTGTTCATCTTTTATTGTAGCATTGAATCTCATTCATCTATCCTAGATCCAAAGGCTAAAGATTAGACTAATTCCCAGCTACAGTGCCCCTCTGAATTAAACCCATCAATTCAGAGGATCCCGTTCCCCAAATGATGAGCTGGCTGAGCTCAGCGGGGCCAAATTACTGGGTAGAGTTGGCATGGATTACTGCTCTTCTCGAATTGTTGCCTTTGATCATTATTTTAAAAAAAACATATATTTTATTGAATTTTTAATACTATCATATATATATATATATTGTTTGAAATATATTTTATCGCTAAAAAGTTGAAATATAACTTACAAAGTTTTTATATTTAAATGAGTATTTTGAATAAGATAAATGATCGAAGTTAACAAAAAAAAATCAGAACAATTTTGGAACGAATGGAATACTCCTCACGAATGGTGTTTCCAAACAAGCACAGATGATGATGTAGTCGGTGATTTGGCTACCTGAAAAGGATATGTAACACTACATCTACATTTACCAAAAAGAAAGGAAAAAAACTCAAACCGAGACCTTATTTCCACACTGCTGAAGAAACGTTTGCGCGTCCCCGGAAATACAGAGGAAAATGTTGGCCAAGAGTAGTTTACACAAAACTGATAACTTACGCGGGAACACTACGCTGTTTTATTTAGTCTTTATTAATCACTCACTTTCTATATACGAAGCAAAACGCGTTCTTCGCAGCACCGCACCGCGTTAGCTGCAACTAAATCGATGTGTACGGTTTCAGTTAACTCGCATAGTTGTATGTGCACAACTATGCGAGTTAACTGAAAAAATGTGCACCACTTGAGCACATGAGCACAACCCTGGCAAAAAATGTGCACCACTTGTGCCAGTGGCGTAAATGATACAGGTCTAGTTTTGCTAAATGCATGCCTTCACAAAAAGCGGTGATCACAATGTGTTCGACGTACGTGTGTTGTCGATGCCTGTGCCTATATAAGAAGGCGCAGCGTTATCCTATACCGGCCTGACAAGGAACACCCAACTGCCATAACCGTCACACACACGCCAGTAAGCTAGCCGAGTTGATTCGTGGGCACGAGATCATGTGCGACGAGTGCTGCGGCTGCTTCGGCGAGTACCGCCGCTTCGCGCTCGGCTTCTGCATCGGCGTGGCCATCCTCGCCGCGGTGGCCGTCATCGTGGTGCTGCTCCTGGGCTTCGGCACCGTCCGCCACCTCCGAGCCGAGATCGACGACGCCTCCCTCTCGCGCTTCGAGCTCGCCTCCACCTCGCCCACCACCACCATCGCCTACAACCTCACGCTCGCCTTCACCGTGCGCAACCCCAACTGGGCCATGGGCGCCACGTTCCGCTCCCTCGAGGCCGACTACCTCTTCGACGGCCAGCGCTTCGACCGCGTCGCCGCCGTGTCCTCGTCGCGGGGGTACGAGCTGCCGGCGAGGAAGACCGCCGTGTTCCGCCTCGTCTCCGGCGACGCCGGGGCGTACGCCGCGCTGGGCAGCGCCGGCGTGAAGGAGTACCGCAGGGAGAAGCGCGAGGGGGTGTTCGACATCGAGGTGGGCCTCTCCGGCGAGGTCAAGTACCAGATGCACCGGACGTGGTGCAGGCTGGAGGCCAAGTGCCCGCTCAAGCTGCAGCTCGCCACGTCGGAGGTTGCCGCCGCCGTGTTCCAGAAGACCACATGTGATGTGCTCCGTTCGTCGCAGAGAGGATGCTGATCACGTCCTTACTGTTGATCTGCCTTGCTTAACGTTCATTGCACAGTTCACTCTGCACTCACCAGTTGATATTTTTTCTGTTCCCTTATATTATGACTTCCTCCGCTTCACTTACATTACTTTCTTATGTTTCTGCTTGACATCTGCCTTTTAAGGTTATTATTCTGAATGGCTAGTAGCGTGTGTGATGCAATATTGAAGATTCGAATTGTAATTTTAATCATTTTGATTTTAAAAACACCGGGATGTGATGCGCAACCGTTCCTACTTTCAAAGGCATGACCAAAGCTGGTATAAAGAACACAACATGCATTACATTTCACGGGAGTGCCATACACAAGCAGCACCCTCGTTTGCTGGAAAGTGTAACTCTGTTCCTTGCTTCAAGTTGCAGAGTGCGGCTTTATCTCTTTCTTGCACTCTCCTCTTCGCCCTTTAATGGAGAATCGAAAAGAGTCTCACTGCAGCAATGCAGCGTTCACAGAAAACCAAAATCGCAGGGTAAGTTTCGAGAGCAGAACGTGCACGAAATTTTTAGATCCAGATATCTCGCACATAATAACAAAGAAATGCTCCACGGTATGCTTCAGGAGCTCAGATGTTTTGAGGCTACAAGAATCCTTTGTCACAGAAGACTGCCAAATTTCATTTAAATAAGGAAAAGCAACCTAAATAAACTACTACGACCCTGTACAAGATGGCGACGAAAGAATAAAGAGATAAACATGCAAAGTGCAACGGTACATGGACATGACTATACTGGCCAACTAGATTGTGACGATGAGGGCTTCCATTGTGCCTGAAAATTTCTGTTTTAGTTTTGGTAGTGCTCTGAAGCAACCTGCCTATATAGGTCAACAAAGGGATTATCAATCATCAACGATTTCATGCCCCTCTACTTCATTACCACTTGTCGAATGGCTTGAGGTGGTATGAGCAGTACTATTACTGCCACGACAATGCAACAGCTGCAATTGAAGGCTCTGGATAAGCTCATTAAGTTGTTGAATGTTTTTCTCTTGCGCCAATATTATCTGTACATAAGACAATCTTATGAGCTACTATAGATTGAGGCCACAGAAAAAGTAATAAACCCAAGAAAGAGAAACACAGAGTCCACTAGTCCAGATAACATAATTTAATGGTATTGGAACTTCCTTGTAACAAAAGATTTTGTCAACAAGCTACGAGAGCAGGAACCACTTGACTGATTAACCTAGCTACATAATGTTCAGAAGAATGGATGAAGATATTGTACACCCTTTAATATGGAGTGATGCTAGAACCATATAATACAAACAGTCATTGTTCTTCATTTTTATACCCTGATAACCACATGGCCATCGCAGAAAAAAGGGCAGGGCAATCTCCAACTGTATGAGTGACATGATTACCATTTCTGGGGTAAAAAAAGCTTAACTGAATAATTTGATGCCTGAAAAAATGATATGGATAACCAAACTTTTTTTGGGGGGAGAAAGATATGACGGGCAATTAAACTGAAAAGCTTAGAGATCAGTACCAATTTCCTCAGAGTACACTTTAGTGCTGGTTTGAAAATATGTGCGCAAAGTTCTGTGCATATGGAGCTATGGAGATACCGTACGACTGAATCAATTTCTCCAGAGTATAATATCAAGGGGAACGTCAATGCGTTACTCTATGACCAAATTATTGTGCCCAAAATGGCAACTCATTCTCAATAAATTAGAATAGCAGGAAACTGGAAAATGCCCAAAAGAGATACCATTAACAAGAATGTAGATACTCACTTTCTCTTTAACAGTATCTTTCCTTTCAAGTGCTTGCTGTCTCCGCCTTGTAGCTGCAGGGTTCACCTCATTATCATCAATCTGCTGCTTCCACTCAAGTTGTGATGTGATAATAAGCACGAGCAGCAGGAAGATAAGAACTATTGGTCTTGAATTCATCACTCCAGTCAGCAATTAGAGAACCTAGAAATATAGTCCATAGTTAGAGTGCTGTCAGCAATAAATCCAATATTATACCATTCCTGATGAATGATGTTTTAAAGAAAAATGTTATTATAACTTGATACTATTAAGGAAAAAAATGATAGAAAGTCAGTTAAATTAAGATTTGTTGCTACCAGTTTTTTGAGATACTTTATAGTGTCAATGTCTTTACAGTAAGTATACAGAGAGCTCCAAAAAATTGTAGCAATTATCAATAAGAGGATTACCGATCTTTACAGTAAGTCTTTAAATAAGTTATCAAATGCGTATACATCAACGTTTTCATCCAAGCTGAAGGACCAACCAATATGAATAATTGAGAATTCTTCAGGGAATAATTGAACCTTCTATGAACCTATGAGCAGACTAAGAAGTATAAGCCAATTTCAGAAGAATGGGATAAACTACTGTGGCTTCGTTTATCACAATTCCAGCTGAAATGGCTCCATTTCGTCTCTTGCAACGAAATGAAGCAGAAATTTCATGTTACGGTATGCACTAAAAAACATCAGAAAATGGGGGAAATTACTGCATCTGCGAGAAATGGTGTAAAAATTGTGAAATTTACATTGCACCAAGTCACCAACTGAATGAAAAATGCAATAACTTGGTACTATAAGGATAAAGACAACCTTAAAGTCAGTTAAATTAAGATTTGCTGCTACAAGATTTTGAGATACTTTAAAGTGTCATTGTATTAGCAATAAGTCTACATAGGTCCGAATTTTAACGATTGTCGAGAAGAGGATGAGCAATCTTAACGGAAACACATAAAAATTATCAAATGTGTTCTACATCAAGGACCTTTCATCTAAGCTGAGGGACCAACCAATATGAATAATTGGCTGTAAACAATTGAAACTTATACGAACCTATGAGCACACTAAATCACAAAGGACAATTTCAGCAGAATGGGATAAACTACCGTGGTGGCTTCGTTAATACAATTCCAGCTGAAATGGCCAGTAATGATCATCTTATCCATTCCGTCTCCCGCAACGAAATGAAGTACAAATTTCACGGTACGACTTGCACTAAAAAACAGGATAAAATGTACTGCATCTGCGAGAAACGGGGTAAAAATCGTGAAATTGACATCGCACGGGGTCACTGGTGTGTAGAGAACCTCCCAGAAATCAAACAAATCTACCCGGTTCCACTCGCGGGTTACTCGGAGCCCCAACTGTCACCGAAAGTTAACGCATAATGAGGCGAAACCTTACCGTCTCATCTCAGGCCGCGGGAGCTGATTGATGAATCGAGACGGGACTTGGAGAGTGGAACCGGGAGAAGGCGCGAGGGGGTTAGGGTTCTTCCGATCTCGTGACGGGTTGCCACTGCTAACCGCAACTCTTGGTCCCGAACTGCCTCGGTTCCTCCCTCTCTTCTTCCTGCACTTTTTTTCTTTTATTTACTGTATTCTTCTTCCAGCACTTCTTGGTTGCAGTTACAGCTTCCGCGTCGCGGAGAAGACGACGTGGGATTTTCGCTTTCGATTTCACTTTTTGTTTCGGGGAATTTCTCTCTGATGAGAAAAATTCTTGGAGGATGGGAGATGGGACTCCGTGCTGTTGGGCTCTGAGGAAGCCCACTTATTCGGCCAACTTCATTATCTGGGCCGATCCTGCCTCGTGAGCCCGAAATGGCAGTTGGCCAGTATCATGGATGGACGCCGGCGAATGCGTGTTGCCCGGTGCTCCGGACGGGACGACAGACCACAGGAAAATATGATTGCCAAAAGCATGACCATGAACAATCGAGCACGTATTTCTTTGTTTCGTTGATCATATAGAGTCGGATCACAGTCGGACGCATTTTTATTTCTCAAAAATCAAAATGGTGGTCCATGACCACGAACCGTCGTGCACGTATCTCATCTCTTTCGAAACGGCAGTGCCGTGCCCTGCACAACGCCGCCCCCATGCCGCGGAAGCATACGCCGCGACGCGCGCGATGCGAACTCTCGAGGGCGCCGCGCATGAATGGAATAATCATTTTGGATTTGGTGGATGCTCTCGTGACGGCTCCAGCGTTGCGATCATCCTCGCGCGTTGCATGGACAGTGACGGCTGTTAATTAGCGAGCGACGTGGCTGGACGCGAGCCGGCGGGGCGAGACACTTGACTTACCGGTGGCGGCACGCGGATCTGCCGCCTTTCGGGCGGATCAACAACGCCAAGGGGGATTCCACGGGGAAACCGACAAGGCGGGCGCAGATCAAGTACCCCGCCTCCCCCACCACTCCACTGCACTCGCACTCCTGCTCTGCTCTGCTCGCGAGATGGCACTCGCGCGCGAGCTCCTGCACGCGGCGCGCGCGCCGGAGTTCGCCGAGTGGCAGCTCGGCGTGCGCCGCCGCATCCACCAGCACCCGGAGCTCGCGTTCCAGGAGCACCGCACCAGCGAGCTCATACGCGCCGAGCTCGACGCCATCGGCGTCGACTACGTCTGGCCAGTCGCGCGCACCGGCGTCGTCGCCACCATCGCCGGCCCGGACGCCGGGCCGGTGTTCGCGCTCCGGGCAGACATGGACGCGCTCCCGATCCAGGTTTGTACAGATGTTTCCATCTTCTTTCCATCGACTCGGAGCTCCATCCGAGGCACCTATGCAATTATTGAATCCTTAAGACGTAGTACGGTGCTGTCAAATAGTGCTAGCTGTGGCCGGATTGCAAGTTTGCAACATTGACAGGGGACGAAGCAATGCCGACATCATTTGATTCGTTCCCCTTCCTTTACATGCTACTCTTACCGATGTTTTTTTTTTTGGCGATCAATATTCTCATCGATGGTTATGCTCTTGTGTGGGCTAAAAATATTGTAATTCTTGGTACAGGCATCTGTACCAAACTCCCATAATGCTAACTGCTTCCCAATGCTGTCAGGCTGTCAGCAATACATAAAAAAACAGAAGTACATGTAGTATTGATGTTGATCAATGATATATTTGCCCCCAAAAAAAGGTCAATGATATGGATCACTACTGATTTTCACCCCTCCCTTTTGGCCCCTGCTCCATTGGCAGGAAATGGTAGAATTGGAGTTCAAGAGCAAGGAAGACGGGAAGATGCACGCGTGTGGGCATGATGCTCACGTGGCGATGCTTTTAGGAGCTGCTAAGCTGCTTCAGTCTCGGAAGAACGATTTGAAGGTACTCTTTTCGATCAGCCACAAGGCTTGATCTCGTTAAAAAATAAGTTATAACCTCGCCTAGTAGTTCTTTATTTAGAGTTAGCGGTTCTGAAACTTTTTGGGTTTTAATTGTTCACCGATAACAATAAGCCAATATAATTGACTCCTGTGAAACACATTTGACTTTTTCATATAAATACTCCGCAAGCACAGAGTAGGAACAGTCAAGAGTAGACTTCACATGCACCCCGACCGTATGGAGTACGTAAGGATATGCATTCAAAATGTCTGCATTGACCTTCAATTGACCAGCACCTAAAAAAAAGACCGTCAATTGATTAGAGTCCAGTATTTGTTCCAGTTGTGACAGGATGGGATGCTCTCATGCCATAATGGTGCATGGGAGCCGGAAGATGACATGAACCCACCAGCTTGATGACAGATTATCTGTTCAGCAAATAATCTGGATTAACAAGTATTATCTGCAAATCACATGGAGCAGGCTGTGTGTGTCCTTGACCTGTAATGATCTGATATAGTGATTTTCGTCACTCATTTTTTCTAGCATTTTTCTGATCTCTAAGTTGGTTGACGTTGTTTCAAGAGGAAAAGTTCATTGATTTGCATAGTTGGATCCCATCCTTAGGGCACAGTGAAGCTTGTCTTCCAGCCGGCCGAGGAGGGCCACGCCGGCGGGTACCATGTCCTGCAGGAGGGCGTCCTGGACGATGTGCAAGCCATCTTCGGAATGCACGTCGATACGGCTCTGCCAGTGGGCGTGGTCGGCTCCAGACCCGGGACGTTCCTCGCCGGATCAGCTCGGTTCTCGGCGATCATCACCGGGAAAGGCGGGCACGCAGCGGGGCCCCAGAACGCCGTCGATCCTGTTGTTGCAGCTTCTTCTGTCGTCCTCAGCCTTCAGCAGCTCGTCGCTCGCGAGATTGATCCGCTTCAAGGCGCTGTACGTTATCTGCAATACCAGTCGATGCAGAGAGAGAGTGATACATCATTTGTTAGTCATCGTTATGGATTTTCTTGTCAGGTGGTGTCCGTGACGTTCATCAAAGGAGGTGAAGCTTTCAATGTCATTCCAGAATCAGTGACTCTGGGCGGCACATTAAGGAGCATGACAAATGAAGGTCTGTCCTACCTCATGAAGAGAATCAGAGAGGTAATTAAGACGTTTTAGACGGTGCTATCAGCAACATCTAAGAATTTCAGCAGGATTTCTTCCGCTAGAGCATGCAGAACCTTACCATGTCTACCGCTTGCTGAATAATTACAGGTGATCGAAGGGCAAGCCGCCGTGAGCCGCTGCACGGCGGTCGTGGACTTCATGGAGGAGAAGCTCCGGCCGTACCCGCCTACCATCAACGACGAAGCGATGTACACCCACGCAAAAGCGGCGGCGGAGAGCTTGCTCGGAGAAGCCAACGTCAAGCTGTGCCCGCAATTCATGGCGGCGGAGGATTTCGGCTTCTACGCGCAGAAGGTCCCAGCCGCCTACTTCAGCATCGGGGTCAGTAACGCCGCGAGGGGGAAGATCTATCACGTGCACTCGCCTCATGTCGTCATCGACGAGGGCGCGCTCCCTATTGGAGCTGCCTTCCACGCCGCCGTGGCCATCGAGTACCTGAAGAAGCACGCACCTGCACCAACCTCGAACTAGTTGGTTACCTCTGCCTGCACATACTTCGGTTTATACAAGTTGGCTGTGCCGTCATGTTCTGGTGTTGCATCAAAATAATTTTGTGGATGAACTGCCTTTATTTTATCCACTCTTCAATTATTGATGAAGATACGGCTTCCGATTTGAAAATATGGCAGTTAAGAACTATGCAAGTCAGTCCAAAGAAAACAGTAAGCACAACTAGATAACGGTACCCATAAAAATGAAACTTTGGATTTCCAATATGGATTTCATTATTTTAATAATTTTCTGACCCGAGCTACTTGGAATTCGAAGTCACCATTGTTGGACTGAATATTGGTCGAACTGAAATTGGTAATATTCGAAATTCCAAATACCCCACAGAAACCAGGGACGGGGCCACCGGTGATGCTGTTGGTGCTGGAGCACCATACGACACGGAAAGCATAGCAAAAATATACTGCTTTTAACCAATTGTCGCTCTAAATTCCATCTATTCTCAGCTTAATCCATGTTCATCGTAGTACAAAAAGCACGCAATAACCTTTTTATTATGTCATGTTTATAGTGACACCCATCCACAGAACCCATGAACCCCTCGCTCGACACTATTCCTAGCCGTCTTTGTATCATCTTGCCGCCTCGCTCGTCACACCTGCCCACTCCCTTCTCTGGAAACCTCTGATTAGCCGTCGTGGCTACGACACCGAACCCTCCAAAGGAAATGATCAAGCTCTTTGTTGTAATATGATTTGAACTCACTAGAAACGTTTTGAAGGTGTGAGAAGTGGAGTTCTCCATACATGTTACGGATGGTGTTGTATCAAGAATTCATCTCTTTAGTTTTTTACTCTTACACGCACACCTTGTATTGATAGGAAGAGTTGAGAGAGAGTGATGATTACCTGTTGACGTTCGTGGATTTTCTCGTAAAGGTTTATCATATAAAATTTATGTCTCTTAATCTTATCTGTTACAAGATCCATTCTTAAATTGGTGATGTTGTTTGACTTTTTTGTTGCATTTGACCGCTTGTCTTATTAAAAAAATTAAAAAATATATCAAATATTTTAGTGTGATTTCTTTTATCACCAAATGAAGTTGAAACATGACTTATATTTTTTGAAAAATATTTTGAATAAGATGACTAACACAATTGGACAGGCGAAAAAAATCAATGAGATCAGCAATTTAAAAAACGGAGGGAATACGTTTTTTTTTGCGAGGAAAAGGAGTTGTATTAGTTACTCATCATATCATTACAATCATAAGCAACTAAGTGCTCCACACACCCACACCGTATTATTTTTTGATAGCATTCTCAATCTTTCTGCAGTAGGCTCGCCCACTTCTATTTGGCAAATTTCATGCCCCAGACCCAACATGATTAACCCAAAACTGGCTCGAAATGGACGGCATCACGGGACGCCGGCGAATGCGTGTTACACCGGACCGGTGCTCCGGACGGGACGACACACGATAGACGGACAGAGAGATAGTAGAGCACACGAAACGATGATTGACCATGAGCCGTCGAGCACGTATCTCATTCTTTCTCGAAATGGTGGTGCCATGACCAGGAGCCGGCGTGCACGAAACGATGATTTACCAAAGGCATGGCCATGATGAGCCTTCGTATCTCTTTCTTCCTCAAAATGGGGGTGCCATGACCATGAGCCGTCGTGCATACATCTCTTTCTCTCTCGAAACGGCGATGCCGTGCAAGCATACGCGCGCGATGTGCCAACTGGCACATGAAGGAGAAATAATTTGGTGATGATCCCGTGACAGCTCCAGCCTTGCGTTCCCCGTGCGACTGCCCTTGGCGATCAACGTGGACGTGGCTCGAGGTGGCTGAGACGCTGCCCCCACGCTTTACCGGTGGCGGCACGCGGATCACTGCCTTTCGGGCGGATCGACGCCAAGCGGATTCCACGCGGAAACAAACGGCAAGCTCCCAACGGCCCAACAAAACAAGTACCCGCAACGACGCTGCCAACGCTCCGTCCCCACTCCACTTCACTCACTCCTCGTCTGCTCTGCTCGCGAGATGGCACTCGCGCGCGAGCTCCTGGACGCGGCGCGCGCGCCGGAGTTCGCCGAGTGGCAGCTCGGCGTGCGCCGCCGCATCCACCAGCACCCGGAGCTCGCGTTCCAGGAGCACCGCACCAGCGAGCTCATACGAGCCGAGCTCGACGCCATCGGCGTCAACTACGTCTGGCCAGTCGCGCGCACCGGCGTCGTCGCCACCATCGCCGGCCCGGACGCCGGGCCGGTGTTCGCGCTCCGGGCAGACATGGACGCGCTCCCCATCCAGGTTTGTACCATGTTTCCATCTTTTTTCCATTGATTCGGAGCTCGATCCGAGGAAGATATACTATGAACTTGTGCTAGTTGTCGCCGGATTGCAATTTTTTATATTGTGAGGTGACTGGCGACGACAATTCTATCGATGGTTTTGTTCTTGCCGGCTAAAACTATATAATTGTTCGTTCACTATCAAGTGACATCTATACCAAACTCCCGTTCGTATGTTAATTAGAGCAGAATGGAGATATTTTTCAATATTTAAAGCGTAGCACTGGACTAGAAACAGAAGGGACAAAACTAACCCTACTAAAAACAGAAGGAACAAAACAAACCATAAACAGCAATACATAAGGCCATTCTGAGTGACCATTTCATTTTACATCTATCAGGTGACATGTCAGCAAAAAAGATGACATGCCATGATATTTAATGCTCCCTCCTTCCTACTAGACTCAGAGACCGAGAAGAAGCAAAGACATCACTAAGAGTCCATTTAATTAGTATTGGGAAATAATCCCTAAAACGTTTAATTGGTTGTTGGCATCTACCATGTATCTTCCAAGCCAATGGCTAATTACTACATTAGTTAGATAATAAGAAAAAATGCTGCATGCACAAGGAACATGAAATATTAATGCTTTTAAAAATAAATACATCTTATAATTTGAGATTTTTGCTTTCTTCTAAGACACCTTATATATTGGGAAGGAGGGAGTATAAAAGAGGAGAGAAACCTTTCATTAGAATGAAAGGCTAGTGATACTTTTTCCAAGTTGGTGAAATGAGAAAGAAAGGTGTAAGACTCTTTTACTTTCATGTGAAAAAATGGATCCCTATTGATACATCTATGCAACCATTTAAAGTACTGTTCAGCCTATGTAATGTAAAATAAAATAGTGTAAGAGTTACACTTTTATTTTACAGAACAAAACTAGAAAGCTAATCTGTCACACCTGAAAAATGTGAAATGAAAGAGAACACAGAGAATGAATGAGTACTAATTTTTTTTCCTTCCGTTTTTGCTCGTGTTCCATTGACAGGAAATGGTGGAATGGGAGTTCAAGAGCAAGGAAGACGGGAAGATGCATGCGTGTGGGCATGATGCTCACGTGGCGATGCTTTTAGGAGCTGCTAAACTGCTTCAGTCTCGAAGGAGCGATTTGAAGGTACATATTTGGACCAGCCACAAAGCTTGATCTCGTCATGTTATAACCTCGCATAGTAGTTCTTTATTATTATGTTTTAAGAAAAGTTTTTTATTGGCGTTTAGCAGTCCTGAACCTTTTAGTTTTCATTGTGTCACTGTCACCTCTATACTAGTTCAAGTAGCTCCAATGAACACATTTGACTGTTTCATATAATAACTCCCCAACAGCACCACAACGATATGGAATAATATGCATTCAAAATGTCTGCATATATTGACCTTCAATTGATCATGAGAAGTCCAGTATTTGTTTGAGGTCCAACCGTGTCCCGGTGGTTGCCGCATAAAATTGCACAGACACATGAGAGGCTGAGAGCGGAAAGATGAGATGAATTTAAATTTGCCTTTTCGAACCCACTAACTCGTTGATAGATTATCTGTTCAAAAAGAATGTGGATTATACTCTACTGCACGGCAGTCGTCTGATTGGCAAAATGGACGGTGGGCCTGTCATTGAAAGTTCTGTCTGCATATCGCATCGAGCAGGCTGTGTGATGTCAACCAATTTTCATCCCCCCTTTTAAAACATTTTCTCATCCCTAGACTGGTTTTTAACTTTGATTAAAAAAAGGTAAAAATTCATTGATTTGCATAGTTGGATCCCATCCTTAGGGCACGGTGAAGCTTGTGTTCCAGCCGGCCGAGGAGGGTCACGCCGGCGGGTACCATGTGCTGCAGGAGGGCGTCCTGGACGATGTGCAAGCCATATTCGGAATGCACGTCAACACGGCTCTGCCGGTGGGCATGGTCGGCTCCAGACCCGGGCCGTTTCTCGCCGGAGCAGCACGGTTCTCGGCGACGATCACCGGAAAAGGCGGGCACGCGGCGGGGCCCCATGACACCGTCGATCCCATCGTCACGGCTTCCTCAGTTGTCCTCAGCCTTCAGCAGCTCGTCGCTCGTGAGATTGATCCGCTTCAGGGCGCAGTACGTACTGTACATCACTGCCTGCAATAATACCAGTCGACGCAGTGATATTATAGTACGTACTAATCATTGTGGATTTCCATTTCAGGTGGTGTCCGTGACCTTCATCAAAGGAGGTGAAACTTTCAATGTCATCCCAGAATCAGTGACTCTGGGCGGCACATTCAGGAGCATGACAACCGAAGGTCTGTCCTACCTCATGAAGAGAATCAGAGAGGTAATTAAGAAGTTTTAGACAACAAACAAGATCTGCTCAGCATCCATCTGATTCCTAGGAATTCAGCATGCAGGAGCAAAATCCTTTTCATGAGTACCGTTTGCTGAACGATCCATTTGCAGGTGATCGAAGGGCAAGCCGCCGTGAGCCGCTGCACCGCGGCCGTGGACTTCATGGAGGAGAAGCTCCGGCCGTATCCGGCCACCGTCAACGACGAAGCTATGTACAACCACGCCAAAGTGGTGGCGGAGAGCATGCTCGGAGAAGCGAACGTCAAGGTGTGCCCGCAATTGATGGGAGCGGAGGATTTCGGCTTCTACGCGCAGAAGATCCCGGCGATCTACTTCAGCGTCGGGGTCAGCAACGCCGCGAACGGGCAGATCCATCCCGTGCACTCGCCGCACCTCGTCGTCGACGAGGGCGCGCTCCCCATCGGAGCAGCCTTCCACGCCGCCGTGGCAATCGAGTACCTGAACAAACACGCGCCTGGAGCAAGCTCCAACTAGTTGCTCTTTACCTTTGCCTATATTACGTAATACTAGATAAGTCTGATTGTATAGTGGCAAAGAAAAAATGATTATGGGTGTGTTCGTTTCCTCCTCTAAAATTTAAGACTTGTCACATCAAAGAGAATCTTATTATTTATAAATATTTCGATCAACTTAATGACAAAACCCTATTGACAGATTGGTGCTAATTTTCGAGATGAATCTAATAAGCTTAATTAATCTATATTTTGCTAAAGTGATGCTACGAGTAATCGTCTTCTAATCACGACTTAATTAACCTCATTAGATTCGTCTCAGTAAATTAGTCTAGAGGCCTGTAATTTGTTTTATAATTAAACTTTATTTAATACTCTTAAATAATAAGATTCTTTTTGACATGACAATTTCTAAAATTTAGACTCGTGAAAACGAACACACCCTATATAGCGGTGTTGCATCAAAACAATTTAGTGGACCCTTTCGCAAAAATAAATAAATTAGTGGATGGTCTGCCTTTATTTTATCCACTGTTCAATTGTTGATGAAGAGACAGCTTCCAATTCGAAAAATGAAAAATTCTGTTAAGGAGCAAGATGTCAGTCTAAACTCGACAAGAGAGGGGCAGGCATAAAAATGAAACTTCGATTTCCTAATTGAATTTAATTTATCCCTAAAAAATTGAAATTTTTTTTAAAAAAAAATATATTTCCTGATTCGATCTGCTTGGAATTCGAAGTCCCTGGTTG
>JAUNZO010002237.1:0-55245 GCA_031894775.1 Chloris gayana
CACTAGTTTGTATGCCCGTGCGTTGCTACGGGCTATATATGTTAATTATAATCTCTAAAAAGAATTTTATAAACTATATACATTTCATTATAGTAACTAATTATAAAAATCCAATTTTCTCAGGATTTTACCCTATATTCCCCACAAAAGAATATCATGGATATATAATTTTCATAACAACTATAGCATATTAAAATAATTTAAACATCATTTGCTTAGCTGAATATAGAATTGGACAAAGTCAGAAATGACAGATTTCTATAGTGGCTTAAAGTGGATTCTAATAAGTATCATGACATTTTTAATAGTTCTTAATTCAACAGTGAACTCACACTCGTAATGCTTAATGGAGGAGAATTACATTTTATAACTTTTTTTTGAAAAACTGTTATATCTATTGAAAAATAATGTAGGATGCCACCGCTATGGAGAGCAATATCTGAGAGCGCATAGCAACACCGTTGTGGGCCCTACCCGTCCTGTCCCCCCCCCACCCCCCCCCCCCACCCCCTCCTTTCATAAATGTATGCAAAGTAACCTTGAGTCTCTGTGCTATCCTTGTCTCAACTTTATTCTATTTTTTGTATTCTATTCGCATTGGATCGGTGGTAAACGCAGCAGCCGCTGTGCAGCTCGTGTGCTCATTGTTAGCTCCATGGATCTTTTCGCCTGTTTTTTTCTTCTTCTCACAATAGTAGACAACCATCAAATATATCCCACTGCAAGAGTACAAATATCGACCTCAGGCTTGTTAATTAGCCTTGCCCTTCTTCGCTGTGAAGACATGGCGATGTATGCATCTAGCTCTCATTCAAAAAAAAAATGAATGCATCCAGCGGCTGGAGCACTCCATTTTGTTTGAAGCCATGGTTGAGTCCGGCTACCTGGACTCCTGGAACCGAAGACCGGCATATCTGAACCTCGTGGAAGGAACGCACGTGGAATGCTTTGCCATATGAGCTGCCCGCAGAGCTATCCCTCCAGTGCTAATCTCCTCGTCGCCGGCGTGACAGCTGAAGCCACGACCACTTTTGCGTCGCCCAAGCTCTCTTCACGATTCCTCCGTATCCCCATCGAGATTGACGGAGTCGGCGGAGCGGTATGTGGCTGATAAACTGTGGGAGTACGAATGTACGATCCCTCGCAAAAAAGAAAAGAATGTACGATTGCAGTAATTGTGTTCGCGAGGAGCCAAGAAGCTTCCAGTTCCATGGAGGAACTGACAACACAACCCCACCTGTCGGCACGTCTGGGCTAAGGGAGAAGACACGACGACGACCGGACACCACCAACTCGTGTTTTTATGAGTAGTAAAGATTTCGAAAATGAGCTAGAAGTATGAAAATCTTAAGCTGGCATGTCCCATTTGTAACAGCACACAGTCCATTTGTTCAATCATCACAAACATTATAACTAATTTGGCTAAATCTAATTGAGAAAATGCTCAAAGTGCAAACACAGCAAAAATGCATACAGTGAACAAGGTCGAAGGTGAAAAATGATGGCAAATCAAAGTGAAAAAAATGAAAAATAAAAGAATGTTATCTAATCACCTGCATTTTATCAAAGAAAGCATGTCTTTGTTGCTGAACATGTTCCCATGCGCCAATGTCTGCCACAGAGTACATGCATGAAGAGCATTAGCAACATTATCCTACTATTTTCGGTAACCAGACAGCCATGTACATATAAAAAGTATAAGAGGTTAATTTTTCAGGTAACACATTGAATTTCTCAGTTATAATGTGCAAAACGTGCAAATTTTCAAGTCACCTATGTGAACAATGAAATAAGTGACAAAGAAAAGTGCTAACACTGACACAGGTAGTGATGAAATAGAAGCATAGGAATATAGAATCATGCATATTACATAACGATCAAATTAATAAAACAAAGAATGGTAAATACACAGCTGCTATAACATTGACAGGCCAAAGGACAATGAACACTCAACACATATTAATAGTATCACACAGCGATCTACTTTCACACCAATTTGACAGTAAGTTGCACAAATAAAAGCAATGAAATACCAGATTGGCAAAATTGTGAAGAAACACGATGCAAATGTGAGACAAAATGTTTGCAAACTTTATCTGGAGAGCTACTTACAGCAGACAATGATTCACAAAATTTGATGCCATTATTGGTAAAAAAATAATGTATGACAGCTGGGGTCAGCATTAATAAAGATAAGCAAGCTACAACCATAATCATCATTGACAAAACACTGACGAAGGCGGCTACACTTTGTTTTGGCAAACCTTAGTAATGAATCAAATGCCCCTCCCAAGTGTATCAAATTATTAATATGGTTGATTAATCTAAATGGTGAAAATATGTGCAAGGATCTATTTGAACAATACAAAAGGATCATATTGATGAGATGCCAACCAGATAGAAGAGACAAACTTGGTAATTTCAGTACAATGTGGGGTCAGTCTGAATGCAAGTAAGCAGCACAATACACATCTTTGATATAGAATCATACCTTTGAAGAAGGAAATGGTTGCAGGGGTAACAGTACTGACCCTTGAATCGGGTATACTGTTCTTAGGAAGATAATTTCTTGACTTCAATGCGGGGTTGCTATCGATAATGGCGACTCTCAGATGTTTTGTTAATGGCATAGTTGCTGCATACAGAATAAATAAGCATCTGAGAAACTTTAACTTTGGTAGTATAATATCACATACAATGTGCAGTTTGATAAGAGCCGCTGGTCAGGGCCTTCAGCGATGCGCCAGGATGCGGCGAGAGAAAGGGAGATTACCAGCAAAAACTAAACTCTAAAGAGCCACACAGAAACGCTGAAGCAAGTACATGAACAGCAATACCTACACAATGCACAAGCAACAGCCAAGCCCACCATGCCACCACCAACAATAGCAACGTCGAGCACATCAGACGTAGCCTTCACCCCACCAACCTTGTCAGCATGATCCTACATGTTCAATGAGAAAATAATTACCGCCACTGGCGCATTCGGCACGAAACCTCAATTCCACGCAACCAGAAATCACAGCCCCTAAACCTTACCCCACAACCAAAATACGCAGAGAAAAAGGGGGTTCGGAGTACCTGCGAACTGGGCGCCGCCCCGGTCACCGCATCCAGGCGCGAAGCCGGCGCATCGCTGAAGGCCCTGACCAGCGGCTGGATCCGACTCGCCGCCGCAAAACATCTGTTCGGGAGAGAACGCTGAGATCAGGGGATGAGCCAGGAAGAGACAGAATAGGTAAGCGCTGAGAGAGGAAAGAGGGTAGGGAAGGGAATGGATCGCAACAGCATGCTCTCGAGCACCTTCTCCTGGCAAGCATGGCTGAGACGGCGGAGGCCGGCGACGAGGGGAAGGGGTGCGAGGCGTGGAGGTCTCTTGCGCCGTGCAACGCTATGCGGCGAGAGAAGGGGTCTGGACCTGTTGGCTTGGGCTTCAGTTGGGCTGGACCGGTTTATTGAGGCCGGCATAAGTTTGTTAGGCCACAGCCCAAACCACGGTTCGGATCGTCTGACTCGAGGTGGTGCCCGTTCAGTGTCACTGTCGTCGATGCTGTAAACATGGATCATTTATTTTGTTCTATGAAAAAAATATGATCGAGCGATCGAAAACTAAAGCTTCAGTTGCGTAGTTCATTCATAGAGCCTCACGTCTTTAACTGCAGGAATATGTACAAGTTTTCAGAATGAACAGACTATGAAAGAAGCGAAAAGAACACGGTTCAAATCCCTCAACTGAGCACCGAAAAAGAGCAGACGCATACTAATCATGTGCATCGGTACATTATTATTTTGTCATTTCAAGCTCGTGCGGGGCCTATCATTTGTATCAGGGAGACTCCGCTGTTCAGTTCGGTGTTCAACGCCCTTGTATCGCTGTTTCAGGTAGGGGTGAAAATGGGACGGGAAAATATCCGCCCGTTTGAGATTCGAAGATCGAAAAAGTAAATATGGCTAAATATGAGACGCATCAATAGGTATCGACATCATTCGTATCTAAATCTGAGTCAGAGAAAAGCAAGCGGGATAGGATATGGGATGAGTATTATCCGTCCGAAATCCAAAATTATTATAATTTATTTAGATATATATGATTATAAATAAAAAATATGATCACAAATATCTATATTTAATGTAAATAGTCAATAAAATTATTTTATTCCCTACATATTAGTAATTAATATCTCTAATTTCACTTTAACTACACTTCGCATTGTAATTTTTATCCTTACGAATCTTATAATAATATCCGTCTCCGACTCCGACTCGTAAATAAGAATATGGGACAGGGTATAGGATCGGCAAATAGTTATCCGGCACTATCCGCTCCGACTCCGGATCCGAGAGAAAAAATAGAGTACAGGATATGGGATGAGCTATATCCGCCCGCATCCGACCCGTTTTCATCCCAGTTTCAGGGAATGACGGTGGCAGCGGTGAGCACTTTTTTTTTTTTTTTTTTTTTTTGAGGGAGGCAGCGGTGAGCACTTGGGGCCGCAGAGAGGGCAATTGGACCTACATGCATCCCACGTCTGGTAACATAGATTTTTGCTTATGCAACAATAGCAATCCGTCCAATGTTTACCACACGCCATCGCTTTGCAGAAAATCAGCACGATGTTGCCTTCGTCTACTAATGACATGGAGTCGGCCGCCGAGGTTCTCGCTGTAGCAAGGTTGTATGGGTATGTGCTTGTGGCCTCGAGTTGATGAGGACGACCTGTCCCAATAAGAATATACAGGATGTTAATGATCATCATCGTGTACTACTCTATACACGTCATCACGTAGCCAAGGTCAGCAAAAACACAGGCAAAATTTGCAGTAAGGAACATACATGCTTGAAGCTTGAATGTCGAAACAGAATAATCATGTAAAATAGGTGAGAACACAATATGTACATGGGAGAAAACAAAGAAAAAAAAGAAGGGGCATGTGCCCTCCGGTTGAAATGCCAAGGGCGATTCTTCTTGCCGGGTATGTCTTTTCTTCATTTAGAACAAAATTGATCATCGTAAAACTCATAAATCTTAACTATATATATTTTTTAACAAGGAAAAGACATGATGATATAAACATACATTGTGCAGATAATGTGAATAACGTGACGACGAATATGATGATCATGCAACCTAAACCATCATCCCTCGTATCGATCGTCACAACTACAAGTTTATGAGAATTGCTGCAAGGCAAAAGTGACTGCAACAAACAATGGATATATATAGGCACCTTCGAATCTCCGATCCCAATACAAAGAATTATCGCATTGATGTCTGCAGGGTGAGGCGATCGATATAGCAACTGGAGCTATGTTGTACAAAGATCTTATCTATGGCAAGATATGAAAGATCATAATCGTTATTGCACGGGTAAAACTATATTTCCATGGAGGGTGGTATATTGACAGCCGAGATATCAAAGCAGTTTCATTCCAGCTGTTTATTTAGACATATTTATATATGATAGATATATATACTCAGGGAAAGGTACGAGAGGGAGAATTAGATTAGGCTGGATGCACCTTTTGATACGTAGAGAGGCCTGAATGAATTTCAAAGCTTCATCGGCCTGGGCCCGAAAATAGTTCCTTTTCATTCTACCATTCCAACCAAGGCCTAGACGTTTTCATTTAGCCCAGCTTTGTTCTTTGAATAAAAACATGGCCGTTGTATTGTAGCCCATTTATTTGTTGCTGAATCTGAATGGTAGTCTAGAATTGGTTCAGGTCCACTGGTAGTCACTCTGCTTTTATGGCACGCGTTCAACGTTGATCCACGCGATCGGTTCAAGGCACACGGTCTTTCCGCGAAAAAAGAGTAAACAGGTATCATAACTCGGGATGATTGTTGAAATCACAAGAAACGGCATGCCGCAGATTCAGCGTCAGGTGGGAATGGTGCAGTGTTCTCTGTATGGTAACGGCTTAATTAGGACGTCTTTGATTGATTAGCAATAATGATGGTAGAGTAGCACCTGTTGTATTAGCAGTAAATAATGACAGCAGCAGAAGAGAAGCGGGCTGGTAATTCACGGAAAAGGTAAAGCAGTGAGCTGGAAATGGAAGCAATAGCAAGGGCGGCGGCGGTGAGCTACCTTTATATAGCTAGCGAGCGAGGGAGAGGGAGGCAGCCGGCAAGGTAAGGCCCAGAAGGAACCTCCTCTTTCTCTGCCTCTTTCACACGGAGCAGAGCACTAGATGGCCATCCCGGTGCAGGGGAACAAGGTGGCCCGGCCGCAGCGGGAGGAAGGCGCCGTGAAGGGGCAGGTGACGGTGGTGCCCGACGGCGACCAGCCGTCGGCGGCGGCGGAGCTCCGGGCGCTGTGGAGCATGGCGGCGCCGATCACGGCGCTCAACTGCGTGGTGTACCTGCGCGCGATGGTGTCCGTGCTGTGCCTGGGCCGGCTGGGCCCGCTGGACCTGGCCGGCGGCGCGCTGGCCATCGGGCTGACCAACATCACCGGGCACAGCGTGATGTTCGGGCTGGCCTCCGGGCTGGAGCCCGTGTGCTCGCAGGCCTTCGGGTCCCGCAACTACGAGCTGCTGACCCTTTCCCTGCAGCGCGCCATGCTGCTGCTGCTCATCGCGGCGCTGCCCATCGCGCTGCTGTGGCTGAACGTGGGCCCCATCCTGGTGGCGCTGGGGCAGGACCCCACCATCTCCGCCTCCGCCGCCGCGTACGCCGCCTTCGCGCTGCCGGACCTGGCCACCAGCGTGGTGCTCCAGCCGCTGCGCGTGTACCTCCGGTCGCAGGGGATCACCAAGCCCATGGCGGCGTGCTCGGCGATCGCGGTGGCGCTGCACGTGCCGCTCAACGTGCTGCTCGTGTTCGGCCTGGGCTTCGGCGTGCGCGGCGTGGCCGTCGCGCAGGCGCTGACAAACACCAACATGGTGCTTTTCCTGCTCGCCTACATCCGGTGGGCCGGGGCCTGCGACGAGACGTGGAGGGGGTGGGCCCGGCCCAGGGCGGTGGCCAGCGGGCTGCCCGGGCTCGCCAGCCTCGCCGTGCCCAGCTGCGTCAGCGTCTGCCTCGAGTGGTGGTGGTACGAGGTCGTCACCGTGCTCGCCGGCTACCTGCCCAACCCGGCCGCCGCCGTCGGAGCCGCCGGGGTGCTCATCCAGACCACTGGCCTCATGTACACCGTGCCCATGGCGCTCGCCGCGTGCGTGTCCACACGGGTAACCATCCATCCTGAATTTCTTGGGTTTGATTTTCTTTTTCTCGCATTATCGTCAATCTGATGCTGCCGATTCTCGTAGACGGCGATCGAAGTTAGTTTGACATCGCCGTCTGCTCCGTCGTCGGCGAGGTTGTTATGTCCGGTCATCCGGTGGGTGTGCGCGTCACCCTCCTTTCTCGGGCCGACGACTTATTCGTCATGCTTGTCGCAAGGGTTAATTTTGTCCTTTTTAGGAAAAAAACAGTAGAGAAATATTCCAAATTCGTTCGGAACACTATTCTGCTTTCGGAATCGCATCTCTCTTCCTCCTTTAGTAAATCACTCTGAGTTCTACTAGTACCTTCGGAAACCCGGCCTTTGTGCAGATAATGGTAATGGAATTGGTGGCGAACGTGCCCTCAACCTAGATAGTGCAGATAACGGTGATCCAGCAATTTGGCGTGCCACGCCATACCATAATGGAAGCTTGCGCTTGAGCCAACCAAGCTTTATTACTACCATAGTAGTAGTACTCGCTAGTCGTAAATTCTTTTTCAGTGAGGTTTGTTATTTTCCTGACAATGCTAGTAGTAGGTTATTTTAATTAGCATGCTGTGTTTCATCATTTTTATTTTTACTAATAGTAGTACACGAGAGAGGTAGGAGTAGTAGGATTGAGGAATGTCCATTTTTCACACCCTGGTTTCACCCTATCTAGGAAAGTTACCGTAGCAGAAACGACAAAGAAGCTTTGCGTACACTGTTGGCGGGTTGGTCACCTCAAATCACCACAGTGCGATCCATCGAGAGATGGCTGCCATGCACTACCCGTCTGCCCACGCCTTTGCAGTGTTTGCCACTTGCCGCGAGACACTGTTCGTCGTTTTCCCTGCGCTGTGCTGTTCGCTGTTCCTACTTAGAAAAGACAAGGGTTCGCACAAACGAAAACACTTCGTGTAATAGTAGTGCTCATCGATCACTTTTTTTCTTTTTTGTTTTGGCTGTTCACCACTATTTTCGTTGATTTTACAGTACTAGTACTCCGTAGTATTATTGTTGAGTACGTATAGTAATGTAGGAGTATTTGAATGAAACAAAATGTTGGTTGCAGGTTTTTTTTTTTTTTTTTTTTGATAAAATGTTGGTTGCAGGTTGGCAACGAGCTTGGCGCTGGGAAGCCTCGTCGCGCGCGCATGGCGGCGATGGTGGCGCTGGTGGTGGCTCTGGCGATCGGCGTGATCCACGTGGCGTGGACGGTGTCGCTGAGCCGTGAGTGGGTCCGTCTGTTCACGACGGAGCCGTCGGTGGTGGGCCTTGCGTCGGCGGCGATGCCCATCGTGGGGCTGTGCGAGCTGGGCAACTGCCCGCAGACGACGGGCTGCGGCGTGCTCCGCGGCACGGCCCGGCCTGCCGTGGGGGCCCGCATCAACCTGCTGTCCTTCTACCTGGTGGGGACCCCCGTGGCGGTGTACCTGGCGTTCGGGGCCCGCGTCGGGTTCAGCGGGCTCTGGTTCGGCCTGCTGTCCGCGCAGGCCGCCTGCGTCGCGCTGGTGCTGCTCGCCGTGGTGTGGCGCACGGACTGGCAGCTGGAGGCCCTGCGCGCCAAGAAGCTCGCCGGGATCGAGCTCTCCACCACCACCGCCATCTGCTGCGCCGCCGAGGACGAGGAGGAGGGCAAGCGCCTCCTGGCCGCCAACGGCGAGCCGGCAGAGCAGGTCTAGCTGTAATACTAGTAGCTATTAGGTGCATGTTGAGGCTACAACATGAAGATCGAGTTGGTGGTGACGTGGCCGGCCGCCTCGATCGGCCGGCGTTTTGCTAGCCTTGTGTGGTGTGCAAGTAGCCGTAGCGCGGGTCACGGAAGCTGATGATAGATGCAGCAGGGGGCCTGTGCTTTGGATATCTCATGTTCCTTGGTAGCCCATCGAATACATTGATTGAGTTTGAGTAGCTTGCGGTAGTCCTCCCTCCGTGTTCCTAAATATATTAGGGGTTTCTAGTATTTAAAAAAGAAAATAGTCAATATATTAAAAGACTATTGTACCTTTCATTTTTAGTTTCATCCACTATCCATTAAAACTTACTCCCTCCGTCCAAGAATGTATGGATTTGTTGACTTTTTAATTTTTCATTTGATCATTCGTCTTATTCAAAATATTTCTGTAAATACAAAAATAAAGTAGACGTACTTCAAACATATCTAGAAATAAAGTAATTCTAACAAAATAAATAAAATTTTAACAAATTTTGTGAATAAAACGAGTGGTCAAACGTGATCTCTAAAAGTCAACAAATACTTACATTTCTGGACGGAGGTAGTATCTTGTAAAACGTCCTATGAGAAAAAATCCAACTTCAAAACGCTCAGGAATAGCTGGTGGTGGTTCATGTCGAGGCAACCAAGTTGCTCCGAGCGGCAAGTGGGTTGCATGTATTCATCCTCTTCCTCCTGGTCGATCAGAGTCAGTCAGATGGTGCTTGGAAATTGACTTGAGGCCCCGTTCGTTTTCTCGCCTCTAAAATTTAAGATCGTCACATCGAAGAGAATCTTACTATTTATGAATATTTCGATTAATTTAATAACAAAACCCTATTGACAGATTGATGCTACTAATGAGCTTAATTAATTTATGTTTTGCTAAAGTGATGCTACAAGTAACCGTCTTCTAATCATGACTTAATTAACCTTATTAGATTCGTCTCGTAAATTAGTCTAGGGCCTGTAATTTATTTTATAATTAAACTTTATTTAAGTACTCATAAATAGTAAGATTTTTTTTTGATGTGACAGCTCTAAATTTTAGGAAAAAAACGAACACGCAGCTACAGTGATAGATGCCGCGCACAGGGTCAGTCGAGGCAGTCGGATAGCGATGTGTTCTCCGAAAGCAGGCGCTGCATTTTGCCTTGGGAAACGCAAGGCCGGTCGAGGCTATCGGCGTCTCAAGATTCATCCTGCTCGATCGATCTCGCGACTTTCTGGAAAGGGGCTCTCCATTTCGGGGAGGACAGTGGCAATATCTCCTGCACGCGTCGCTGTCTCCCTCGCGTGGTGATCGAGTGCCGCGGTAGAAATCACGGCCTCGTGTTGATCGACCTCTTCTTTCACCACTGCCCGCCTGTGCGCGTGAGAACCGACGGCGTTTGTCTTGACCTGATCACCGATCACGCGTAGCATCTACTTTTGCCGACCAGTAAAAGGCAATTGCGGTTAATTCAGAGGGTAGCCAGCAACAAATTAAAAGTGCGTGTCGACATCGTCGTTACCGGCCTACTAGTGTCAGTCGCGAGCCACCCCCAAATCCGTTGCAGATAGATAGTTATGCGTCCCCATCCGAGCTCTACTCACGCTCATTCATACTGTACTTCATAGACGAGCCACATGACTCCAAGGTACCGTGCAAGTGTGTGCAAGCGTCCACGGCCCAGCGCAACACTTGGATGTACTATAGCGGTGTGCGTCGCATCTGTAACAAACAAAACCATCTGTCAGGTGCCGATGTCAACCTAATTAAAATGGGTGGACACACGCGCGGCACGAATCTCTCCAAAACAAAACGGCAAAGATTGATGACGCCTTTCTGCGCATGCACGCTGCCGCATCTCCCGCTTGAAAAGGGGCAAAATCAAAGCATGTGACTTGCCACGCTCATCAGGATTATCCTTTTATTTATTCTTCTTATTCTTATTCTTTCTTCTTTAAAAAGCCAACTCTCCAGCACCCTTTTCCATTATTGGTGCAACGAGTGTGGTACAAAAGTACTGATGAAGGTTTAAGGATGATCGTGTACGGACTGCATTTGAGTTCAATATGTGTCTCCTTTTCATGGGAATGGAATCGACTGTCAGGTTTGTGGATTTGTGGGGCGTGTGTTTTCATTAGTCCTAAGAGAAAGGAATATTATTTTGAGCGAAAGATGCTTTCTATGGAGTGAGTGGTCGATAAGAGAATCCAGACACTATCCATTCCGGCCCAGCCGTGAATAAATATCAACTACTAGTGCAAGTCTATCTAGGAAGTAATATGCAGATCGTATCAGTGGTCACTTTGTAGGTTAGTATCTGACAGCAATGGGTGAGACGCACACTACAGCGACGACACACTGCATCATAATGCTCTTCGAATCGCCGATTATATATTTGATAGCAATTACACCTGTGGATTAGGACATGCCTCGGTCGCGAAGGTCAAGCACACTAGTCTAGTAGTATAGGCACCTACTAAGCTGCTAGGACAAGGAGACACTGCACATACTACCCAAACGCGAGAGAGCCACTAGTCTTAGCACTACCCTCATAGCCGGCGTGAACCGGGACGGGCGGACCTTTCCCTTTTCCGGCCCGCGTGACGTGCTCGCAAGCGGACACAGCTGCTGATCGCAGAGATCAAGGAATTAAGGGATTCCAGATTTCGACAGGGATGAGACACTAATCTGGACGCTCTGTCGGGTTCCGTCCTGCCAAATTTTTGATGACTCACTTCACTTGTGTTTCCTGTACTACAGTACTACTAGATCGCACCAGATTGACAGGGCTTATTTCTCGCAAAAGAAAAAAGATTGACAGAGCTTAATTTGGCCTGACTAGTCGTGCGTTGGTGATTGTGTGCGTAGAATAGAATGGCCTGAGCCCGACTCGTCCTTGAGTTGAAAGAAACGTGTAAAGGAGGAAGCAGAAAGGAGCGAGTCATGCTTGAGCACAGGGCATGGATAATCGACAAGATTCGGAGATTTGGGTGCATGCCCCACTACTACAAAGTTGATATCAAGATGCCTGCATGTCCGTATCCACTTTTTTTAGCGGCTGGAGCATAATTGAAACAAAAAACCCCGCAGTTTTTTTTTCTAAAAAAAATATTTTCAGTTAGTAGACCACCACAGAGCCGGTAGGTGAGTATTGTACTAGTACAAAAATCACCAACAAATCCCTCGGAACGGGGATATATATAGGGCCGCACTACACTGCTTTTCCCTGTTGAGCAGACAGTGCAGGCACGCAGCTAGTGTGGAGTCAAAATTTGACTCGTGTTGGTACACGATTGGAGTAGGAGGCGCGGCCATTGGAGCAGACGTTAACTGCAAGTATAGATGGATGCCTAATTGGGATCATGTCAGGGTCCCAGGGGACTAATTAAGCACCGATTAAGGTCGATCTTGTCCACACGTACTACTAGTAGAGTAGTGTGGCGCGGTGGCTGGTCAAATTGAGCCGGGACGACGAGAGAGACAAAAGGAACACGCAAAACCCGGGTCGGTCCGAGCAGCATCAGTGACGTACGTTCATCATCAGTCTAAGCAGGATTACACAATGTATGCGTTAACTGCGGCTAGATGGATGCTTAATAATAGGGATCATGTCCCAGGCCCAGGAGACTAAGCAGCAAATAAGATCTTGTTCACACCAACTAGTGCTAGATTGTAGCGGTCACTCTGGTCAAAGACCACACACAACCCGGTCGGCCTGTGTCTGCTAGCATCCGCCGTCTTGTCTTCTCGTTCTCTCTCTCTGAATTCTGAATTCTGAAGCATCTGCCGTGTGAGCCGACAGCGGTGGCGACGGCCGGGCCGAAACGAGAGGTCTGCCGCCCGTGTGTGGGTGCCGGCCAGCATCTGCCTGCAATGCTGCTGTGGTCAGTGTTTGACGCGACGACGCTGCACTGTGCGCGCCTCTCTTCTCTAGACGTCCGTGCCATGCAAGCCAAGGTCCGTCGTGCCGACATGCAAGTCAGTGCGTGTGGAGAGCTGAAGAGCAGCAGAGCAGAAAAGTGCTGCTCAACTGTGCCATGCACGTTTGAGCTCGCCTCGACGTTCGTGCGGCAACCAGTTGCCTGCCGACATGTGCCTCAGGCCAAGCAGAAACATCACTATTCTGAGAGACTGTTGTTCACTGTTCGGTCGAGGCTTCTGTACGTGAGTACTACTGTACGAAGCATATATACAACTGCCGACAAGTAAATCTTTGTTCTTATTGTTGATTTTTTTATCGTTGTTTTAATAAAAAAGCTCTAGAGTGCCAACAAGTTCTAAATGTGCCTCCTAGAGGATACTCTTGAAATAAGAAAGCATATAGAGGATGACACTTGTCTATTCTGTAATTAATGCAAAAGAATCTATGCAGTACCTATTTTTTGATTGTGTAGTGGCGGGTGGGTTGTCGAATGTTTAAAGTAAAATTACTGAAGGTAATATTCGTGTTAATTATGAGTCAATTGCTAGATTGTGGGCTTTCAAATACTAAGAAGCATGAAGTGATAAATATCTTTAGTTCTGTGTTACTAGAGTATATGGAAATTGAGGAACTCTATATGCCTTCAGAATACAACCTGCTGGAAAAGTTCTCAAGTAGTGTGGCAAAAGGTGATTGCTATGTTAAACAACCGGTTGCCCGACCAAGTATGTAGTGGATGAGAAAGTTGGAAGAGATGTCGAGCCAGCTAGAGAGGTTGGGGGCTCGATCGTCTCCTGAGAAGAAGATCAAATGAATAAAGTTTTTTTTATGAAGAAGACCTAGCAAATTAAGCCAGATGAAGAGAGACAACACTGATGAACAAAATGGAGCATCAGGATGGAGGGTGGAAGGTGCATTTCCTTTTGCGCAAACAAGATGTTGTCTGAGTGAAAGGCTAACCGCTTGAGACGATGTAATGTTGTATCTGTGACGAGTGGTGAGCTGAGTATGTACGTTGAACTTGTACCGGAACGTGAGTGCCTGGAAACAAACTTCGATATTGTCCTGTTTGAATGCAAATATGGACAAGGGGGATCTGATCCTTCTATAGAACTCTAAAAGAATAAGAGTAGACCTTTATGTATTCGTAAATAACAAAAAAAAACTCCACTTTCAGAAATATGTTTTTCAAAACAAACGAAAACATTCTTCTAAAATTCAAGAAATATAGTATCAAAACTCATGTAATATATTGTATTAAACTTCTTCTAAAATTATACTATGTATTATGCAAACACGGCTAGAAAGTTACACTTTATACAAAACCGTTGGTAAGAATGCAGTGCACGTGTAATGCACGAAATGGAAGCGCACCCACTAGCCACCTACAGTAAAATACTGGAAAAGATCGTGTCCCCCGTGCTTGTGCCTTTCCACGGGAGCCTACGTCGATCACTCCGGCCGGAGCTAGCTAGCTAGCCAGCTTTGGGCACCAAATCTTTCTCTAGTTAATTATATTAGGCATGACTTGACCTCCCAGACGTAAGTATTGCTCAGAACCGATCGCTTTCTTCCATCCCCTGCACGCATGTCAAGAACCAAGCTGACCCTGCAGGCGCAGAAAGCAGAAAGGGACCAACCGATCTGCATCATCGTCCTTTAGTGGTGGTTAATCCAACATGCAGCCATGATGCAAAGTACTGAAACGAAAACGATCTGTGATCAAATCGCAGTAATTAAGCAGACCAAGAACGAGCTGAAGGGATGATATGGAGGATCGACCATGGATGATGGCTTGCATGGTGGTTGAGGGGCGTGTCGTGTTATGTCTGATCCCCATATCTGACCGCACTGGACGAGGCTCGCGATGATCTCCGCTTTAATCATGCAACAGCATCCCTCCTCTTGGGCACTTGATGATGATCAACCAAATGGCATCTTGCACGTACTGCTAAAACGACGCGACCCGCGTACTACGCCGACAAGGCGGAGTACACGTCCATGTTCAAATAATAATAAGTTGTTATGTTGCAGAATCAAACACATGATAATTCAACTTGGACGAGTCGATATATATCAGAAAACGAAGCATTTCGGTTCACTGGCGTTTGCTCTGTCTGCCACTCTTCTCTGGTACGTACTTGGGTTGGGTGGTGGTTTCACGAATGACGCACATACCAAACTATTCCTTCGGCTTTTACATGAGCATCGATGAAGACAAGCAAGTTAAAGATACTGCACATGTAATGAAAGGGAGCGGTGGACCTGTAGTATCAAAGAACCAGAGATCGTGCACCAGAAATAAAATAATCCACCTACTGGTATATACAAAATCAAATATTATTTCTTTTAACTAGTGACACGGAGGCATGATTGTGTCTGCGAAGTCAGAGCCCCTGATCGACTTTCTGCATTGGAAATTCCTAGCAGCAGCTGGTTCGTTAGTGCTGCATGCAACTTCAGCTACTACTACGCGGTAGTTGTAGAATAGAGTGCAAATGAGTGCATCCATGAGAATTCAACTACTTGTTGTAATAAAATTTTCCACCAAAGTGGGTTTCGGTTCTTTTGACCATTCTTTCAGAGCCGGGCATATATACCGCCTCAATTATCGTTTCCACTCAACGAAAGCGTTAACACACACTTGTCTACTTACTACTGGGTGCTCAGCTCAGGTGAAGCTGCAGCCTGCAGGTAGGTCTGTTCTCCCAAAGCTCAGACACCGAGAGAGCGAGGTACTAGTAACAAAAACCATTATTAGTTTAATCGCAGGAACTCGCCTTTCAGAAAAAAAAGATAGCTACTCTAACGGTTGGATCGAGAGATAACAATAGCAATAGACACTCTAGCTAGCTACTCTAACGGTTCGCACTACAACTGATTTCAATTATTTTTGCAGAGACAGCAGAATGCAGGCAGACGTGGATCGTGGATTGATTACTCCTGACAGTTGTGCTTTTGACGCTTGGATTGTTTACTTATTAGAAAAATCAACCAACCGTGCGCCACTTTCATGGCAGATGATTCAAGCGGGGGAAAAAAGGGTCCGTGGCGAATAAACTGAAAGAGTGGTTTCAGACTTTTGTGGGGTAAACAAATGAACTGCTGGAGAGCAAGGACGGAGATTTGTGGTGCTCCCACTATGCGGAACTGAACTCTATCCAATGTACGGATTCGTGTTTCTAGTCGCCAGGATTCACAAGGACCACCAATAGTCCTAATGGAGCTGTACTTTTTTTTTTTGAAACAGAGGAGCTGTACTTTGTTCGGAGAAAACACAGTGCTTCAGTTGAAACTGATGAAACATTGCCTTTCGCTAGAATGGGGTTGGTGGGCTCGCAACTGGAAGGACGCTGATGGATCCAATGTATTCAGACCCAATGGACTACACACGGGCTGCCGGATTCTCTTTGTTAGGAGAGCCCGTAAGCCTTGTCTAAGGCTGTGAAGGCCCGGCCCATCCAACATCTTTCTCCTGATTCCTATTCCGAGTCCGAGTCGATCACAGTTCCGATGGGCAACGACGATGCACGGTCGGTGGAGCAAGGTTTTCTAAGGAGGGCAAAGCAAACCCAAATCTGTGCCTGCGGCCGCCAACTGATCGTCTCTTACAATGCCGGTGCTGTCCTTGCGCCCGCCGGGAGGTGCTCCTGGACAAGAAGGCGTACATCGCCAGGAGACGCGAGAACGCGACCATGGCCTGGGCCAAATCCAGCGGCAGCTCTGGTTCCTCTGCTCGACACCAGGGACAGGCCGTTCGATCTCCACCTCTTCTCGTCGCGCACCGGGGAATGGCGCACGGTGGCGTCGCGGTTGGACCCGTGCTCGTGCGAGCACAACCACCACGGCAAGAGCAGTGTCTTTTCCCACGAGACCAGCAAGGTGATCGTCGTCGGAGGCGGCGTCCTCGGCTGGGACGATCTCTGGCGCGGCGTCCTGCTCTGCGACGTGCTCGCCGAGGACCCCGTCGTGCGCCTCGTCTCGCTGCCCAAGCCGGCCGTCGGCAGAGCCTGGAAGAGTAACCCGGGAGTGGTCCGTGACGTCACCGGCGACGGCAACAATTCGCTCAGGTTTGTCGAGGTGCAGCATTTCCCCAGAAGCGCGTCCGACGACGTCCCGCTGCTGGGCGCGTGGGAATCGGACGACTCCGACACGAACTCGGACGGCGACGAGGGTGGGCCCTCCTGTGGATGGCGAGCCACAACGTGGCACAAAACGCTCTTCTCTCCATCCCATGATGATGATGATGATCAGTGGTGGGTAAAGGACTGCACGGTTGATTCAGCCGACATCCTCCTTTCAGAGGGCGCCGCCGGTGAGATCGGTTCTCTGTTGCCTAAGCCGCGGATGACGGCCGAGGACGGGACACGAATCTTGAAGATTCTTGACGGCTGCCACGCGCCGGTTCTCAGCAGGCACGACGACGGCGTCGTGCACATGATGTGTAGCGTGAACGGCAACCATAGCGACCGTGAGGCGCTGGTGGCCGCCCGATTTCCACTGGAGGGTGAAAATCGTGTCATTGTACTTTATAGTCATCTCCAGAAGGATGATTTATACAACCAATACAATTGAATATCAATAAAACTATAAAAGAGTACAAATTATGATAACAATATAGAAAAGATACTATTCTAAGAATAACATCTACAACAGCTGAGTACAAGGACTTGGCACGCAGGACAAGGAAGCGACACAAGAATACTAGCGGAAGCGTTACACTAAGCGTCGATGACGGTAGAAGCAAATCTTTAACTTTAGCATAGCGGAAGTCTTCGTAGTGATACCAATTCCACATGCAACTTGAGTTTAGGCGAAACCCTCCTTAATTATCTTCAATCTTAGTCTAATTGGGTTGACGAAGTCTTGAAGTTGAGGCTTGATCTATTAGTTGGCTAAAAAACAAAGTGGAAAAGCCGTGAGTACATAAAGTACTCAACAAGCCGTAACTACCTAGCAACAATGTATACATGCTTAGATAATTCAAGGATAGGCAAGGGCTAGCACCTAAAGCAATTATTTCTCAAGTCTATATGAAGCAAGTTTTATTATTGGTCAATTTTTACAAGTCGCCTTGCAGAAAACAACACAATCATGCAAGGGTCAAATTTTATGTTCAAGCACACCTTCACTGAACCACAACTTAAAGCCGGAAGAAAGATTGGGCTGCTCGCTGGAGGAACAAGGCAGATTCGGCCTGGTGCACCGAATTAAAAAAAAAAAGGATTGGTTTTTATTGGTGGAGTTTGGTGTGAATTCAAATGCAAAGGTTGTCGAACTTGAGGTGAACTCAGGCTGTTACACACCCTTTTGCATATCCTAAAAAAAAATATCTGATGTGGCCGTGTGGGAGACGGATCAAGGTGCGCACACCCTTTGATTTGTCTCCCACTCCGTAGCATAAAACTGGAAGGGAAGAAGTGTCGGTGTCACTCACCAGTCAGACAGTCATTGCATCAAGAGAAGATGACTTGGTTGCTAATCTTCGGAGTGGTGGCAGCGGCGCTCTAGGCGTCGGAAGCTGAAAGGCAGGTTCAAGAGCTGCACTGGGTACCCAGGTGCAAGCCTTGCGCGCGCCCGTCACCGACTCCTCCTCCTCCTCTTGCTGTTGACCCGAGATCCCACGTAGTGCTGATCGAGGAGGGTGGCACAACGGTGCGGCCCTGGCCTCCGTCTGCCGACAGGCCAAATTCGGGCCAGCCGTCCACCGCGGGGCCAATCAGCCTCCGCAGGTTCTTCGCCCATCCGACGCCGTCTAACACTTCACTTGGTTGCCTTTGCTCCTAGACTTTTGCAGCTGGACTGACTACAACGCCGTGGGAATGCGATGTCTCTAACTTCAGTTTTCACCACCATCTTAAGCTGTGACTTCTCTCTAACCTGTTTCATACGTCGGAGCATGGATTCGTCATACTGCATATATTATATTTCATGGGGGGAAAAGATAAAGAAGTGGGAAGACAAAAGCATGAGCGCGGTCATGCTTTCTAACTGTCAACATTTATTTTACATGCCTGATCGCAGCAACTCGCAGCTTTGGTAGCTCATCATATAGTGATGTTATATCTTTGGAATCCCAATCTGGTCAATTAACCATATAATGATGTTAATTCAACTAATTAATCACATATAGGGTTCATCGTAGTAAGAAACGATGATTATTTCATAGTGAATATGATGGGTTGATTTCAAATTCTAGTTAATGTGGTTAGTTTAGTTAATCATATTAATAACCGTATTTTTTTACGATCAATCGTAGTTTTCAAAAAAATTACCACATTTTTTTATTAATCATACTAGCTAGAAATTTTAGGTAATTCGATGCAATTAATTCATTTAACCACGTCCACCCCAACCAAGGTGTTTGACAAAATGCTTTCAGAAATATCATTTACCATAGCTTTAATATGGACTTTAATGATAAAAAAAGGTTGAAACATATAGGTTTTCAAAAGGGTCAATGGAAAGAATATTATTCGTAGTGCTAGGTTGATAGCCATCTCTCTCTCTCTCCATGCTATGCCTGAAAAAAATTAACCTCGCTCGGTGTAATATGAGCTGGAAGTACAAGTGAAGCAAAAAAAAAAAATTCAAAGATATTCCTTGACACATCATTCGAAAAGTCGGTTGAATATCATCAAGTGTTGTACTGCAAAGAAAAAATACTTCAGTTCACATTTATGAATTGTGTACATTTATGATTCAGCATATATATTTGATGGGGGAAAAAGGTTAAAGAAGTGGGAAGGTCGAAGCATCGTCATGCCTTATAAGGCTATCTCCAATGAAAGGAAGTACCCGAAACCTCATATAGGTGTCTACGAGTAAACAAAATAGGCTATCAAAATAGTTCCATCTCCAACCATTCCGACCCAAACCCAAACCTAGGACTCCCACGGCGTCGTGACCCGCTCGCACCGCCGCGACGCGAGCCCCGACTTGCACACCGCCGCGAGCTTCAAGCGGCACGCCGCCGGGACTCCGCCCTTGCCTCCGCCTCAACCGCTTCCCGCGCCCCACCATGGCCCTCGATTCACGCGTCGCCAAGACTCCGCCCTCACCTTCGTCTCGGCTGCTAGGAGAGGAGTCGCACGGCGGGGAGGAGCCGTGCGCCGCCGGCGGGGGAGGAGTCACCGGAGGAGGAGGAGCGCCGCCGGCGAGGGAGGAGTCACGGGAGGAGGAGGAGGAGTCGCCGGAGGAGGAGCGATGCCGGCGGAGGAGGAGTCGCGGGAGGAGGAGGAGCACCGCCGGAGGAGGAGCGACGCCGGCGGGGGAGGATTCGCGGGAGGAGGAGCGCCGCCGGAGGAGGAGCGACGCCGGCGGGGAGGATTCACGGGAGGAGTGTCGGAGGTGGAGGAGCGCTCGTGGTGGATAGCGTTCGATCTGCTCCAAAATTGCATCGGTCACCGTATCATTCTCAAAATAGGGAGGCTGTTTGGGTGGTTTGTTGGAGATAGATTTTTGTAATTTTACACCCATTTTAGAGATGGGTAACCATTTGGGTAGGCCATTGGAGATAGCCTAAGTGCTATCATTTGTTTTACATGCATGATTACAACTTGCAGCTCTAGTAGCTTATCATATTTATTTAACTGCTTATATCTATTTATCATAACAATAAATCTAATACGATACAATGGCATACATGTGTACATACCAACCTGTATATGCAGCTTATATGCATACAAACAATCACGAACTTTGTCCTTTTTTTTATACTTCGAACACCATGAAGTGGTTGGGGCCTCACTGCCCAATTAGGACAAGGCTCTATGAGGATACGACACTGATTGAGAACATACCAGGTACTTCTATGCTATCACACGTAAAAATAATATATTAGAAATAATTTATGAAAAAATGAAACAAAAATCTGAGCACATAATGCATGTTATTACAATCATAAATGTGAAAAAGCTCTTTCACTACATACCTCCACTGGCACCCCCAACCCCTACTGGTTTGCCGCCCGTCACCCTCTTGAGCACGGAGGGTGACTAACAGCGGTGTGCCAAGAGAGAGGTGCTATGTCATCTGACAAGCTACCCCACATGCCACATTAATTAAATCTGGACATCGGTGAAAACCGAACAAATTGCAGGAGAGATCATTTCTCCCAAATTTCATATTTGAGATACGAAAACTGAGCTTTGACGATAACTTCTTCCTGTTTTTGCACACTGCAGTCCTGCTCACACTTGTCCCAATAATAGCCCAGCTAGCAGAGTAGGCGTGGACCATATACGGTATCTAACACAACCTTGTCCTACTCGTAATTGTGCAGTAGTAAGGTCCAACCACTTCATGGTGTTGCAAAGTACACAAAAAACTTTACAAAGTTCGTCGATTGTTTACATATATATATATATGCTGCATATACAGTTTGTGGATGTGCACATGTATGCAACGGCGGAATTTTATCTACAGAGGTAGGGGTAACAAAACAGGCTACGCGATCTTCTCGGTGTAGAGGAGGCAGAATTCGGTGTCGTCCTTGGTCCGCCCCCGCCGCGGCCGCCGCGTGAACGGCAGCACCAGCGACGTCGCGAAGCGCGCGGACATGGACCGCCGGTGCGAAGACGCCGGCGGCGGAGTCGGCGGTGGCGAGAGCGGTAGCATCGCCGACGCGTCGGAGCTCCGTCGACACGACGCGGAGGCGAGCTTGCTGACGCGAGCCGCAGGAGGAGGCGTCAGCCTCGGAGTTGTTGGAGGGAGCGCCGCCGTGGCCGTGGCGCCGCGGTCACCATGGGCGAGCTCCTGCTTCGGGATGCCCGGCTGGACCTCCCACTTGAAGGGGATGGAGCCCGGCCTCTTGAACGACTCGTCCACCGCCATCACCAGCCGCGCTCTACTGCCTGTGGTGCTCTGCTCTCACTGCTCTGTTTCTTTTGTCTGCTCTGTTTTTCGCATATATGTAGGCCCGGATTGTGATTGAACCATTTAGCATGTCAGTCCCTGTGTTCTCCGATTATCACAAGATACTGATACTTTTCTTCAGGTAATGTTCTTAGCTGCCACACTACGCGTTGTGCTAATGTCTACAGCTATAAAACCAATCGAAAGATAAGGTACCGATCAGCACTAGCACTTTCGTGCATGTTAGGGCGGTCGAGCAAGAAATGAAGCCACACACAAATACCGGGTATACCGTTGACAGTGGCAGCCGAAGTTGACACTCGACACCGCACATGTGCCTCACTAATTTCGATTTTTTGGACGGCCGGCGTCGACGTCAAGGACCGCTGCGCTTCGAACGTTCAAGTCAAGCACCATAACGCGTAAAAGCGAATTAGTATGTGGATTATGGCTGACAGTACACACCAAGATCATCGTGTCTCTTTTCTGAAAAAAGATCATCATGTCTTTGTGGTGTTCATGACAAAGCGCTGACAGTGCAGGGTTTAGACTGCAAAGTTCAGAGAATCCAAAATTGTCAATTCTCTGGTTTTGTGCAGCCAGCCGGAATGAAGCTGTCGCATGGGGCCGGTGAAGCTGCCGTGGCTGTTGTTTTGTGATCCAAGTGTCGCGTGGTGGCCATCACTCGCGGCTCGGTAGCTCGAACCGCCTGCCGGAGGTGGTATTTTTTTTATTTTGGATTCTGAATCCCCAAATCTCGCAATAATTGGAGGGTCTTGGCTACCAAACTGATTCTGAATTACAAGGAGAACGTGCAAAGATTAGCGCTACGGATTTGGAAGGTCGTTCTAATATTGTTGGGGAATGATTTTCCCACTTGTACTTACAGTACAACTACAAACTCCTTGGGATTTTTTTACATAAAAAAGAAGACGATGATGAAGAAAAACTACTCGTGTGGAACGTTATGGGACGTAGATGTTCCCACGTTAGTATACTGCCCATGATTGTTTTTGCAGCCACCATTGCTTCTGTAGTAACAACTAGTGTAGCAAGCGCGCTCCGCTGCGCCGTTTTTGCAAAAGATTAGGGGGCTAAACAATAAATAAAAAATGATACAAAAAGGGTGTTGAGGTCATGAACAAAAATAATGAAAACTTCTACTGTTTCTATGGAAAAGGGTAAAGGACACAAGAGCTGTATAATTTGGCGAGACACGAAGGGCTCATGCGCAAATATCATTCGTTGAGAAGAATTTGCTAATACACACAAACAAAAGAGCTTCCGCGTAAAATGACAGAGCGAGGGCCGGCAGCCGTCCGATCGGACGATGCTCGGCGCAGCACAACCCGAAGAAAAGCCTCGCCGGCTGAACCCCACCCAACCCTAACCCTTCTCCACCACCCCGCACACCCTCTCCCTCTCTAGCGGCGGCGGCGCGGTCCAGCTCACCCTCTCCCTCTCCCGGCGGCGGCGCGGACCCAGCCCACCCTCTCCCTCTCCCGCGGTGACGCAGACGGTGCGAACAGCACCGGCGAGGCTCCTGTCATCGGAGGATGCGTTGCGTGCGGCGGCGGCGTCGCCCTCTCGGTCCACACGCGTGTCGGGCTAGCCCCTCCATCTCTCCCCCGAGTGCGCAGCGACACCCCTCTCCGTGCACGGCACCCCTCCCTCCCTCCCTCCCTCCCATAGGCGCACGTCACCGCCCCTCGATCCGGTGTCATCGAGGCCGGATCCGGCGAGGCCGTCCCGCCCGGATCCACGAGGAAGGGATTTCGGGGCCGTCGTCGGGCTTTCCCGGCCTCCCGTGCGGGGCCGTGGCCCGCGGCCCACAACCTTGACGGCGGCGACGTGGCCACCGCGCCCGGTTGCCACGCCGGTCGAAACGGCGTGTCGCGCGTGGAGCTAGGCCACGTCGGCCGGAATGCGGAGGGGCCGGAATCCTACGCGCCTTCAGCTATTACATATGAAAGCATTAAGCATCCTTTTCTTTTACTCGTCATTTTGCTAGTTTCCTTTGGTGTCTTGTCTTCTTTACTTTTGGTTTGTCTCCACGGCATAGTATTACTCATATGTTTCGTAATTGGCTTAATAGGGTGGAATCGGACCTAGTATGTGCATATGTATTTTGTTGGGTTATATGGCTAAGTAGAAATGACATTGTCTTTGATAAATATCCTATGAAAACTTATTTATAGGTACTATTTAGAGGGACATACCGGCTTCGCTTCGAGGCACGATTACAAAGGAAGGAGTTGCATGTCGACGTCTAGAAGAGTTGGTAATGTAGATCTTCGCATATCATGGATGGAGATTTACAAATAAAATTGCTCTATAATAAGTTTTGTCATCCAATCTTTTGAGGTGTCTTTTTCTCCATGTTGAGTTGTGTGGAGAGCATTTTTGAGGTGAAATTTTAGGGTCTGGGTAGGCAAACCTAAACAATTTTGGAGTGTTTTGGCCCAAATACGGAAGATACTATTGATAGTGGATACTCATTACGTGCTAGGTCGGGATCCAGTCGGTTTAAATATATTACAAAAGACTAATTTGACAACGATCACTAGACTAGTGCATTTGCCAATTGATGTGTGAAACATGCCCATATAACATTTCTCGTATCTTAAATAGATCATAGAGTTCTAGCTAATTTTGTTGCAAATGTATTCAGTCATCTAAGGTGTTCAAAGTGAAAATTCAACTTTCATATAAGTATGAAGGGCTATCCTATACATATATTATCATTATATAAAAAAGTGACATTTATTTTCCAAATTTAACATTGTAATGGCTAAATAATGTAAAGAATTGAACCCGATGGCCACTAGGGAAGTTGAATTTTTTTATGGCTAAGGAACGACAAGTGTTTTTTACAGATCACATAGAAATTTACCTTTACCATTGCAGTTGCAGCTATGAGGTGAACTCATTCATGGGCTCAAAGTACTCTAAATAGGTCCAACTAAAGTAACACCGGAACGGCCGACAAGCGGGAGAGGAATCTAGGAAGCCCAAAACACTAGGAAGGCCGACGAGGCGACGAAGCGAGAGAGTAATGCTGGCCATTTGGGCCGTGCTTCGTGGGCCGCCCGCAAGCCCGCAAAAAGCACGGCCCAAGCACGGCACGGCCCGAAATAATTTCGGGCCGGGCCGGCACGGCTCGAGGTGTCGTGCCGTGCTTGGGCCGTCACCCGAGCCCACGGGCGGGCACGGCACGGCCCGTTTATGGCGTGGCCCGTTGAGGCCCGTCGGCGGCCCAAGCACGTTTGGAAGGCCCGGCACGGCCCGATTACCCACCCCGAGCCCAGACAACGGTCCGATCCACTCGGGGTTATAAAATCTACCCCTCCCCGAACCCTAACCTTATCCCCTCCTCATTCCTCTCCTCCCCGAAACCCTAACCTTATCCTCTCTCGCTCGCCTCGCCTCTCGCTCGCCTCGCCTCTCCTCTTCCCCGCCGTGGCCTTCGCGCCGCAGCTGCTCCTCGCTCGTCGCCGCCCTCCTCTCTCCCGTCGCTCCGTCGCGTCCTCCTCTCGTCTCCTCTTTGTGGATCCGGAACCACCCCCGTTTCCTCTTTGCGGTGGTCCGACGAGATCCGGCGGGGGTCACGGTCGTAGGGGCCGTGCCCTGGTCGCCGGCTCAATGTCCGGCCCGGATCCGAGTCCGGACGCCCTCCGCACGGCGAACTTCCTCCTCTTCGGGAATTCGCAAGGGGAGGAATCGGGTGCGGCGGCTCGAGCTCGTACGCCGACGGCTCCGGGCCGTGGCCGGTGGACGTCTCCGAGGCCGAGCGCTAGGGCCGCGGCGGGAAAGAGGACGGGCGTTGCGGCAGCGGGTACGTGCTCGGCGGCTACGGCGACGACGGGTTCCGGCGCGGGAGCTACACCAAGCTCGAGCGCGGCTGCTACACCAAACTCGAGCCCGGCTCCGACTCCTCCTCCCGCAACCCCTTCCCAAGGTGCGACAGTGACTCCAAGGTCCGCCATGCCTCCTCCAAGGTCCGCGACGCCGTCTCCTTCCCCTCGCTTCAACTCCCATCAATGTCGACTCCGACTCGGGAGTACAAGGAATCGTCGTGGGTTGAAGAGGGGAAGGAAGCGAACGTCAAAGGCTTGGAATGACTTCGATGAGGTAACCAAAGAGGTAAATGGTGTCCTTGTTACTTATGCTCGCTATCTCGTCGCCATTGCAAAGCCGAGTTAAGCTGCGACATCAAGCAAAGGCACTCGGTCACTTGCTTAGACATCAGCAAACTTGTTTGGCTAAGGTTGAACGGGCTGCTAAAGCTCGGACCGTGCTTTCATTCAATCTCGATGGTTCTGTGCGTTCTTGGGAGTATGATTCACGCACCGCTCGCGATGAATTGTGTCGTTTGATAGTTTTTTTGGATCTGCCTTTAGGGTTTGGTGGCACCGATGCGTTTGAACGATACATTAAGATTGCCCATAATCCCCGCTTTTGCGAGTGTGTCTAGGCAAACTACTACTAGGGATTTTGGCAAGCTTTTTACTGAATCTAAAACTGAATTGATTAAATGTTTGCAAACTAGTGTGTCCTCTCGTTGCGCTTACATCGGACATTTGGTCCAGTAAAGCTAAAGAGGACTATATTTCTGTTGTTGCTCACTTCGTTAATGCTGAATGGATTCTTGAGAAAAGGGTTATTGGAATGAGGCTGATTGATGTCAAGCATACTCGGAGAGAACATTGCTCGAACGTGTTCTTGCTGTGATTTCCGAGTTTGGTTTGCGTGATCGAGTCTTTTCTCGTTACACTTGACAATGCCTCTGCTAATGCTAATGCTATGAACATCTTGACTCCTCTGTTTTCTGGTTATGTTGGTTCTCTTTTTTTGCATCAACGATGTGCATGTCATATCATTAATTTTATTGTCAAGTCCGGTTTGAAACGTTTGAACCCTGTTGTTGAGAATTTTAGATGTGCTATTTCTTTCTTGAATTCTTCCAATGCCCGCATTGCTGCATACAAGAAATATTGTTTAGCACTTGGTGTTCCACCCAAAAAATTCAATCTGGACATGGATGTGAGGTGGAATTCTACTTTTCTTATGCTCAAACATTTGCTTCTATATAGAAGCACATTTTCTATCTTCATCAATAGCCAATATCACAAAGTGCATGGACATGAATTATTGTCCACGAGATGACTCGGCATATTGCTGAGAAAGTTGTTGATTTCCTTGAACAATTTTATGCATCAACCGTTATCCTCTCTGGGGTTTACTATCCTACATCCAATCTGGTTTTGCATCAACTCATTGAGATTTCTGGTCACTTGAGTCTTTATGAGAATGACAAGTTGTTGAGAAGGGTGGTTGTTCATATGAAAGAGAAATACCTTAAGTATTGGGAAGATATTCCCATCTTATATGCATTGGCTTTTGTTCTTGATCCTAGAGGAAAAATGAAGGGCCTCAATAATGCTTTGAAGCTCCTTTCCGATAACACTCGGTTGACTACTCTGCTTACTCCATTCTTATGAGAAATACTCGTGACTAATCTTTTTGGCACATATGAGACCAAGTTTGGTGCTGTTAGGCTCCAAAGGCCAACTCAGCCAACAAACAAGTGGGAGGAAGAAAACTTCATGGGGTAAGATTTATGCTTCTAATGACAATGATAATGGTGAGTCTACTAGTACTCCATTGCAGCCTATGCCATCCTTTCCTCACTTATCCGAGTTAGCTATCTATCTTGATAGTGACCCCATATCGAGTGTATAATGATGATGAGTTTGATGTTGTAAGATGGTGGCTTGAGCACAAGCATACATATCCCATCTTGTCTCTCTTGGCTAAAGATCTTCTAACGGTTCCTCGTTTCAACCATTAGCTCGGAATCTGTTTTCGGTCTTTTCGCGAGGTTACTTGAGGAGAGGAGGAGGAGCTTGACAAGTGAGATGGTGGAAATATTGACTTGCTTGAAGGATTGGCACCTGGGTGAGGATCGACTCCAGCAGATCGTAGAGGATCACCATTTGGAGCTTGAAGTGCAATATAAAGACCTGGACATGGATGATGTGGTGGTTGATTCCGATGTTGAAGTCGATGTTTCTCTTCCCGATGGTGCTGGGCAGCATGATACCGTCAATTAGATTGTATTTAATGTTGGACTCTTCGATGTGGTTGTAATTTGTAACTTGTCATGAACTTCCAATGAGCTGGTCTGTACTCTTTTTCCCTAGGCCGAGGGTTTTTAATGAGGCAACCGACTCAAGTTAGTAATATATCAACTTTTCCTTTGGCCAAATTTTTAGTCTGTTTTTGAATGTGCCTGTTTGCAATTCATGTTTTGAAACCGAGCAAAATAAAGGGTTTCATGTGCTTTTCTTATTTTCGGGCTTTTAGGGCTTAAGGGACTAAAAAGGGCTTTCGGGCTTTCGGGCCGGCCGGCACGGGTACCGTATTTCGTGCCGTGCCGTGGACCGACGCTCCAGCCCGTGGGCTGGCCCGGCACGGCACGAAATGAATTACGTGCCGGGCCAGCCCGAAAATAATCGTGCCATGCTTCAACGGGCCCGGGCCGTGCCGTGCCGGACGGCCCGTTTGGACAGGTATACAGGAGAGGATAGAGGAAGCCCAAAACACTAGGAAGGCCGACGAGGCGACGAAGCAGGAGAGGATGGAGGAAGCCCAAACCGACTGTCTTCTCGCTAAAACAAAAGCAGGCTAATGTGTGGTCAGTAAACGATCCTCACGTCGCTAACCGTATCAGTTTAGCTACTCTAGAGTAGAGCTCCCATAAATTGGATCACATGGGGGACTTCGCTTTATGTTGGACGTTGAACAGGATGATGGCTCGGACGCGATCACATGATGAGCAGTTCTGAAGAGCCCAACCCCACGTGTCGCAGCCGCCGCCTGACCCTCACACATTTTCTCAGCCCCACACAAGGAGTGGATCTGGTTGTGCCCTTGTGCACCGTCCAGTGGGCCGTGGTACGTGTACTAAACTACCGTCCTGTCCCTATGCTCCGTAGCTGGGGCACACACCTTATTGCTTGACCTAACCTCGTCGTGTCTCAACCCCCGACACCAGAATGAGTCAAGAACGCCGTTCCCTGTATCTGCAGTACAGCACAGTAGCACAACTTTCACATTATTGGAGCGCCAAGGTAACCGTACATTTGATCCAGCAAACTGGACCGATACATTCCGTCATCAGCTAAAGGAATTCAGGAATGAAGTAACATTGCCACCATTTCCGAGCAAATTGAGATGCACCATGAAACTACAATAGATGTGAAACAATGATACTAGTAACTGCATTCGTAGGTCCAGGGCTCCAGGGTTAGAACATCTAAAAAAATCCCTAACTAAATTAGCAACCCTACATCTGCCAGCTAAATGAGCAGGCCTCCCATATCTCAGCTGCCTACTTCTCAACAATCACGATCCCTAGCAATCAACAATAGCAACGTATAAATTAACTATACAAACAACTTGTTAGTCGGCTCAGCACATTGGCAGTGGCACTGAAGACTACTAAAGGCACTAATCGAAGCTCGACGACCGGCTCCAGTAGCCATCCGCTGAAGTATCAACCGTCCGTTCAGTGCTGCTGCAGTGCGACAGGGTATCATCATCCACTCCAAGCAGCGCAAGGCTAAGATGTGACTGCATGTTTGGGTCAGCGGGTATAGCTTCCTCATCCGAACCATCGAAACAAGCGGTAACTTGTGATCTTGCCCAACCAATGGTTTCATCATCCCCTTGAAGCAGTTTCAGAACCTAGATTGCGGGAATGTAACCAATTAGTATACTGACATTTCTGGTTTGATGAACGCTGGTGTTATTTTCATGCAACTAGAGTTCTTACTTGTGACATTTCTGGTCGGGACTGAGCAGATGTCCTTGTGCACAGCGAAGCGGCAAGAGTCATCCTCTCCATTTCATCACAATCATAATCATTCCCCAACAATGGATCGACCAATTCTTTTATTTCTCCACTGGACAGTAAAGGTTTTGCCTGAAAACATGAAATGAATTATCAGATATTGTGGAGCAGTGACAAGGCGATCAGTGCAATATATACACCATTTCAGGTTTAATACCATCATCTTTAATAACTTTACAAGCCAAAGAGCAAACAGGTGGCAACCACTTGTTCTTAGGGAATGTTACAGGCAAAGCAAACCTAGCACTGAAAAACAGAGTCGAGGACTTACCCAGACAACCAGGCTTTCCTTGCCCTTCGCATTTCCTGGTGTAATGGGCCTCCTTCCCGAAATAATCTCCAGTAACACAACTCCAAATGCATAGACATCAATCTTCTCGTTGACCTTCCCATACGAAAAATACTCAGGAGCCAAGTACCTGTCACAAAGTAGTTTGTTAGGCACTTCAGATTTGATGCTAAAGATAAAATGAACAGCTAACCATAGCGAGAAAAGATACAGACCCGAAGGTTCCGGTGATGTCAGTACATGTTAGGTGAGGAGTCGAAGCTGACACTTGTTTTGCCAGCCCAAAATCACACAGCTGAAAATTTTAAAGACAAGATGATGTCACAAGCAGAATCAACACTAATCAACATGTCTAGAATTTTACCAAAAATTAAATAAAATGGAAATATTTGTGAGCTGTATTGAGAAAATAAATGAATTCTTGCCCTAGGTATTTGCAAAGTTGATTTGATATTTACCCGTGCACCAAAATCCTCCGACAAGAGGATATTGGAAGATTTAACATCTCCATGAATCACAGATGGGGTCACAGCACCAAGATGAAGGAACTCAAGTGCTCTTGCAATGTCTATCGCTATCTTAATTCTCTTCTCCCAGCTAAGGAAATTCTTGTCATCATTCAAGCCTGAAGAACAATAGCAGTAACAAGTCAGAAGCTAGAATGAAGGTCAGGGCCTATAGTAATGGGAAATTTCAGACACTTACCATGAAGAGCTTTGTCCAAGCTTCCTTTGGGCAGGTAATCATATACCAACACAAGTCTAAAATTCTCAAAACTGAAACCCCTTAATGCAACAACATTTTCGTGCTGTAAGGTGGTTACAATCTCAACTTCTGTAACAAACTCATGTATTGCATCAACTGATGGCTTCAGAATCTTTACAGCTGAAAGTGTGCCATCTAATAGCTGTGCCTTATAAACTTGGCTGGTTCCACCCTTTCCAATTAACATATCTGCATCGCCGTAGAAGAAATCAAGTGTCCGCCAGTGTCAGACATTTATACCGAAGTAATGCTGATGTGAAAGGAAAATAAATTACCTGGTGAGTAGTTTGATGTTGCAAGTTTCAGTTCTTCATGACTAAACAACCTACAAATTGAAGAGTACTTCTCTCGAAGAGATTCCAGTTCACTTGGCGGCCATACAACATCGTAGACAGCAAACGAAAACATTGATTCTGACTCAACAACTGAAGTAGATTCAGTTTCAGAATCACAGTTCAACCTTGGACTTGCATCGGATTTCAACAATTTGCTGTCGGGGTAGACTGAAGTGTAACGGCTGGGAAGCCTCATTGCCCATTGAACCATTGACATTTTCGCCCAATCAAAAGATGAGCTTCTATGATGGGTGAAGATTCTTCAGCGTAGGTGACAGCGGTCTGATCTTCCTTCTATCAACCTTCTTAGTGACATAGGAGAATCTGAGGGAGTTTCAGCATTTTGTGTACTGTCCTTTGTCGAGTCCTCGCCGGATAATAATGTGGAAGCTCGTTCAGTGGGAGCCATGGAAACAGATCCAACCTTCTTAATAGGCGATGATGTCTGAGAGTTCAAATGAATGTCACTAGAGAAACTACTGCTGCGCCTAATCAAACCCTTTATACCAGTAGAGCGATTGGAGCCCCCAGAACTCCTACCAGAACGTCCACTCCTTGGCAGCCGGCAGTACAGATCAGAATCTCCTTCAGGCAACAGATTGATAGGTTTATCCTCTTTCCAACTGCCAGTTGAACGTTTTGAATCACCAATACTCCTGCCTGAATGACCATTCCTTGGAGGCAATACGCAGTACAATTCCCCTTCCCCTTCAGCAGGCAGATCCACCAAATCATGGTCTTGTCTACTTGAAGTACTTGCAACTGAACTGCAGCTCCTGTCCGGAAGCACACAGTACAGGACGCTGGCACCGTCACCTGGAAGCTCGGCAGTCTCATCTTTCTGTTGAGCCGTTGACTCTTCAGCCTCGAAAGAAGGATCTATGTCAATCTGAACCTGAACACATGACGAATCCACAGGATCCACATTTGACTTCGGTTCTTCTTCTTCCATAATGGTGTCCTCTGGCTTATTGCCTTGTGTACCAACATCATGCATGCTGTCACTCCCAAGCCCATCCTTGGAATTTTCTAGAGATAACGAGTCCTCTTTACTACCCTGACGGGCCTGGAACGGCATCACGCAATACATCTCATCATCACCACACGGAGGAACTTCTGCAGAGACCTTGCCTGAGTGGGCATTCGATTCTCTCCGGAAGACGATCTTGCCATTGTTCACGGCGAGGACGGCACACTTGGCGGGCAGCTTCTTCGCGCAGTATTTTGCAACCGATAGGGTGGACCTGAAGAATCCAGAAAGCAATAGTTGCAGGAGTGGAGTTAATCATAGTGGCGGAAAAGCTTGAGAGCTTCGATAGTGGAAAACAGTGAGCATTCAACGCTGGTGGCACTTACGAGATTGTACGCCTCTTCCTGGTGACGCCGACGACAACTTTGGAGGCCTCAAACAGGCTGGCCTCACGAACAAGCGCCTTGCGGACAGACGAGTCCTTGCAAATCTTCACCTTCAGATTGATCTGCAGGCAAAAATCATCAGTTATGGGAAGCACGAGACGTTGGGCGAATTCATGACTACAAAAACAACTGAACTAACGGGACAATTGGTTTGCATTCGGTAGAATGAATGGAACTGGATCATAGAAGGGATGTCATAAATCAAGTGGATATCGCATATTTGCACGATAACTGTCAAAAAGTCATGGGAGTGTGAACGGGAGCCAGATTATGCCAAAAAAGAAAGTCCTACTACTTGGCAACCAAGCCATCCGAAGCCCAAGCACAAAATTAACCGCAAAATCCCCCATACAATCTGAAGGAATCACGTGAAAGGGAAAATCCAATCTTTTCATCCCAACGAAAGGGGGCGAAACAATAACGGTAATGCAAAAAAAGGGGGGAAGGCTTCACATGCTTTGCCTAGTGAAATTAACGGCACGGCAAAGGAAAGGCAAAGCGGAGAGGAGAAATGGAGAATCGACCTGCTTGAGGTTGCAGAATCCTTCGTAGACGCCGAGCATGGCGTCGAAGTCCACCGCGGCGGCGGCCTCCGCCCCGGAGGCGAGCGCGACGTGGACGGCGACGACGCGGTCCCCGGCGGCCGCCACATTGACGAGCACCCAAGTCAGCAGCGCCCGGCTCTCGGAGTCCGCGCGCACGCCGACCACCACCGTGCGCCCCTCCCCTTCCGCCGGCGGCCCCTTCCCCGAGCCCCCTCCTCCTCCGCCGCCGCCGACGACGACGACCCTTCCTCCTGCTTCGGTTGCTTCCTGGACATCTTCATCTGCGCCCCGCAGCGACTCACCACAGGGCTGCGGCCGCGGTGTGCGCCACCACAACGGGCGCGTGCCCTCTTGTGCCTCGGGCGCCGCGGCTGTTCCGTTGGACGCTTGTGGCGAACGTCGCGCTGCGCCGGCCTCTTCCCCCTCGCCGCGCGCGCCCCTTGTTCCGTTGCTCGTCGCTGCCCTCGCTGTGGTTGGTTTCTCTCTCCCTCTCTCTCCTCCGCCTGGGAAGTCGTGTTGGTTCGTGCCCGTTGCGGGGAGTTGCTCCCCCTCGCTTCGCAGCAGCGGTTCCTCTCTCTCCGCCCCTTTCTCGCTCGTGGCTCGTTGCGGCTTCACTTTCTCTCTCTCTCTCCCACGACTCGGAGGGTAGTTCCGTCCAATAAGAGCGTCCCCAACAATGAACTCTTAGCTAACTCTTGAATTATTTATTAGAAAAAAATATATAAGAGGCAATTAACTCTTCAATGGTTGCTTCTAAGCTACTTCTTAGCTATCCCTTAGAATTGTTTAAGAATTAATGTGATAGAGCTAGCTCTTGCTAACTCTTCTTCAAGAGTCAAGATCGTCGCATCTTTTCTCTTTTTCTAATAAACAATTCTAAGAGATAATGCAAGATGATCTGTAAGCAACCACTAAAGACCTAACTGCCTCTTATATATTCTTTTTCCCTATAAACAATTCTAAGAGTTAGCTAAGAAGCCACCATTGGCCATGCCCTAAAAGCGGCTGGCAGCAACCGCTGTCGCACCCCGTTCCGTTGCGCATTTCGCCTGCATCTCTTTTCCCGCTTTTCTTTTACGGGTATCCGAGATTTTTTTAGAGAAAGAAATCGCTTTTATTTTTGTGAGCCAGTTGTGTCACTGACAGATGCACGTGGTGAAAAGGCGCGTGCGAGTAGATCAATGGGGAAGATTCCGACACCGGTAAAAGTCTCTCCTTTGGCTGCGCTTTATCATTAACCTTGGATGACTTGGTCTGTGATTGCGCCGGGCAATTATCACTGCTGCCTCTCTCTTTCACTGCATCAAACTCTGATAACTCAATCTAGCAAAAAGAAAAAGAAAAGTCTGATGACTCACAATAGCAATCATTATAGTAGTACACTACGAGTATTAATCCTCTCTCTTGAAGATAGTACAGACTGAATTTTCATCTCAAGAGATAAGGATGAGAAAACATTTGATTAAACATGCATCCAAAAATCATTGTTGAATACAGTAATAAACAGTGATGGTCTCTGCATCATTCATTGTGGTCAAGTCTGATGGGTAGAGCCGTCTTAAACCCGAAGCAAATTGCGACGAAAAGGTCGTGGCAGGTCTAAGCTGGGTCGAGTTTCAAAAAAAAAAAGGTCTAAGCTGGGTCTTCGCTTGCCTTGTTTTTAATGGGCGGTGTCTGTTGCGAACTGAGCAGGAAGCCAGCAAGGTCACACTCGATGGTCAACGCATGCTGAGGCTGCCTGTGCCACCACCAGAGTTAACGAAGAGCATCTTGTTCTTTTCCAGATTACAGAAGGTTTACGAAAAAACACATTAACCTGCCACTAGTAGCCGTTGATCTTTCGTTGCATCTCCAGCGATTACTCAAGGCAATTTTCAACGCGTACACGGCCCTTTGGTTTATCATGCCTAATTATTTATTTATTTTTGAAAGGTGGTTTGTCTTGCCTTGCCGTGGCAGCAAGGGCAAATTCTTCCGCCAAGAAGCAGCAAAGGAAAAACAAAACAAAGACCTTGTAGAGACAGTGACTTGCTAGGCTCCGTCTGACCTTAAACGTTGGAATCGGATTCATCAAATCAAGGAGCCATATGTAGGTACGAACAAAACGTTAAGGACCACCCAAGACAAACGGGAAAGATGTTTTAGATGAACTGCTTCTTCCTGACAGTGGAAGATCACCCAACAAATGGTTATGCTCCCTGTGGACGGCCAGACTATTTAAGGAAGACAAATGTCTGATAATTTTGTCGTGTGACTGATTTCGCTGGCGATCCTAGTTTCGGTGTAAGCTAATTACCCAACTAGTTCATTTAGCACGCGAGTACATGCTTGAGCTTAGGTTAAGTGAGCTTGGGAAGAAGGATGTTCAACTGATGCCGTACAAGATTACCCTTAATTGCTCACACGCATACCCTCCGCACATGTACACATGGTAGTTTTTTTTTCTGCAACAAGAGTGTAGTAATGTTGTGCCTTTATAATTGGTAAGGTCGCCAAGCTTTTCCCTCCTTTTAGGACGACAAGGTTGAAGCAACGTCCGGACCAAAAAGAATATGTGCTGGAATTCTATGTGTCGGGTCGGAGTTATCGTTGATCTGGGCCATTGAAATTTATCACTTGGGGCCAGGGATACATACATAACTAGTAGTAGTACTACTACGATGGAGTTGCCCGTACCAACGGCAAAGCATTTCTTCCGGTCTGCTGCTATCCAAAGCCACCAAGCAGTAGCTGACGCCACACCCAGCTGTGCGGCGATCCGTTTCCTGTAGTAAATGTTTTGTACCAACAGTAGTCTACGCTAAGCTGTACCACCATCCTTGTCCAGTGTACTGCTACTGCATCCTGAGCCCCATTTGTAGCCCCAAGTTGGTCCGAATTTAGTAAGCACAGTCCGTGTAATGTAAGTAGGTCTATAGTTAATGTAACTACCTCTTCATGGCACTGCTTCAAGCCTCCAAAGGGCATAATATAGCAAGAGTATGGACTAGTGTTCATTAAGTAGGTATTATTATCAAGTAATAGTACCTAACAAGATTCCACGACTAGTCTTATCAGAACTTCATTTCATTCATACTGGAATACTGAATTTAATGAGGAATCGTGGAGTACTCAACAGGGTGCTGCCACACTTGTTTTATCAGCATTAGACTGCATTTTATTTTCACCAGAATAATTTAGGGTCAATAGTAATTCTGAATACTCGAGGTGTGAACACGTGTGCATGCGCACTGCAGTTGATCTGGTCAATCTTTTCTTGCCTGCCAAGTCAGAAACATCACCAGTTACTACTCCTATCCTACCTAAGATAAAAAAACACTATTCAGAAACGTGTAATCCCACTACTAACACTGCACGGTTGCGCCCGTCCACCTCATCAACCGTAAAATAGTGACCAGACCACCACTGCTTTTGGCTTAAAAAAAGATAATCCAGCCGCAGCTGGACAAGCTCGAGGCCATTCACGTCACTAGCGGTTCCAACTTGAGCTGACGCCGGCATGCGGTTAAGTACTTGTGACCTTTCCGATTTCTTGTGGGCTTTAGGCGCCACACGTGAACACGATCCACCTAGGCACCCCTTTTCCCCCATCACATCCTCCTCCTCCTCTGTTCACACTTGCACTTCACACCGTTGTGCCTGCCGTGCCAACCAGCATCTATCGCTTTGTTTTCTCACCTCAATTTGGACGGCGTATTCAGGTTCTAGTGACTCAATTCCAGGTGCTGCTCATGATAATTTGGACCATCTACTGCTTTCGCTTGCATCGTGTAAACTGCCGGCCGTGTTTCCTCTGAAGCGTGGTTGTCTTGATCCGGTAACATCTCTCTCTCTCTGTCGGTTTAACCTATTTCTCAATCACCCTGACAGTAAAAAAGCCGGACAGATTAAACTAATGCAAAGCGGCTGTCAGCTATCGTAGGTGAGGCATATGCCACAAAGCTAAAGCTGAGCTCTTTACAGCTGCGCGCAAACCTAAAACTAATCGACCTTCTTCAGATCGCTCTGCGCAGTGGCGTCCAGCATTAGCATAGAAGAGATCAGCTTGGATTAACGATTCGCAAGGCCGGCTCGTCCAAACGCGTGCCCGGTGGCATTTCCTCGTCCGCCACGTTCCGATCGAGCATGCATCTGACAGTCCAGTGTTTGTATCGGTAAATTATTACAAATAGCAAACACAGACAGACATGCATCGTCATTCAACTTGCCTGACAGATTCTTCTTTCATCTCTTCTGACAATAAAAAATACTGTACTTATTATTAGATAGAGGGGCAGTAGCTCCGTACGTGTGCCTGCCAATTGATTAGTGCTAGTTGAGCCACGAATGGGTTATTAGGCCCCGTTCGTTTCCTGTCCTCTAAAAATTATACCTATCATATCAAAGAGAATCTTACTATTTAAGTAGTATTTTTATTAATTTAATGACAAAACCTATGTCACTGACCCCCTCTAATTTGCGAGACGAATCTAATGATCCTAATTAATCTATGTTTTGCTACAGTGATGCTACAGTAAACATCTTCTAATAACATCATAATTATCCTCGTTGGATTCGTCTCGTGAATTAGATAGGAGAGTCTGCAATTAGTTTCGAGATTAGACTTTATTTAAGTACTTCAAAATGATAAAATTCTCTTTGATTTGACCCTCTAAAAATTATATACCCTGAAACGAACACACCCTTAGTCCATCACATTCTGAATCTGAAGCGGAATAGTATACGCAGGCACGCTTGGAGCATGTGCAGACAGTCTAACATGGCCAGCTCTCGATGCACTTATCATGTAACCAAAGTGGTTATTACACAGATAATTATTCGTCCGGATCTGGTAACATGGTATTCGTTGAAGGTACGGGATTTCACACGTTCAGACTGTACTTCTGTTTCGTCGAGAAAGAAAAAGGAAATTAGCTACAATTAATAGTTTTTTGTCCGTTACAGATAATCATTCGTGTTGGCTGGGATCTCAATTCGGCAGACGTCAGCCAGGGTGCACCTATACTCCATACTCGGGGATCGGGTCCTCTGCATTACTGCAGAGGTGAATTAGCTCCCATCTCAGCCATCAAATGAATCTGAACGGTGGATACCTTTCCTGACCCTCCGTGTCTCTTCTTCTTTTTTTTTTACGGCAAGTCGTCGTCTTCGCTGCGCCGGGCGTGACCGCGTGAGGTCCTCCAGCCTTTGCTCTTGCGGCCCTGAAACACCTCCGCAGTGCTACCAACCGCCAAAAAGTGCCCAGCCTTCTCGTCAAGCCTTCTCTCTCTCTCTGAACCTACATGGGACCAACACGAGAAGAGGCAGGAGAACGGGGGAATCCATCTCCAAGCAAAATAAAATGAAGAAATTAAACCAAGAGGTCTAAAGAATATTGAGCTAATGCTCATTTTAGCCTATAAATTGATGAACGTTGCTGCAGCCAAATGGTTTTTATTCTCATTTTGATCCGGATTTATCAAATATGATATAATTGTGGATAGCGGAAGACACATGACGATTGATTTGGCAGTTAGATGTTACATAGAGAAAGCACGTTGCAAGGCCTCCGACATGCTTGGGCATTCATTGCACAGCCTCCGGCCGGCGAGCATGCTAGCAAGCTTTCTGCTGGGCTTCATTGAGCAGGAGAGCATGCGTGCTGGTGGAGCTTTGCTGAACCGAAGCGTGAGACGTCGAAGGCATCCATGGGAAAAAATTAGCAAGCAATCACAGTCCTTGTATTGGATACCAACGTTCCAGATTCGAGCTAATGCAGAAAAGGTTTCTCTGCATTGATACCTGCAATCGATGGGTAATGCAGAGGATCCTGATCCCATACTCGGTACCGTGTCAAAACTGCATATGGGCATGGCATGCGAATCTGCCATGACGAAGATTGATCTACCGTTCGGTACAAAGTTGGGCACAGTTTGGAACGGACGGAACGTCATAAATCACCGTGCCAAAAAAACCAAGTACGAATGGCTCGAAATAGACAAAAAATTAGATGCGACTCAGTTCGTCAGCGCATCCATGCCATCATCAGCCACAGGGACCACTAGATATATATACATGAGCATCTATCCTTATCTTTCATTATCGACCAAATCGCCAACCACCAAAAGAGAAAGCCACAAATTGCCAAATTCTCTCCTTTTTTTCTGCTTCATAAAAAGAAAAGAATTGTGAACTGAGTGCTCTTTTTTATCGGATCTTCAAGCAAATGTAGGAGGCCTTTATTCCCACTCAGCTTGCTCTTTTTGCGAAGCTTCCACACAGACAGAGGAATAGTAACTCACAAGTCTGACGAGATGGTTGTTTAGAGCATTGTGCCCTGTGCTCACAAGACGAACGAGATGATGCCTCAATGCAATGGTGCATCTGCAAATGCATTTTGTGATTGTACAGGTAGGTGTTTGGCAAGCAAATTGTTGGGTTAGAGCAGAATGTTAGCTTGTTGTGTGTGTTGGTAGGTGTAGGCCGTTCGTTGTACGGCGGGTATTAGCCTTTGCATCCTTGGCCATAGGTCGTATGTCATCTTTCGATATTGCGAGTAGTATCCTTGTGTTTTTGTTGTATTGTCAATTGGAGTCCGTATCAACAAGTTGGCCGCTTGTAATGTTATTTCTTGTTATACTTCATGAAAAACATGCTCACTTATGTTATAGACAAAAAAAAACAGAGCAATAGTTAGTAGCAGGTAGGGAACGAATGTATAAAGTGAAGTGTGTTGTGCCATGCTGGATAACACAAGTACACAAGAGCCGAGCAAAAGCATCCACTTGTTGAAATCTCACACCGACCTCAACGATGACGATGGACGTTACAGTCATGTATGACTGTACGTACCAGCGTTCAGTTATCTAAAGCGATTGTTAATGGATGGGTTCTAGAAACATTAGCTTGCCTTGAGTTGCAACAACGACCGAATGAAGTCGTTCTCAGTTCAGTGGAGACCGAGAATGAATCTGGTCATCATTAGGAGTAAAGATATATTGAATAGTCGAGAAACCTACTACCGAACTGTATATTACTACTAGTATAGACGAGTTCATCTGGGCCAATATATATATAGCTAGTAGTATAATGTTCAAGTTGCACGCGGGAAATGAAAAGAAAGAGATACGCGACGACGACAGGTATTATATCCACTGGCAACCTACTCTTGAGTACTAGTACACGTCTTCGATCCATTTCCGTCCGACCGGAAAAGGACGAAGAGAAAGGGATATAATTATCGACGTTACAACTTTTTTTTCCTTTTGAGATGATCGGCGATGGTAAGATAACAATATAATACCGTTATACAGTCCATACATGTTACGATGGATCGAGCGCTCGTTGGCGGTGATCATAAAAAGTTAGTATGTTATTGATGACTAGTTATAGGAGTACTTAAGATAGATCGCGGCGTGCCACCGGTCATGCACGCAAGCATATATTCTCTCCTACTGTTGGGGGCGTCACGATAACGTGTGTGTGCGACGATGTGCTGTGTGCGTGCTACGAATATTGAAACCAGTGGTCATTCAAGTTTTTTTCTATGGAAATGAAGTAGTACAATATACAGTATATACCTATGTATATGAGCCTCATTATATTGGCTATAGAGATACAGATACGCATACGCGACTTGTTAGTTGGTACGTGGCCGTCGTCGTCCGGCACCTGCTACTCTACTTTACTCTGCTCGACAATGGACACATGTACTTGGCCCATTCGTTGGATGCTGACGAAGTACTAAGGTACGATCGGAGCAGAGAAGGGACGAGGACCATGTCCATGTGTGCGCGATTCAATTTGACTTGCCGCACTTCCAGCACGTGCTTCCCTCTCTTCTCAAGTTTCCTTCCACTACCGGTAGTATACTACTAGTACACACGGCACGTATATATACCTAGGTGTTAGGAGGTGTCCCAAGAAGACACTGTCGTACGTACGCGTCCTAATCGAACGAAGAATAAGCATATCTGTCCCACACTCGCCTTCTTGTGCTGGAATATATGCTGCGGTGCCATAACGTCAAAGATTAAATAAGAAAACTTTGGAACCTTGAAAAAAAGTTAATAAAACTTGGAAAACAATTTTTGGTGTGGTTATTAGGGTTCTTGATATCGTTAGGTACGGCCCATATCGGTACAAGAAAGACCAGGCCAAAAATGCAGGTTAACCAACCAACACCAGTCGGTCTGACAGCAGCTATAGCTAGGTGGTTTAATTAAGGATCTGTCTGTCAGTCGTGTCTGCATTGGTCATATAATAGTGTTATCCGTCGTGTATTTGCAACGATAGTTTGTTAACTTGTACGTTCCAATGAGAAAAAAAATCGCCGAAAGCTACGGCGCACCTTATTATTTTCTCTGTATTCCAGCATCGTCTTTTATTTCTAACTATTTCAGCACTTGCACCTAAATAATCTATCATCGATCGCGGGCTACAAGTTTCTACTACTCGCGCTACAAGTTTCTGTCGTAAAGGACTAGCAAGGAGCTGCTCAGCTGACCACACATCCGACACGGCCGTTCTCCAGTCACATGAATCCAGTCCGGCACAGCAGAAGCGGACATGCGCTCACACTGCATGTGTGACGATAAGCACACGTGGTCACACATGCCAAGCGTGCACCCTCCCAACAGGCAGCAACACAACACCGTGGCGACACACAGCCCGCCACCCAACGCAGCGTCGTTCAGCGCCACTTGCGAGCCCACTGGGCACTGTCGCCGTGCAACAGGCCTTCGGAAGGCAGGCCGCCCGGGTTGATGACAGCCTTCATGGGTTGACGGCCCAGTAACTAACAACGCTTGCCAAAACAGAGAATTATTTCCATGCATGATTCGGACACGTTGCGTCACCATCTGTTTCAGTATTGTACTCTCCATGACTCCATTGCTAAAAGGAAAAGGATTTGTAGGACAATTGGTGTGTTGACACAAGACAGTGATCCAAAGATTAACATGACACATTCCCTTTTATTTTTCTTCTCTCTTTTTAGTTAGTCTCCTGTTCATGTATTTTCACTGCTACTTGAATGCATAGGCAGAGCACCTGCCATTAACCGTTCAAAAAAGATTAACATGACGGGTTATACATTTTGAAAATAGAATTTTGAACGTTTTAGGAGATGTTAACCTTTTGATTATGCGAAGTTAGGGAAACAAACGATCATTTCTTGCAGTTAATGCACCCCTATGTCTTAACAAAATAGAGAATCGTGCTGCGTAGTTACTACGAGCCACGGCCACGTCTCAACCAATGCTCTGCACCGATGCCATATAGATAGAGGCTCACCGGTTGCAGCCAAGGCACGGAGGACTTGCCGAGCTCAGGCAGCGTGTAGGGTGGCACTGCATTTCCAGGTGCAAAGCCGGCATCGAGTCTGCGAGGATTTCTCTGTAGTGTTGTGCAGTAAATGTTTCAATACAAACTCCAGAAACACAGAGAGAGAGAAAAAGAAGTTAAAAAACACACGTATAATTCAAAGGATACTACAGTTTGGTCTTTTGCAAATGTGAGCTCGCTCTTTTTGCTTTCAGTCACCGCTGCTGTCGATGAAGTAGCGAGGAACTCAAAGCACGCATCCTTCAGACGAGGGCAGCAGTGGTGCTCCGCTAGCGCCAGGATCGTCGCTGCCGAGTCCGTGCTATTGACATGGCCGCACAGCCTTTCTTCACACATGAGTTTCAGCCGCTCCAACCCGTACCTGTCCGCCGCCACGAGCAGGTGCTGCGTCATCGCCGACTCGTCCTCCTCCTCCTCCTCCATCTCCGGCGGCCACGCGTCCGTGTACATGAAAGCACGCAGCGCGTCGAACACCTGCGGCTCCATGTCGTGGACACGTAGGACGGCATCCGCGGCCACCTTCATTGGGCCCACGAGCTCCGCCATGAACACCGGCGACCGCGCCGCGAGCACCACCCGGTGCGCGGCGAACATCTCCCCGCCGACCTCGAGCTCAACGTCGGCTGGCGTCCTCCATGCTTTGCAGGAGGTCGCCGATATGCCGGTGCAGATCGGACGGTGGCAGGTACACGTATGATTTCGGTTGCTTGACTATGTGGACGTGCGGGACTCTGAAGGAGAAAGAATCGTCCTTGAGGTACTCGGATCTCTCCAGCTCTTCCCTTGCGATGAAATGCTCGTACCCGAAGGCCCTGTCCCTGGATTGGGAGAAGTCGTTCACGCGGGTGGTCCGGCTCTCCGCCGGTGTGCCGTCCTGTCTGAGCAGGCTGAAGGAGACCTCCGCCATGACGGCCTCGTCCACGATGTCGTCGTCGAGGACGAGGAACACGGCGACGAACTCGGTGTTCTCCGGCGGGTGGTGCGACCTCCCCATGGGTCGGTAGCTCACATGCCACGTGTGGCCTCCGGCGCGGAAGGGGCTTGAACTGAATGCCGGCCGAGCACCGTGGGAGCTCAGGCTCCTGGAGTAACCGTCTATCTTGACCTCGTGGTAGCATCTCACCGTCGCAATGGTGGTGCCGCCTGAGGCCTTGTCCTCCATGGTGTGCCTGCTTTTGGCGGTGCTCGGGATGCCTGATGTCAAGCGATTCGGATACATGGGACAAGGCGGATATGTCGTCAGGGCATAAGGGTTCTACTTTCGCATGCACCTTAAAAAAGTGCCGATTAAAAGTAATCTTCATCGTTGTGGCCTATTTTGTGCTGCTTGTTTTATTTCCGATGGTGCTTGCTTTAGAATCTGATAAGATACAGAAAATAAGATGCACAAAATCTGCTTCGTTTTCAACACATTACCAAGAGCCCGCCTGAAAGAAGATCACCTACGGTCACCTTCTATCGGAGAGGTGTCGATACCCAGCAAAATGGATGCAGACGACATTACAAAAGAGAGTAGTGTGATCAATTTGATCAAATTCATGGTGAATACTGTGAATTTCATACATTTACAGTTAGGGGTCAAAAGAAGAAAAACAGTAGCGCCATCCTGGTGGGCAAGGAGGTGTAAAGGCGCAGGTGTTGGCTGATTTGATTGTGGGCCATGGATCAACGGAGTCATTAGTGGATTCGGTGCCATGGTTGCTATTCTTTGACGGATCTACATGAAAGCAAGGCTCTGGAATCGGCATAGTATTGGTGTCACCTCGAGGTACATTGTTTGAATTTTCTTATGCAGTCGAAGCCTATACAAACAGTCAAGTGGAGGGGTAGAGATGTTGCGGCATCGCACCGGTCGTCTTAAACCAGTATTCGACTCATCAATCTAAATGTCGTGGAGTGGTGATTATACAATTATCTGGATTTGATAGTGTTCATCAATCTAAATGTCATGGAGTTGGTGATTATACAATTATCCTGATTCCATACAAGAACACTGCAAAAGGTTTGGGACTAATTTTAAAATGGAAGAGTAGAAAAAAAATGTGGAACAAGAAATGTTCACTTTTCGAGTAGTGGATGTTTAGTGTTGGAACTATTTAAAACATAAAATTTAAATTAATTTTTTTAAATATACATGTGGGATCTCATTTTGTTGCATTAATTATCAGGAAGACCATGGCTCGATTGGAATCGGAGTAAGAATTTTTGTTTGAGATAAATTGAGAAAGAAGAAGAACCGAATGAGTGGGCCAGGTGGTGCTAGCCTAGATGAGACGATTGTGGGACACCGACGGTTATAAATATGAGAAGCATCAAATTTCAGTTCAGAGCCATTTCCCCCCAATTCCTCCCTCCCTCTACCTCCCCGGCAAGCCGCGCCCAACACTCTCCGCCCTCCTCCTCCTCCCACCGTGAGATTTTTGCTATTTTGCCCAACTATCCGTGGGGCTTCGACAGAATGCCCGCGTTTCGTTGGGCTTCGACCGAATGCACACGAAATCGTTGCAAAACCAATAAAATGGCCATGAAGACCAAACTACCCCTGTCTTCTTCTTCTTCCTCCGTCCAACCATGGCGGACAATGTGCGAACGGTGTTGACGAGCCCGGCTGGGATGGGTGGAGCACGCACCGATGACCATGGTCTACGTGAAGTCGTGCCAAGCGGAGAGCATGCGGACAAGCTTAATCCGGTCGCTCGCCTAGGCGCGAGCTCGCCGCACCGGCCTTCCGCGAGCTCGCCGCCGCCGTCCGGAGCATGAGCTCGTCGCGGCCGTCCGGGCGTGGGCTCAAAGCACCGTCCGCAGCACAATCCGGAACACCGGCCCTGCGCAATCTCGTCGCTCGCCCGGGCGCGAGCTCGCCGCCACCCTTGCGCGAGCTGCCCGCGCGTCCAAGCACGAGCTCGCTGCCGCCCTACGCGAGCTGGCCGCGACACGCCGACGCCCCGTGCTAGCTCGCCATGACGCTCCTTCGCAAGCTCACAGCGGCGTTTCTCCGCGAGCTCACCGCACCTCGCGCCGCAGTTTCGCAGCTGCCGTCTGCTTGCCATGGCTCGGCGGAGCAAGAAGAAGAAGAAGACAGGGGCAGTTTGGCTTTCGTGGGTATTCTACTGGTGTGGCTTATGGTTTCGTGGGCATTTGGTCGAAGCCCAATGGCATGCGGGCATTCCGCCGAAGCCCCACGGATTGCTGGACAAAATAGCAAAAATCTCTCCCACCGTTGGCCCGATGTATCCGACTCGCCACCCCCGTTCTTCCTCGGTCTTGGGACGGGAGGCCCATCCAGGAGGAGGCCAGCGAGGACCGTGGTTCACGTGCCGAGGACGCCGACTCCTTCCCCCTTCGCATGGCACGTCGCGCGCCCGTGGAGCCCGCGGTCGATGGCCGGCGCCGCGGCGGGGAGGAGGTGGACCCCGCAGGCGAGAAGGCGCCGATGCCGTGGTGGGAGGAGGACTCCACCACCTAGCATGGTGTGTGGTGGGCCCGCGTCGAGGCCGAGGCCGAGGTCGAGGCGACGCCACCAGCTGGCGCGGACGGTGGCGGCGGGAGGATGTTGGTGAGGGGACATCATTACCGTGCACTATATGTATGTTTCAATACAAACAAATCATTATGTAGTAACAAAAATTGAACACACTTGATACACCGATGTAGGATATTACAGTTTGGTCCTTTCCAAAATGTGAGCTACTACTTCCACGACACTAGGGAAACTGAGCCAAAAACTCAAGCTCTTTTTTCTTTCATACTAAGTTAACGTTCATAGTAAGTTCAAAATTTCATACTAAGGTAACAGTCAAACTTTGTTCAATAAAATATGACCCTAGCTAATATTCATGCTTAATGGTCTGGCCCTAGTGGCGATTCAATATCTATCTTTTCTAAACAATATTGAAAGATTTTATTTTAGCAGGGGCTTGACTTTCAACAAAGTTAGAACCACATTCATATGAGTTTTCATGAAAGTTACTATGTATTATGGCATTGTTTAGAGTACAAGAGTACATTATCACTGAACGAGGACCAGTTAAAGACCCGTGCAGTAAGGGTTTCTCAAAGTCCTTTTTTCTCAGGATTCTCAAACAGTTTCACAAGAAATGTTTTTGTCTCTTCGGCAAAATACACTTCTCTAAATTTAATTTCTGCCAGGAGCTAAAGCACAAAAATCATAACTTATTATAGCTTATTCACTCATTTCTAGGTTAACAGCACAAGATAAGTTGTTTTCTAGATATTTTGAAGAATGTTTTTGAAATTGTTTGTTTAGAAAAACTCTACCAAATGAAAACTAAGATACATGTGAGTTATATAGGAAATCAGAGTTGTCACGATCACTGTGCATCGTGATTGGTAAATACATCATTCCTTGAAAAACAAGTGAGAATACTAGCGGCGGACAATTAGAAATATCTTAGAAACTTTTCAAATTAATCTTTTAAAATATCTTGTAAAATCGTTGCGGCAAGCCCGCAACAACACTGCTTGTTCAGATTGGACCAACTATCTGCGAAGCTTTATTAGAAATAAACACAAGAACTTTAAATATTTACTTTTGTTTTGGAATTCTTTATAAGTTGTTAGAGCACCTCCAAAGAGCCCCATAAACTTTTTCTAAACTAAATTAATGGGGTTCAATCTAAATAACGATCTCCAACGGCTCCCAAAACAACTTACATATTAGAAATCTGTTAGTTGTTTTGTGGAGCCGTTGAAGATCGTTTTTTGGATTGAACCCCATTAATTTAGTTTAGAGGAAGTTTATGGAGTTCTTTTAGAGATGCTCTTATATCACTGTGCAGGAATATAGTACACCCATGTCTTTGTGTCTCTGGCGAGATCGCTATTGGGTGTTGAGTAACATTTGGAAGTGTAAAAGTAGGAGGAGAACACAGAAGAAGGGGCCGAACAAATACAAGAAAAGCATAGTAGATTGTTGCCAATTGCTACACACAAGGAGACTAACTCGGTGTTCTCCGGGTAGTGCGACCTCCCCATGTGAGATGCCCTCCAGCGTGGAAGGGGCTTGAACAACTGAAGGTGGGGCGAGCACCGTGGGAGTTCAAGCTCCTGCACTAACCGTCTATCTTGACCTCGTGGTAGCATCTCATCACCGTGACAAATGGTGGTGCCGCCTGAAGACGACGACGTCTTCTCGACCACCATGGTGGCGGTGTTCAGGATGTCTGACGTTGAAAGATTCAGGTAATTCTTCAAGGAGCAAGATGGCCAATCTTTAAGAAGCAAGATGAACACTCTGGGGCCAGGGGCGAAGCCAGCGGCCGAAGCTATTGGGGTCAGCAAACTTTTCCAACGGGGCACTAAGCTTGTAAGCAGCACTAAGTAGTGATTCTCTACAGGTCAATGTTAGACTAATCACGCATTGGATCTAAGGCTTAAACTTAATTAACAGAGGAAGAAGAACTAAAGGGGAAAGGAGAGAGAGAGAGAGAGAGAGGCGTTACCGTCAGTGGGTACAGTGTCGTCGTCAAGGGCACGGTTGTTGGAGGAGCTCGCCATCGTAGTCGTACGAGTTGGTGTAGTGGTCGCCGCGGTCGGAGACGAGGCCGTCGGTGGCGGCGGTGGAGGCGCCGCCTTGTGGTGGTTCTTCCCGCCGCTACTGCGCCCGCCTCGGATCGGATTGGCTAGGGTTTGTGGGGAGGTCGTGTGCACAGCGAACGTTGGTTCGTGTGCCCGGCCTCCTCCCCTTTATATGGCGCAGCGCGACGGGGGCCCACCAACCATAATCGGTTGGGCATCCCCGATCAGGGCGCGTAGAGGGGAGAGAACGCGAAAGACTCGGTCGCGTTCTGTTGGATCACCCTAACAGTCAAAAGTAGTGATTCTCTCCTGTATTTGCTGGAGGTCATCGGTGTCAGCTGACACCGCTGTGTTCACATAGCTTCGCCCTGTCTGGTGCTATTCGTTTCCTTTGGCATGCTAAAGTTTTGAGACAAAAGTTTAGTGTCTCTTTTGAGACTAAAGTTTAGCTTCTCTTTTGTCCCACCTTTTAGCCTCAAGGACTAAACTTTAGCCCCTTTTAACCTACATGTTTGTTTATTTGAGGCTAAATTTTAGTCCTTTAGCCCCTTTAGTCTCTTTATCCCAAAAAACGAGCACCCTCTTTAGCGCGGTGAAGGAAGCAACATACACAAATTAAATAATGTCGTACGAATAACAGACGACATAGAGCCACGAGCGTTCAAGGCGCTCCTTACCTTCATATACACCGACGCACTTCCAGCAGAGATGGAGTAGCGACGATGACTTCACATAGCGATTCAAAAGCTTGCTGCTTGTAGCTGTGCAGTTGATGCATCGACAGACAGTCCCCGTGTTCTTGGCGCTAGCGGAGAAACAAAGTGCCATGGCCTGAAGGAGGCATGCTTCGACTTCCTTGGCTCAAAGCCAATTGAATTTCTAGCCGCGGTTGTCCAAACAAGCGAGTACAAACACACTTAGCACGGAGCTACCCTGCTGTTACCAATGAGCTAATTTACAATGTGGATTGGAGGAAAAAAGCAAACACTGCCGGCCGGTTGAAGTCAATAGGTGCAAGTTAGTGTCATCCAGATATAACATACATTATTAATATCTTCCTCTTTTATAAGAAAGTGAATTCAACTCATTATCAATGTTGAGTTCGTGTGCTAATGGCAAGAAGATGAAGTGCATGAGACCTCGAGGCCCATCTGGAAGTGGATGAGGCTCTGAGGCCCATGAGAATGCAGAAAGGCCTTGCGGGTCGGACAAAACCACCAGTCGCCTTCACCAGCCCATATACTACCTCAAAAAAAAAAAAAAAGAACTGCTTACACCACGTTCCAATTTTCCCCAAATCCGTTGGGCATCTTCGCCACGTAAAATTTCCTCACAATTCAAGTTCGCAGCACTACTCAATAGAATTTGTTTCCCATGAAAGGTGCCCTTGCCGTATATTTTCAGCAGCAGTATTCTAACAATAAAACAAGCACGATTTCGTCCCCAACAGCGATAAGCTTGACTTTATCCCCAAACATCTAAGAAAAAAAATCAGTGATGATCTGAGCCTTTTGAGTTTTTCTGGCCTCTTGTGGCGCGAAAAACTTTGGCAGTCAATACTAAGATCAGGCATTGATCGGATCGATCGCCGATCGAATGTTAGACTCGCAGCTTCCGAATCCAACAAATTCTGAGGTCACCGTGGTGACACTGACAATAATACCGACACGTGGACCGGAACACACGATTCGTCCAATTTTCAACCGTAAAAAAAAATTCCCAAATCAAGCATCTTGGCCAGATAAATCCCACAATTCTTATCCAATTCTGCCGCTGCCCGGTCCTCAGTAATCGCTAACCACAGGCGCTGAAGCTCACGCCATGGCTTCCCGCGCCGCTCTGCTCCCCCTGCTCGTCCTCCTCGCGGGTCCGCTCCTCCTGGCCGCGCCCGCGCTCGGCACCTCCGGCACCATCGTCTTCACCACCCTCGGCCGCAGCCGCTACGCCTTCGACATCTTCGCGCTCCCGCTGGCGGCCCTTTCCACGGCCTCCACACCCTCCGCCGCCGAGGTCCGCCTCACCGACGGCGCCTCCGTCAACTACAACGGCCACTTCGCGCCGTCCTCGGACTCCCTCCTCTTCGTCTCGGAGCGCAACGGCTCCCTCAACCTCTACTCGTCCCCCGTCGCCACCGCCGCCGATCCCTCCCGCCGCGCGGCGCTCGAGGTGGACGATTCGCTGGTGAAGCCGCTGCTCCCGTGGGACCCCATCGCGCTCAAGGACCGCCCGTCGCTGACGCCCGACGGCGCGCACCTCGTCTACGTTTCCACCGCCGCGCCGTCTGCGTCCCCGCGCCGGAGCTGGGCCGCCGTGTACTCCACCCACCTCCCCTCCGGGACCACGCGGCGGCTGACCCCGCCCGACCTCGCCGACTTCAGCCCCGCCGTTTCCCCGTCGGGAGAATGGACTGCTGCTGCGTCGCCCGGGCCCGGCGGGTGGGCCGGCGAGGTGGAGGACCTCGCCACCGACATCTACGTGTTCCGCACCTCCGACGGGGCGCGGCGGGCACTCGCCGTCCGCGACGGCGGGTGGCCATGTTGGGCCGACGAGTCCACCCTCTTCTTCCACCGCCGCGACAGCGACGGCTGGTACGGCGTGTACCGCGCCAAAATCTCCGTCACCGACGCCGGTGCGGTGGCGGCGACCTCCGTCGAGCGGGTCACGCCGCCGGGGCTCCACGCGTTCACACCGGCCGCTTCGCCAGGCGCGCCGGGGCTCGTGGCGGTGGCCACCAGGCGGCCCGGCTCGGACTACCGCCACATCGAGCTTATCGACGTCAGCGGCAGCCAGAACAGCTTCATCGAGTTGACCAGGTCCGTGGCGCCGCGGTCCCACCATTTCAACCCGTTCATCTCGCCGGACGGCGCGCGGGTGGGGTACCACAGGTGCCGGGGCAGCGGGAACGGCGACGCGCCGCTGCTTCTCGAGAACATCAAGAGCCCGGCGCCGGATACTTTCTCCCTCTTCCGGATCGACGGCTCGTTCCCGTCCTTCTCGCACGACGGGAAGCAAATCGCCTTCGTCGGGCTGCCGGGGCTCTACGTGGTGAACTCCGACGGTTCCGGCGGCCGCCGCAAGATCTTCTCCGGGAACGCGTTCCCCACGGCGTGGGACTGGAAGAGGAAAGGGGTCATTTACAGCAGCGTCGGGCCCGAGTTCTCCAGCGAGAGCACCAAGGTGGACATCGTGGCCGTGTCACTCGGCGAGGATGATGATTCCCAAATTTCGATCAAGAGGCTCACCGCTGGCGGCGACAACAACGCGTTCCCGTCGCCCTCGCCGGACGGCAAGTGGGTGGTGTTCCGGTCGGGGAGGTCCGGGCACAAGAACCTGTACATCATGGACGCCGAGGACGGCGAGGCCGGGGGATCCGGCAACTCACCGAGGGCCCCTGGTCCGACACCATGTGCAACTGGTCACCGGACGGCGAGTGGATCGCGTTCGCCTCCGACCGCGACGCGCCGGGCAGCGGCAGCTTCGCCATCTACATGGTCCACCCCAACGGCACCGGGCTGCGGCGCGTCGTGCACAGCGGCGACGGCGGCCGGACCAACCACCCCTGGTTCAGCCCGGACTCCAAGACGCTCGTGTTCACCTCCGACTACGCCGCCGTGTCCGCGGAGCCCGTCTCCAACCCGCACCACTACCAGCCCTACGGAGAGATCTTCACCATCAACATCGACGGGTCGGGGATCAGGCGGCTCACGCACAACTCCTTCGAGGACGGGACGCCGTCGTGGACGCCCTACTACCTCAAGCCCAGGGACGTCGGCGAGACGCTGCAGGCATCCGGGATGTGCGCGTTCCAGGACTGCCACTGGCTCAACATTGAAGAGGCCAAGTCAGATGGCCTCATGTGTGGCAAGCACGGGTAAGGTCCTAGTAAGCTGATCAGGAGCTCAGTTATGTATATAGCGGCTACTGATGCTCTCCTGTTTATATTTGCGCGGAAATAAGGTCACTGTCAGCGATGCCACGTTTTTGAGGATGTAAACAAATCTTGTTGTATAGTACTTTGAAGTTCTCTGACCAGCTCTATGGCCAACACTTGTTGTGTACTGTAACTTGGTTAACCTGTCATGGTTGCGGTACTTCTACCAGCATGAAACAGGGAAAAACCAGCTGAGTTTACCGATAACAGAAAATTCAGACCCACTAATGATATGACTTACTGATCGAGATTCTCAGTTTTCTTATTCACCGTTTCAATCATAGGTTTGCTACTGGGAAACATCACTGACTGATTCTCGAATGCTCTGAGTCTCCCCTGAAAATTTGCACCAATGAGCTGAAGCAGGAGCGACAGAATTCACAAAGGCTTTCATTTGTTTAGCCCGGATTACGGATAAGTCCTGATGGACCGAGATCTCGCTTAGGAGACCACTGACGACTGCATATCTTTTCTGACGCCATTGTTGATTCCACTAGTGACAGATTCAACAAGTTCTACGGTCAGGTCTTCAGAGCTGCTTTTGCATGATGGTTGTAATCTTGCTTCATTGAGCATGCATCTAGCATGAACAGAACAGGATAACATTCTGTTAACGTAATACAAGATGGCCCCTATAGTAAAAAATAAAAAATCAGAACAGGATAACATTAATCGGAACATTGAACATAGCAGATACAGTTGAGAGTGTCAATACAAGAAAACAGATAAGGAGGAACAAACAAATACCGGAAGGGTATATGTGTGTGGTAATGAAGAAAATCTCATGTACGTATGTATAATTAAGCAGGGAAATATCTGTGGATAATACTTTAGCAAACATTTAGCCATTTGAGCTAATTCTAAACTGGCACTCAGGAGGGCGCAAACAAAAAAAAATGGCGTCGCCCGGACTCGAACCGGAGACCTTCAGTGTGTTAGACTGACGTGATAACCAACTACACCACGACACCTTGCTGACAGTATTCATTAGAGTTCTGCTATATATAGATATTATCACTGAAACTAGTCTTAATGAGGGAAGAGGCTGGTCCTGGTGAAAACACTGGGGGCCGCCATGCGGTGTTCGTCAGGCTCACCCACTGCGTGCTCGTCTCCACGGAGACGTTCCCCTCGATCACCGCCGACGCCGTGTTCATGGGCTGCCGCTTCCAGCTGTACCGGGGGTTCAGCATGTACCGTGTCACCAACAACAGGACAAGTGCATACGATTTATGTGATGGTTCCGTTTACTAGTCCCGAGTGCCAGGCCATGCAACCTTATCTGGTATGCCTACCGATCGCACTGCTTCGGAGAATGTTTCAGTCACATAAATCGTATGCAACCTCTTCTTGCTGGCTCTGGCTGGCTGGCTTCAACACCAACTAGGATTTCTATGGGCGCAATTACACAATGCACGGCGATCCTCAGCTCACTGCAGGTTGCATTTAGTTAGATGACAGCCCGGAAAAAGCATGGTGTAATGTGCATGCATGCTCCAAATAAGTTCACATGCTCTTTCGGTGCGCATCCACGGGGCATCAGACCACAATGCATGGGAACTGCTTCTCTAATGTAAACAAAAGTCAGAAGTCAGGCACGTCTAACTTTAGTGACATACTATGGCCGGGTGTAGTGCGGTATCCAACATGAGAAATTACCTCAGGAACTACACCAAAATTCAGACGTCAAGCCCAAGGCAAGAACTAGAATGTACATCTCCTTGGCAAAGAGGAACACAGCTGTATTCGTGGATTTTGCAGCGCCCCTACCTCTACCTGGATACACTGAGATAACCAAGCTGGCTGATCACAAAACTGCAAGTGCCCGGTCAGTTGGTCGAGTTGTAGAGATGCAGTGAACCAAGAGAAAACAGGGATGGATTGCGACTATTGCCAACTGCTGCTGGCTCATATTGCAAATCGTTCCCCTGATAGCATGTGTCTACTCTATTTACAGGAGAACGATTTCTGAAACAACCTGATCGCAAATTGGCTTTCAAAGTGGCAATCAGCTTCTTGGCACAAGACAACAAGCAGATAGAAGTGTTATTAATAATATGATTAAACTGCTTGATAACAGAGTCAATTTCGCTCAACTGCTAGAGTCATAGAAGTGCGATTAATAACGCGACACTGGCACTAGAGTTCATGTCCATCGGAAGCGCCAAGTACTACATAGGACGGATAACGAATATAGACTTGCTAATTGCTAGTACGAATCCAGAGCTAGAACATTGCTCACCAGAGTTAGTGTTCGTGCTTGGATGCTTCGTCGTTGCCATCACTGGCCACGAACGCCCTCCGTTTTGGAGGAGCATTGTTCAGAACATCCAGGCACGCCTTCTTGAGCCCGTCCCGTCGCAGCGGTGCTCCTCAGCCAGTGCAATCATGGCCACCACGTTGCCCACACCAACGCGGCTGCACAGCTTGTTCTCGCAGATCATCTTGAGCAGCACCAAGTGGAACCTGTCCGCCGCAACGAGCAGGTCCTGGTACATGCCATCTTCCTCGTCTCTTTTCATCTCAGGCAGCGCGTCCGTGTAGGCGTAGCGGAGCAGGGCGCTGAACACGCGCGGCCACACGCACCATGCCGCTGACGGTGGTACATCATCGTTGAGCGTGCGGCCGTCGACCACTAATGACGAATGGATAATCACTTCTTTTGTCAACAGTTCAGAGGAATCGTCTCCGATGGAAACGTTACTCGAAGTAACATACTATAGGACGATAACCTATAGTGGTGTGGTGTGAATTCAGCCAGAGTGCACAACTTTAGCATAGAAGTAAATCATCCCAGAGCCAAGCATTCAATCAGTACTTGCAAATCTTTTATAAAGGCATTCATAACAAACTACATCCAGCACAGGGAAAAATACTAGTAGCTACCATTGCGGTTGCAAAATGCCTCCGAAAACTAGAGTAAGAAAGGATGCCTCTGTTCATTCGCATGCATAATCTGGATCAGAAATCTTCCGACACAAGCTATGTTAAGGGTAAATTCCTTATTTGCCATTAGAAATTATACCTTTCCCTTATTTGCCATTGAAAATTTTCAATTCCCTTATTTGCCATTGAATTAAAATTTGAATCCCTTATTTGCCACTCTAATAATTTTTTATGACAGAAAACTTTGCTTCTATTTACTATAATATTCTAACTATATTAACAAAATAGATCTGTCTCAGTGTATACTTATATGTAAAAAATAAAAAATATTGGATAAAAATTAAAGGTAATTTTGAGGAAAAACAACATTTAACACTAATCATCCAAAAAAATTTGAAACTTTTTAGAATAAAGTATATACTAAGAAAAACCAATTTACTATTGTAGCATAACATTCTAGTGATGGATGCAAATATTTCTATCAACTAAAATGACTAGAGTGGCAAATAAGGGATATAAACTTTAATCCGATGGCAAATAAGGGAATTGGAAGATTTTGATGGCAAATAAGGAAACAATATAATTTTCAATGGCAAATAAGGAATTTACCCCTATGTTAA
>JAUNZO010002238.1:0-43863 GCA_031894775.1 Chloris gayana
CATTTCGAAAATGAGCTAGAAGTATGAAAATCTTAAGCTGGCGTGTCCCATTTGTAACAGCACACAGTCCATTTGTTCAATCATCACAAACATTATAACTAATTTGGCTAAATCTAATTGAGAAAATGCTCAAAGTGCAAACACAGCAAAAATGCATATAGTGAACAAGGTCGAAGGTGAAAAATGATGGCAAATCAAAGTGAAAAAAAATTGAAAAATAAAAGAATGTTCTCTAATCACCTGCATTTTATCAAAGAAAGCATGTCTTTGTTGCTGAACATGTTCCCATGCGCCAATGTCTGCCACAGAGTACATGCATGAAGAGCATTAGCAACATTATCCTACTATTTTCGGTAACCAGACAGACATGTACATATAAAAAGTATAAGAGGTTAATTTTTCAGGTAACACATTGAATTTCTCAGTTATAATGTGCAAAACGTGCAAACTTTCAAGTCACCTATGTGAACAATGAAATAAGTGACAAAGAAGAGTGCTAACACTGACACAGGTAGTGATGAAATAGAAGCATAGAAATATAGAATCATTGCATATTACATAACGATCAAATTAATAAAACAAAGAATGGTAAATACATAGCTGCTATAACATTGACAGGCCAAAGGACAATGAACACTCAACACATATTAATAGTATCACACAGCGATCTACTTTCACACCAATTTGACAGTAAGTTGCACAAATAAAAGCAATGAAATACCAGATTGGCAAAATTGTGAAGAAACACGATGCAAATGTGAGACAAAATGTTTGCAAACTTTATCTGGAGAGCTACTTACAGCAGACAATGATTCACAAAATTTGATGCCATTATTGGTAAAAAAATAATGTATGACAGCTGGGGTCAGCATTAATAAAGATAAGCAAGCTACAACCATAATCATCATTGACAAAACACTGACCAAGGCGGCTACACTTTGTTTTGGCAAACCTTAGTAATGAATCAAATGCCCCTCTCAAGTGTATCAAATTATTAATATGGTTGATTAATCTAAATGGTGAAAATATGTGCAAGGATCTATTTGAACAATATAAAAGGATCATATTGATGAGATGCCAACCAGATAGAAGAGACAAACTTGGTAATTTCAGTACAATGTGGGGTCAGTCTGAATGCAAGTAAGCAGCACAATACACATCTTTGATATAGAATCATACCTTTGAAGAAGGAAATGGTTGCAGGGGTAACAGTACTGACCCTTGAATCGGGTCTACTGTTCTTAGGAAGATAATTTCTTGACTTCAATGCGGGGTTGCTATCGATAATGGCGACTCTCAGATGTTTTGTTAATGGCATAGTTGCTGCATACAGAATAAATAAGCATCTGAGAAACTTTAACTTTGGTAGTATAATATCACATACAATGTGCAGTTTGATAAGAGCCGCTGGTCAGGGCCTTCAGCGATGCGCCAGGATGCGGCGAGAGAAAGGGAGATTACCAGCAAAAACTAAACTCTAAAGAGCCACACAGAAACGCTGAAGCAAGTACATGAACAGCAATACCTACACAATGCACAAGCAACAGCCAAGCCCACCATGCCACCACCAACAATAGCAACGTCGAGCACATCAGACGTAGCCTTCACCCCACCAACCTTGTCAGCATGATCCTACATGTTCAATGAGAAAATAATTACCGCCACTGGCGCATTCGGCACGAAACCTCAATTCCACGCAACCAGAAATCACAGCCCCTAAACCTTACCCCACAACCAAAATACGCAGAGAAAAAGGGGTTCGGAGTACCTGCGAACTGGGCGCCGCCCCGGTCGCCGCATCCAGGCGCGAAGCCGGCGCATCGCTGAAGGCCCTGACCAGCGGCTGGATCCGACTCGCCGCCGCAAAACATCTGTTCGGGAGAGAACGCGGAGATCAGGGGATGAGCCAGGAAGAGACAGAATAGCTAAGCGCTGAGAGAGGAAAGAGGGTAGGGAAGGGAATGGATCGCAACAGCATGCTCTCGAGCACCTTCTCCTGGCGAGCATGGCTGAGACGGCGGAGGCCGGCGACGAGGGGAAGGGGTGCGAGGCGTGGAGGTCTCTTGCGCCGTGCAACGCTATGCGGCGAGAGAAGGGGTCTGGACCTGTTGGCTTGGGCTTCAGTTGGGCTGGACCGGTTTATTAAGGCCGGCATAAGTTTGTTAGGCCACAGCCCAAACCACGATTCGGATCGTCTGACTCGAGGTGGTGCCGTTCAGTGTCACTGTCGTCGATGCTGTAAACGTGGATCATTTATTTTGTTCTATGAAAAAAATATGATCGAGCGATCGAAAACTAAAGCTTCAGTTGCGTAGTTCATTCATAGAGCCTCACGTCTTTAACTGCAGGAATATGTACAAGTTTTCAGAATGAACAGACTATGAAAGAAGCGAAAAGAACACGGTTCAAATCCCTCAACTGAGCACCGAAAAAGAGCAGACGCATACTCAATCATGTGCATCGGTACATTATTATTTTGTCATTTCAAGCTCGTGAGGGGCCTATCATTTGTATCAGGGAGACTCCGCTGTTCGGTTCGGTGTTCAACGCCCTTGTATCGCTGTTTCAGGGAATGACGGTGGCAGCGGTGAGCACTTGGGGTCGCAGAGAGGGCAATTGGACCTACGTGCATCCCACGTCTGGTAACATAGATTTTTGTTTATGCAACAATAGCAATCCGTCCAATGTTTACCACACTCCATCGCTTTGCAGAGAATCAGCACGATGTTGCCTTCCTCTACTAATGACATGGAGTCGGCCGCCGAGGTTCTCGCTGTAGCAAGGTTGCATGGGTATGTGCTTGTGGCCTCGAGTTGATGAGGACGACCTGTCCCAATAAGAATATACAGGATGTTAATGATCATCATCGTGTACTATTCTATACACGCCATCACGTAGCCAAGGTCAGCAAAAACACAGGCAAATTATAGTTTTGCAGTAAGGAACATACATGCTTGAAGCTTGAATGTCGAAACAGAATAATCATGTAAAATAGGTGAGAACACAATATGTACATGGGAGAAAACAAAGAAAAAAAAGAAGGGGCATGTGCCCTCCGGTTTAAATGCCAAGGGCGATTCTTCTTGCCTGGTATGTCTTTTCTTCATTCAGAATAAAATTGATCATCGTAAAACCCATAAATCTTAACTATATATATTTTTTAACAAGGAAAAGACAAGATGACATAAACATACATTGTGCAGATAATGTGAATAACGTGACGACGAATATGATGATCATGCAACCTAAACCATCATCCCTCGTATCGATCGTCACAAGTACAAGTTTATGAGAATTGCTGCAAGGCAAAAGTGACTGCAACAAACAATGGATATATATAGGCACCTTCGAATCTCCGATCCCAATACAGAGAATTATCGCATTGATGTCTGCAGGGTGAGGCGATCGATATAGCAACTGGAGCTATGCTGTACAAAGATCTTATATATGGCAAGATATGAAAGATCATAATCGTTGTTGCACGGGTAAAGCTATATTTCCATGGAGGGTGGTATATTGACAGCCGAGATATCAAAGCAGTTTCATTCCAGCTCTTTATTTAGACATATTTATATATGATAGATATATATACTCAGCGAAAGGTACGAGGGAGAATTAGATTAGGCTGGATGCACCTTTTGATATGAGAGGCCTGAATGAATTTCAAAGTTTCATCGGCCTGGGCCCGAAAATAGTTCCTTTTCATTCTACCATTCCAACCAAGGCCTAGACGTTTTTGTTTTAGCCCAGCTTTATTCTTTGAATAAAAACATGGCCGTTGTATTGTAGCCCATTTAGTTGTTGTTGAATCTGAATGGTAGTCTAGAATTGGTTCAGGTCCACTGGTAGTAACTCTGCTTTTATGGCACGCGTTCAACGTTGATCCACGCGAACGGTTCAAGGCACACGGTCTTTCCGCGAAAAAAGAGTAAACAGGTATCATAACTCCGGATGATTGTTGAAATCACAAGAAACGGCATGCCGCAGATTCAGCGTCAAGTGGGAATGGTGCAGTGTTCTCTGTATGGTAACGGCTTAATTAGGACGTCTTTGATTGATTAGCAATAATGATGGTAGAGTAGCAACGTGAACCACCTCTTGTATTAGCAGTAAATAATGACAGCAGCAGAAGAGAAGCGGGCTGGTAATTCACGGAAAAGGTAAAGCGGTGAGCTGGAAATGGAAGCAATAGCAAGGGCGGCGGCGGTGAGCTACCTTTATATAGCTAGCGAGCGAGGGAGAGGGAGGCAGCCGGCAAGGTAAGGCCCAGAAGGAACCTCCTCTTTCTCTGCCTCTTTCACACGGAGCAGAGCACTAGATGGCCATCCCGGTGCAGGGGAACAAGGTGGCCCGGCCGCAGCGGGAGGAAGGCGCCGTGAAGGGGCAGGTGACGGTGGTGCCCGACGGCGACCAGCCGTCGGCGGCTGCGGAGCTCCGGGCGCTGTGGAGCATGGCGGCGCCGATCACGGCGCTCAACTGCGTGGTGTACCTGCGCGCGATGGTGTCCGTGCTGTGCCTGGGCCGGCTGGGCCCGCTGGACCTGGCCGGCGGCGCGCTGGCCATCGGGCTGACCAACATCACCGGGCACAGCGTGATGTTCGGGCTGGCCTCCGGGCTGGAGCCCGTGTGCTCGCAGGCCTTCGGGTCCCGCAACTACGAGCTGCTCACCCTTTCCCTGCAGCGCGCCATGCTGCTGCTGCTCATCGCGGCGCTGCCCATCGCGCTGCTGTGGCTGAACGTGGGCCCCATCCTGGTGGCGCTGGGGCAGGACCCCACCATCTCCGCCTCCGCCGCCGCGTACGCCGCCTTCGCGCTGCCGGACCTGGCCACCAGCGTGGTGCTCCAGCCGCTGCGCGTGTACCTCCGGTCGCAGGGGATCACCAAGCCCATGGCGGCGTGCTCGGCGATCGCGGTGGCGCTGCACGTGCCGCTCAACGTGCTACTCGTGTTCGGCCTGGGCTTCGGCGTGCGCGGCGTGGCCGTCGCGCAGGCGCTGACAAACACCAACATGGTGCTCTTCCTGCTCGCCTACATCCGGTGGGCCGGGGCCTGCGACGAGACGTGGAGGGGTGGGCCCGGCCCAGGGCGGTGGCCAGCGGGCTGCCCGGGCTCGCCAGCCTCGCCGTGCCCAGCTGCGTCAGCGTCTGCCTCGAGTGGTGGTGGTACGAGGTCGTCACCGTGCTCGCCGGCTACCTGCCCAACCCGGCCGCCGCCGTCGGAGCCGCCGGGGTGCTCATCCAGACCACCGGCCTCATGTACACCGTGCCCATGGCGCTCGCCGCGTGCGTGTCCACACGGGTAACCATCCATCCTGAATTTCTTCGGTTTGATTTTTTTCTCGCATCGTCAATCTGATGCTGCCGATTCTCGTAGACGGCGATCGAAGTTAGTTTGACATCGCCGTCTGCTCCCTCGTCGGCGAGGTTGTTATGTCCGGTCATCCGGTGGGTGTGCCGCGTCGTCACCCTCCTTTCTCGGGCCGACGACTTATTCGTCATACTTGTCGCAAGGGTTAATTTTGTCCTTTTTAGGAAAAAAATAGAGATATTCCAAATTCCTTCGGAACACTATTCTACTTTCGGAATCGCATCTCTCTTCCTCCTTTAGTAAATCACTCTGAGTTCTACTAGTACCTTCGGAAACCCGGCCTTTGTGCAGATAATGGTAATGGAATTGGTGGCGAACGTGCCCTCATCCTAGATAGTGCAGATAACGGTGATCCAGCAATTTTGCGTGCCACGCCATACCATAATGGAAGCTTGCGCTTGAGCCAACCAAGCTTTACCATAGTAGTAGTACTCGCTCGTCGTAAATTCTTTTTCAGTGAGGTTTGTTATTTTCCTGACAATGGTAGTAGTAGGTTATTTTAATTAACATGCTGTGTTTCATCATTTTTACTAGAAGTAGGAGTAGTATACACAAGAGATGAGGAATGTCCACTTTTCACACCCTGGTTTCACCCTATCTAGGAAAGTTACCGTAGCAGAAACGACAAAGAACCTTTGCGCACACTGTTGGCGGGTTGGTCACCTCAAATCACCACAGTGCGATCCATTGAGAGATGGCTGCCATGCACTACCCGTCTGCCCACGCCTTTGCAGTGTTTGCCACTTGCCGCGAGACACTGTTCGTCGTTTTCCCTGCGCCGTGCTGTTCGCTGTTCCTACTTAGAGAAGACAAGGGTTCGCACAAACGAAAACACTTCGTGTAATAGTAGTGCGCATCGATCACTTTTTTCTTTTTTGTTTTGGCTGTTCATCACTATTTTCGTTGATTTTACAGTACTCGGTAGTAGTAGTATTGTTGAGTACGTACAGTACAGTACCGTAGGAGTATTTGAATGAAACAAAATGTTGGTTGCAGGTTGGCAACGAGCTCGGCGCTGGCAAGCCTCGTCGCGCCCGCATGGCGGCGATGGTGGCGCTGGTGGTGGCTCTGGCGATCGGCGTGATCCACGTGGCGTGGACGGTGTCTCTGAGCCGTGAGTGGGTCCGTCTGTTCACGACGGAGCCGTCGGTGGTGGGCCTTGCGTCGGCGGCGATGCCCATCGTGGGGCTGTGCGAGCTGGGCAACTGCCCGCAGACGACGGGCTGCGGCGTGCTCCGCGGCACGGCCCGGCCGGCCGTGGGGGCCCGCATCAACCTGCTGTCCTTCTACCTGGTGGGGACCCCCGTGGCGGTGTACCTGGCGTTCGGGGCCCGCGTCGGGTTCAGCGGGCTCTGGTTCGGCCTGCTGTCCGCGCAGGCCGCCTGCGTCGCGCTGGTGCTGCTCGCCGTGGTGTGGCGCACGGACTGGCAGCTGGAGGCCCTGCGCGCCAAGAAGCTCGCCGGGATCGAGCTCTCCACCACCACCGCCATCTGCTGCGCCGCCGAGGACGAGGAGGAGGGCAAGCGCCTCCTGGCCGCCAACGGCGAGCCGGCAGAGCAGGTGTAGCTGTAATACTAGTACTAGCTATTAGGTGTTGAGATCGAGTTGGTGGTGACGTGGCCGGCCGCCTCGATCGGCCGGCGTTTTGCTAGCCTTGTGTGGTGTGCAAGTAGCCGTAGTTCGGGTCATGGAAGCTGCTGATAGATGCAGCAGGGGCCTGTGCTCGGGATATCTCATGTTCCTTGGTAGCCCATCGAATACATTGATTGAGTTTGAGTAGCTAAGCGGTAGTACTCCCTCCGTATTCCTAAATATAAGGGTTTTTAGTATTTAAAAAAAAATAGTCAATATGTTAAAAGACTATTATACCTTTTATTTTTAGTTTTATCCACCTATCCATTAAAGCTTATCATATCTATAGAATGTCCTATATTTTTAGAGAAAAAATCAAACTTCAAAACGCTACTCCTCCGTTCAAAAATATAAGGATTTGTTGATTTTCTAATTTCTCATTTGACCGTTCGTCTTATTCAAAATATTTATGTAAATATAAAAATAAAGAAGATGCACTTAAAACATATATAAGAATAAATTAAATTGTAACAAAATAAATAAATTTTTCATTAATATTTTGAATAAGGCAAATAGTCAAATGAGAAGTTAGAAAGTCAATAAATCCTTATATTGTTGAACGGAGGAGTAGCAGCTAGAGTGATAGATGCAACGCACAGGGTCACTCGAGATGGCGATGTGTTCCTCGAAAGCAGGCGCTGCATTTTGCCTTGGGAAACGCAAGGCCAGACCTGCTCGATCGATCTCTCGACTTTCTGGAAAGGGGCTCTCCATTTCGGGGAGGACAGTGGCAATATCTCCTGCACGCGTCGCTGTCTCCCTCGCGCGGCTTGGGCATGGTGTGATCGAGTGCGGCGGTAGAAATCACGCCCTCTTGATCGACCTCTTCTTTTACTACTGCCGCCTGTGAGTGTGAGAACCGACGGCGTTTGTCTTGACCTGATCACCGATCACGCGTAGTATCTACTTTTGCCGACCAGTAAAAGGCAATTGCGGTTAATTCAGAGGGTAACCGGCAGCAAATTAAAAGTGCGCGTCGACGTCGTCGTTACCGGCCTACTAGTGCCAGTCGTGAGCCACCCCCAAATCCGTTGCATATAGATAGTTATGCGTCCCCATCCGAGCTCTGCTCACGCTCATTCATACTTCATACACGAGCCACACGACTCCAAAGGTACCGTGCAAGTGTGTGCAAACGTCCACGGCCCAGCAACACTTGGATGTACTAGCGGTGTGCGTCGCATCTGTAACAAACAAAACCATCTGTCAGGTGCCGATGTCAACCTAATTAAAATGGGTGGACACACGCGCGGCACGAATCTCTCCAAAACAAAACGGCAAAGATTGATGGCGCCTTTCTGCGCATGCACGCTGCCGCATCTCCGCTTGAAAAGGGGCAAAATCAAAGCATGTGACTTGCCACGCTCATCAGGATTATCCTCTTTTTTTTCTTCTTATTCTTATTCTTCCTTCTTTAAAAAGCCAACTCTCCAGCACCCTTTTCCATTATTGGTGCAACGAGTGTGGTACAAAAGTACTGATGAAGGTTTAAGGATGATCGTGTACGGACTGCATTTGAGTACAATATGTGTCTCTTTTTTCATGGGAATGGAATCGACTGTCAGGTTTGTGGATTTGTGGGGCGTGTGTTTTCATTAGTCCTAAGAGAAAGGAATATTATTTTGAGCGAAAGATGCTTTCTATGGAGTGAGTGGTCGATAAGAGAATCCAGACACTATCCATTCCGGCCCAGCCGTGAATAAATATCAACTACTAGTGCAAGTCTATCTAGGAAGTAATATGCAGATCGTATCAGTGGTCACTTTGTAGGTTAGTATCTGACAGCAATGGGTGAGACGCACACTACAGCGACGACACACTGCATCATAATGCTCTTCGAATCGCCGATTATATATTTGATAGCAATTACACCTGTGGATTAGGACATGCCTCGGTCGCGAAGGTCAAGCACACTAGTCCAGTAGGCACCTACTAGCTGCTAGGACAAGGAGACACTGCACATACTACCCAAACGCGAGAGAGCCACTGGTCTTTTACTAAATCCAGCACTACCCTCATAGCCGGCGTGAACCGGGACGGGCGGACCTTTCCCTTTTCCGGCCCCGCGTGACGTGCTCGCAAGCGGACACAGCTTCTGATCGCAGAGATCAAGGAATTGAGGCACATTCAGAATTTGTTGGCACTCTTGAGGGTTTTTTTAATAAGATAGACGTTAAATGTAACAAAAAAAAAACACCGTCAATAATTTGAGAATAGTACAAGCTTCGTACTCCCTCCATCCGTAAATATAAGCATTTGTTGATTTTCGGATATCATGTTTGATCATTCGTTTTATTCAAAAAATTTATTAAAATTTTATTTATTTTGTTACAATATACTTTATTTCTAGGTATATTTTAAGTACATCTTCTTTAATATTGTATTTGCATAAATATTTTAAATAAGGCATGAATGGTCAAACGAGAAATCGAGAAAGTCAATAGATCCTTATATTCTTGGACGGAGGGAGTACATTGGTATTCACAGAAGCCTCGACCGAACAGTGAACAACAGTCTCTCAGAATAGTGATGTTTCTGCTTGGCCTGAGGCACATGTCGGCTGGCAACTGGTTGCCGCACGAACGTCGAGGCGAGCTCAAACGTGCATGGCACAGTTGAGCAGCACTTTTCTGCTCTGCTGCTCTTCAGCTCTCCACACGCACTGACTTGCATGTCGGCACGACGGACCTTGGCTTGCATGGCACGGACGTCTAGAGAAGAGAGGCGCGCACAGTGCAGCGTCGTCGCGTCAAACACTGACCACAGCAGCATTGCAGGCAGATGCTGGCCGGCACCCACACACGGGCAGACCTCTCGTTTCGGCCCGGCCGTCGCCACTAGGGGTGGATGTCGAGCTGGCTCGGCTCGGCTCGGCTCGACTCGTATTGACTCGTTAGAAAACTGGTCCGGTTCGGCTCAGCTCGTTACACGGACGAGCTAAAAACCTAGCTCGGCTCGACTCGATAATTAGCTCGAAGCTAGCTCGTCAGGCTCATGGCCAGGAATATAGAACAATTAAGATATTATATACTTTAAATCTGAAATATTTTATTGTAAAATAGGTAAGATATATGATTTATACTTCATGAAAAAGCTAATAACGTAGATTAATTTAAAATATGTTTCAAAATATTCAAAAATTAACTCAATATATGACATTATATTTAGTATTAAGCATTACTTGTTCTCGATCTTTTAGAGCTCGTTGAGCTCGCGAGTAGCTCGTGAGCTAGCTCGGCTCGGCTCGCTAATCCGACGAGTTAAAATATAAGCTCGGCTCGGCTTGTTAAGAAACCGAGTCGAGTCGAGTCGAGCCGAGCTACTCACGAGTTGAGCCGAGCCACGAGCTTCGAGCTTTTCGTACAGCCCTAGTCGCCACCGCTGTCGCCTCACACGGCAGATGCTTCAGAATTCAGAATTCAGAGAGAGAGAACGAGAAGACAAGACATGCTAATCTGTAATGAGCAATTTTACGGTGCACTACAATTAACGTGGACCATTCATTTTCTCTAATCTAACGATTTAGATGGATTGTTACCACTTGAACTTCCACCGTGATAATAAGTGGTAATTTAAGGTGGTAAGAGGTGGTATGGATATTTTGGGAACAAAATTATAATGGCACTTGGTAATTATATAGACATTTGAGAGTAAACAATTAATAGAAAATTACATTAAATTCATAAATCTCTATTCATTTCTCATTTCTGCTCCATCTTCATCGCTTAGAAGAAACGAAAAGCTCTCTGTCCGCCGCCGCCGTCTCCTGCCGCACAGGCTGCGCTCGTGCCCCGGCTGCCCACGCCCCGATGCTTGCGCGCCGCTGCCGCCTGCCCGTGCACCGCCCGCTCGTCATCAGCGTCACCACCGACGGAGGATGCTGGTCGGGGAGGAGCCGCGCCGCCGCGGGCTGAAGGAGACCGACCGAAGAGATGGCTGCATTGCGCCGAGGAGGTGGCCGCTCCAGCATGTCGCCGCCGTGGGAGGAGGCTGGACGGGGAGGACGAAATCAGAGGGGTGGGGGACAACCAGATCCCCCGTCGTCCGCACAGTATCAACCAATGTCGATCTCGAGAGTTGAATGAGAAGAACGTAACCCATTCATCTATTCAAACCATTAATACAAGGATTATATTAGTAGGGGATCTCTGCACACATTTGGTTCACTTGAGAGCCATGCCAGCTTAGGAATTGAGAAGCGAATAGCAATTCACCCATGCGAGCTTAGGAATTCACACTCACCAGTAAAAACGGGAAATAAATCCACGCCCAGACGAATCTCCTCTCCGCTGACGGGGATAGGAGCAGCGCTGTGACCCCGGCAGCGGGGCGGCGCTGGGGAGACGCTCACGCGGGAGGCGCTCAAGCCGTGGACAGCGGCGGGGTCTGCTCACGCGCGGGTCTGCTCGTCGAAGATGAGCGCGCCGCCGGCTGAAAACTGATGGGGACACAAGTTCCGGAAGGCGACCGCGTCGTGTACGGCAGCAGCGGCGGCGAGGTGTGCTGGCCGTGATCTTTGGCGGCGGCGGCGAGGTGTGCTCACGCGATGCCTGATGCAAACTGTTTTGGATGGAAAAGACTGAATTACCGTGCAGTGGCAAATGCGTAATTAATTACTATTGATGTCAAATTACCTCTTTAGCCTTGATAATGAACGGCCCGATTCATCTGTTACCACTTTGGTATTCAAAGTAGTAAAATGTATTGTAAAACGCACCTCTGTAATTAACTCCATCGACAAGTAGCTTAGACGACCGGACGGCGGATGCTAGCAGACACAGGCCGACCGGGTTGTGTGTGCTCTTTGACCAGAGTGGCCGCTACAATCTAGCACTTGTTGGTGTGAACAAGATCTTATTTGCTGCTTAATTAGTCTCCCGGGCCTGGGACATGATCCCTATTATTAATTAAGCATCCATCTAGCTGCAGTTAACGCATACATTGTGTGATCCTGCTTAGACTGATGATGAACGTACGTCACTGATGCTGCTCGGACCGACCCGGGTTTTGCGTGTTCCTTTTGTCTCTCTCGTCGTTCCGGCTCAATTTGACCAGCCACCGCGCCACACTACTCTACTCTACTAGTAGTACGTGTGGACAAGATCGATCTTAATCGGTGCTTAATTAGTCCCCTGGGACCGTGACATGATCCCAATTAGGCATCCATCTATACTTGCAGTTAACGTCTGCTCCAATGGCCGCGCCTCCTACTCCAATCGTGTACCAACACGAGTCAAAATTTGACTCCACAGTCCACACTAGCTGCGTGCCTGCACTGTCTGCTCAACAGGGAAAAGCAGTGTAGTGCGGCCCTATATATATCCCCGTTCCGAGGGATTTGTTGGTGATTTTTGTACTAGTACAATACTCACCTACCGGCTCTGTGGTGGTCTACTAACTGAAAATATTTTTTTAGAAAAAAAACTGCGGGGTTTTTTGTTTCAATTATGCTCCAGCCGCTAAAAAAAGTGGATACGGACATGCAGGCATCTTGATATCAACTTTGTAGTAGTGGGGCATGCACCCAAATCTCCGAATCTTGTCGATTATCCATGCCCTGTGCTCAAGCATGACTCGCTCCTTTCTGCTTCCTCCTTTACACGTTTCTTTCAACTCAAGGACGAGTCGGGCTCAGGCCATTCTATTCTACGCACACAATCACCAACGCACGACTAGTCAGGCCAAATTAAGCTCTGTCAATCTTTTTTTTTTTTTTGCGAGAAATAAGCCCTGTCAATCTGGTGCGATCTAGTAGTACTGTAGGACAGTAAACACAAGTGAAGCGAGTCATCAAAAATTTGGCAGGACGGAACCTGACAGAGTGTCCAGATTAGTGTCTCATCCCTGTCGAAATCTGGAATCCCTTAGAGTTCATATCTTCCTTTGGCTAATGTCTCTAATAAAATTTTAACTAGGGATAATCTTAAAATAAGAAAGCATATAGAGATGTCGAGCCAGCCAGAGAGGTTGGGGGCTCGAGGACTAAATGTGACACGAGGAGTGTCACAGGGGAGATCCTGAGAAGAAGATCAAATCAATAAAGTTGTTTGATGAAGAAGACTTGGCAAATTAAGCCAGATGAAGAGAGACAACACTTGTGAACAATATGCAACATCATGATGGAGGGTGGAAGGTGCATTTCCTGTTGCGCAAACAAGATGTTGTCTGAGTGAAAGGCTATCGATTATGTAATGTTGTATCTGTAACGAGTGCTGAGCTGAGTATGTGCCTTGAACTTGTACCGGAATGGGTGCCTGGAAACAAACTTTGATATTGTCCTGTTTGAATGCAATATGGACAAGGGGGATCTGATCCTCCTACTAAACTCTAAAAGAACAAAAGTAGACCTTTACGTATTGGTAAACAAAAAAAAAAGAATATGTTTTCCAAAACAAAAGAAAATATGCTTCTAAAATTCTAGAAATATAGTATCAAAACTCATGTACTATATTTTATTAAAAACTTCTTCTTGTTTTTTGTATCATGCAAACACGGCTAGAAAGTTACACTTTATACAAAACCGTTGGTAAGAATGCAGTGCACGTGTAATGCACGAAATGGAAGCGCACCCACTAGCCACCTACAGTAAAATACTGGAAAAGATCCTGTCCCCCGTGCTTGTGCCTTTCCACGGGAGCCTACGTCGATCACTCTGGCCGGAGCTAGCTAGCTAGCCAGCTTTGGACACCAAATCTTTCTCTAGTTAATTATATTAGGCATGACTTGACCTCCCAGACGTAAGTATTGCTCAGAACCGATCGCTTTCTTCCATCCCCTGCACGCATGTCAAGAACCAAGCTGACCCTGCAGGCGCAGAAAGCAGAAAGGGACCAACCGATCTGCATCATGATCCTCAAGTGGTGGTTAATCCAACATGCAGCCATGATGCAAAGTACTGAAACGAAAACGATCTGTGATCAAATCGCAGTAATTAAGCAGACCGAGAACGAGCTGAAGGGACGATGGATCGACCATGGATGATGGCATGCATGGTGGTTGAGGGGCGTGTCGTGTTATGTCCGATCCCCATATCTGACCGCACTGGACGAGGCTCGCGGTGATCTCCGCTTTAATCATGCAGCAGCATCCCTCCTCTTGGGCACTTGATGATGATCAACCAAATGGCATCTTGCACGTACTGCTAAAACGACGCGACGCGCGTACTGACACCGACAAGGCGGAGTACGTCCATGTACAAATAATAATAACTTGTCATGTTGCAGAATCAACCACATGATAATTCAACTTGGACGAGTCGATATATATCAGAAAACGAAGCATTTCGGTTCACTGGCGTTTGCTCTGTCTGCCACTCTTCTCTGGTAGTACGTACTTGGGTTGGGTGGTGGTTTCACTGAATGACGCATATACCAAACTATTCCTTCGGCTTTTACATGAGCGTCGATGAAGACAAGCAGGTTAAAGATACTGCAGTGTAATGAAAGGGAGCGGTGGACCTGTAGTATCAAAGAACCAGAGATCGTGCACCAGAAATAAAAATAATCCACTTACTGGTATATACAAAACCAAATATTATTTCTTTTAACTAGTGACACGGAGGCATGATTGTGTCTGCGAAGTCAGAGCCCCTGATCGACTTTCTGCATTGGAAATTCCTAGCAGCAGCTGGTTCGTTAGTGCTGCATGCAACTTCAGCTACTACTACGCGGTAGTTGTAGAATAGAGTGCAAATGAGTGCATCCATGAGAATTCAACTACTTGTTGTAATAAAATTTTCCACCAAAGTGGGTTTCGGTTCTTTTGACCATTCTTTCAGAGCCGGGCATATATACCGCCTCAATTATCGTTTCCACTCAACGAAAGCGTTAACACACACTTGTCTACTTACTACGGGGTGCTCAGCTCAGGTGAAGCTGCAGCCTGCAGGTAGGTATGTTCTCCCAAAGCTCAGACACCGAGAGAGCGAGGTACTAGTAACAAAAACCATTATTAGTTTAATCGCAGGAACTCGCCTTTCAGAAAAAAAAGATAGCTACTCTAACGGTTGGATCGAGAGATAACAATAGCAATAGACACTCTAGCTAGCTACTCTAACGGTTCGCACTACAACTGAATTCAATTATTTTTGCAGAGACAGCAGAATGCAGGCAGACGTGGATCGTGGATTGATTACTCCTGACAGTTGTGCTTTTGACGCTTGGTTTGTTTACTTATTAGAAAAATCAACCAACCGTGCGCCACTTTCATGGCAGATGATTCAAGCGGGGGAAAAAAGGGTCCGTGGCGAATAAACTGAAAGAGTGGTTTCAGACTTTTGTGGGGTAAACAAATGAACTGCTGGAGAGCAAGGACGGAGATTTGTGGTGCTCCCACTATGCGGAACTGAACTCTATCCGCTGTACGGATTCGTGTTTCTAGTCGCCAGGATTCACAGCGACCACCAATAGTCCTAATGCTTCAGGTTGAGGAGCTGTACTTTTTTTTGAAACAGAGGAGCTGTACTTTGTTCGGAGAAAACACAGTGCTTCAGTTGAAACTGATGAAACATTGCCTTTCGCTACGATGGGGTTGGTGGGCTCGCAACTGGAAGGACGCTGATGGATCCAATGTATTCAGACCCAATGGACTACACACGGGCTGCCGGATTCTCTTTGTTAGGAGAGCCCGTAAGCCTTGTGTAAGGCTGTGAAGGCCCGGCCCATCCAACATCTTTCTCCTGATTCCTATTCCGAGTCGATCACAGTTCCGATGAGCAACGACGATGCACGGTCGGTGGAGTAGGGAGGGTGACTAAACAGCGGTGTGCAAAGAGAGAGGTGTTATGTCATCTGACAAGCTAGCTCCACATGCCACATTAACTAAAACTGGACATCGGTCAAAACCGAACAAATTGCAAGAGAGATCATTTCTCCCAAATTTCCTATTTGAGATACGAAAACTGAGCTCCGACGATACTAACTTCTTCCTGTTTTTGCACACTGAAGTCCTGCTCACACTTGTCCCAATAATAGCCCAGCTAGCGGAGTAGGCGTGGACCATATACCGTATCTAAAACAACCTTGTCCTACTCGTAATTGTGCAGTAGTAAGGACCATGGTGTTGCAAAGTACACAAAAAACTTTACAAAGTTCGTCGATTGTTTACATATATATATGCTGTATATACAGTTTGTGGATGTACACATGTATGCAACGGCGGAATTTTATCTAGAGAGGTAGGGGTAACAAAACAAGCTACGCGATCTTCTCGGTGTAGAGGAGGCAGAATTCGGTGTCGTCCTTGGTCCGCCCCCGCCGCGGCCGCCGCGTGAACGGCAGCACCAGCGACGTCGCGAAGCGCGCGGACATGGACCGCCGGTGCGAAGACGCCGGCGGCGGAGTCGGCGGTGGCGAGAGCGGCAGCATCGCCGACGCGGCGGAGCTCCGTCGACACGACGCGGAGGCGAGCTTGCTGACGCGAGCCGCAGGAGGAGGCGTCAGCCTCGGAGTTGTTGGAGGGAGCGCCGCCGTGGCCGTGGCGCCGCGGTCACCATGGGCGAGCTCCTGCTTCGGGATGCCCGGCTGGACCTCCCACTTGAACGGGATGGAGCCCGGCCTCTTGAACGACTCGTCCACCGCCATCACCAGACGCGCTCTGCTGCCCTGTGGTGCTCTGCTCTCACTGCTCTGTTTCTTTTGTCTGCTCTGTTTTTCGCATATATGTAGGCCCGGATTGTGATTGGACCATTTAGCACGGTAGTCCCTATGTTCTCCGACTATCACAAGATACTGATACTTTCTTCAGGTAATGTTCTTAGCTGCCACACTACGCGTTGTGCTAATGTCTACAGCTATAAAACCAATCCAAAGATAAGGTACTCCCTCCGTCCAGAATATTTGGCGATTCTAAGCTCATCCATTTTTCCCAAAATGTTTGGCATTCTCACTTCCAGAGACACCTTTCTCTCTTCCCAATACACCTCTATCTCTATCTCTTTCCTCCTCGTTTCCTCACGCACCTACTTTATTACTTCTCTTCTTAATCTCCGTGTCCAGAAGCTAGAATCGCCAAACATATTGGGACGGAGGGAGTACCTATCAGCACTCGCACTTTCGTGCATGTTAGGGCGGTCGAGCAAGAAATGAGGCCACACACAAATACCGGGTATACCGTTGACAGTGGCAGCCGAAGTTGACACTCGACACCGCACACGTGCCTCACTAATTTCAGAGTTTTTGGACGGCCGGCGTCGACGTCAAGGACCGCTGCGCTTCGAACGTTCAAGTCAAGCACCATAACGCGTAAAAGCGAATTAGTATGTGGATTATGGCTGACAGTACACACCAAGATCATCATGTCTCTTTTCTAAAAAAAGATCATCATGTCTCTTTTCTAAAAAAAGATCATCATGTCTTTGTGGTGTTCATGACAAAGCGCTGACAGTGAAGGGTTTAGACTGCAAAGTTCAGATAATCCAAAATTGTCAATTTTCTGGGTGTGCAGCCAGCCGGAATGAAGCTGTCGCGTGGGGCCGGCGAAGCTGCCGTGGCTGTTGTTTTCTGATCCAAGTGTCGCGTGGTGGCCATCACTCGCGGCTCGGTAGCTCGAACCGCCTGCCGGAGGTGGTATTTTTTATTTTGGATTCTGAATCCCCAAATCTCGCAATAATTGGAGGGTCTTGGGCTCTTGGCTACCAAACTGATTCTGAATTACAAGGAGAACGTGCAAAGATTAGCGCTACGGATTTGGAAGGTCGTTCTAATATTGTTGGGGAATGATTTTCCCACCTGTACTTACAGCACAACTACGAACTCCTTGGAATTTTTGTTATATATATAAAAAAGAAGATGATGACGATGAAGAAGAACTCCTCGTGTGGGACGTCATGGGACGTAGATGTTCCCACGTTAGTACGCTGCCCATGATTGTGCACTAAGTTATTTCTATCTGGCAGTGTTAGTTGTTTTTGCAGCACCACTGCTTTTGTACTAACAATGAAAGCATTAAGCATCTCTTTTTTTTTTACTGTCATTTCGCTAGTTTTCTTTGGTGTGATGTCTTCTTTACTTTTAGTCTGTCTCCACCACCCCATAGTATTACTCACATGTTTGGTAATTGGCTGAATAGGGTGGAATCGGACCTAATATGTGCACCTGCATTTTATTGGTCTATCTGGCAAAGTAGAAATGACATTGCCTTTGATAAATATCCTATGAAAACTTATTTGTGGTACTATTTAGAGGGACACACCGATTTCATTTCTGGGTACAATTACAAAAGGAGGAGGCCAAAGAAGCAATAATAGAGGCATGTCGACGCCTAGAAGAGTTGGCAATGCGGATCTTCACACATCATGGATGAAGATTTACAAATATAATTGCTCTATAATAAGTCTTGTCATCCAAACTTTTGTGGTGTGTTTTTCTTCATGCTGAGTTGTGTGAAGACGGATATGCTGCATTGGTGTAATAAACGGCTGTAATCTCCAAAAGAGATAAAGGCCATGTACTCTTTCCTATATTATCTAAAGAAAAGGCAGTGTTAGTTGTTGATAACACCGGAGAATACCGAAGAGCATTTTGAGGTGGAATTTTAGGGCTGGGTAGGCAAACCCAAACAATTTGGGAGTGTTTTGGCCTAGATACAGAAGATACTATTGATATTGGGTACTCATTACGTGCTAGGCTGGGATCCAGTCGGTTTACATATATGACAAAAGACTAATTTGACAGCATCACTAATTGATGTGTGAAACATGCCCATATAACATTTCTCGTATCTTAAGTAGATCACAGAGTTCTAGCTAATTTTGTTGCAAATACCCATATAAGTATGAAGGGCTATCCTATACATAAATTATTATTATATACGTGCATACAAATATTTAACGACAACATATATATGATATAGAGGTGAACATAAACGTTGTCGGGGCATCGTCCAACACCGATTTCAGGAGAACTATTCAATATTACACTCAATATTTTACTTTTTCCCGTATTTGTGCTAAAAACACAAGATTCAAACTCCTCTTATACTTTTCTTACTCGAGAGATGTAAACATCACGTGAGCCAAAAGGGGAGCATATGTTCCTACTTGCCAGTTATCATGGCCATCAGAAAAAACTAGTGGTTTTTATTTTGAACTTGCTTAGTGGGAATTGGGTTCATTTTTTTTCTTTGCCTTTTTGGCTACTACAATGGTAACTCCGGAGAAAAATATTTTTTTTCCTAATAACATGTTTATGGCAAATGTTCACAAAGTTAGACAACATGAATGAATTAGTATTTTAATGATAATCAGCAGGAATAATACATTTTATTATTGTCGATGAAACATTATAAATGCATCATCGTACTATTGAGGTAAATTTCTTGGTTAATAAGAAACAATGGCCACAAAAATCAGAAGTGACATTTATTTTCCAAATTTAACATTGTAATGGCTAAATATTGTAAAGAATTGAACCTGATGGCTACTAGGAAGTTGATTTTTTTATGGCTAAGAAGGAATGGCAAGTGTTTTTTATAATCACATAGAAATTTACCTTTACCATTGCAGCTGTGAGGTGAAGTCATGCATGGGCTCAAAGTATGAATCGGTCCAACTAAAGTAGTAACACCAGAACGGCCGAAGAAGCAGGAGAGGATAGAGGAAGCCCAAAACACTAGGAAGGCCGACGAGGCGACGAAGCAGGAGAGGATGGAGGAAGCCCAAACCGACTGTCTTCTCGCTAAAACAAAAGCAGGCTAATGTGTGTGGTCAGTAAACGATTCTCACGTCGCTAATCGTATCGTTTTAGCTACTCTAGAGTAGAGCTGCCATAAATTGGATCACATGGGGGACTTCGCTTTATGTTGGACGTTGAACAGATGATGGTTCGGACGCGATCACATGATGAGCAGTTCTGAAGAGCCCAACCCCACGTGTCGCAGCCGCCGCCTGACCCTCGCACATTTTCTCAGCCCCACACAAGGAGTGGATCTGGTTGTGCCCTTGTGCACCGTCCAGTGGGCCGTGGTACGTGTACTAAACTACCGTCCTGTCCCTATGCTCCGTAGCTGGGGCACACACCTTATTGCTTGACCTAACCTCGTCGTGTCTCAACCCCCGACACCAGAATGAGTCAAGAACGCCGTTCCCTGTATCTGCAGTACAGCACAGTAGCACAACTTTCACATTATTGGAGCGCCAAGGTAACCGTACATTTGATCCAGCAAACTGGACCGATACATTCCGTCATCAGCTAAAGGAATTCAGGAATGAAGTAACATTGCCACCATTTCCGAGCAAATTGAGATGCACCATGAAACTACAATAGATGTGAAACAATGATACTAGTAACTGCATTCGTAGGTCCAGGGCTCCAGAGTTAGAACATCTAAAAAAATCCCTAACTAAATTAGCAACCCTACATCTGCCAGCTAAATGAGCAGGCCTCCCATATCTCAGCTGCCTACTTCTCAACAATCACGATCCCTAGCAATCAACAATAGCAACGTATAAATTAACTATACAAACAACTTGTTAGTCGGCTCAGCACGTTGGCAGTGGCACTGAAGACTACTAAAGGCACTAATCGAAGCTCGACGACCGGCTCCAGTAGCCATCCGCTGAAGTATCAACCGTCCGTTCAGTGCTGCTGCAGTGCGACAGGGTATCATCATCCACTCCAAGCAGCGCAAGGCTAAGATGTGACTGCATGTTTGGGTCAGCGGGTATAGCTTCCTCATCCGAACCATCGAAACAAGCGGTAACTTGTGATCTTGCCCAACCAATGGTTTCATCATCCCCTTGAAGCAGTTTCAGAACCTAGATTGCGGGAATGTAACCAATTAGTATACTGACATTTCTGGTTTGATGAACGCTGGTGTTATTTTCATGCAACTAGAGTTCTTACTTGTGACATTTCTGGTCGGGACTGAGCAGATGTCCTTGTGCACAGCGAAGCGGCAAGAGTCATCCTCTCCATTTCATCACAATCATAATCATTCCCCAACAATGGATCGACCAATTCTTTTATTTCTCCACTGGACAGTAAAGGTTTTGCCTGAAAACATGAAATGAATTATCAGATATTGTGGAGCAGTGACAAGGCGATCAGTGCAATATATACACCATTTCAGGTTTAATACCATCATCTTTAATAACTTTACAAGCCAAAGAGCAAACAGGTGGCAACCAACTTGTTCTTAGGGAATGTTACAGGCAAAGCAAACCTAGCACTGAAAAACAGAGTCGAGGACTTACCCAGACAACCAGGCTTTCCTTGCCCTTCGCATTTCCTGGTGTAATGGGCCTCCTTCCCGAAATAATCTCCAGTAACACAACTCCAAATGCATAGACATCAATCTTCTCGTTGACCTTCCCATACGAAAAATACTCAGGAGCCAAGTACCTGTCACAAAGTAGTTTGTTAGGCACTTCAGATTTGATGCTAAAGATAAAATGAACAGCTAACCATAGCGAGAAAAGATACAGACCCGAAGGTTCCGGTGATGTCAGTACATGTTAGGTGAGGAGTCGAAGCTGACACTTGTTTTGCCAGCCCAAAATCACACAGCTGAAAATTTTAAAGACAAGATGATGTCACAAGCAGAATCAACACTAATCAACATGTCTAGAATTTTACCAAAAATTAAATAAAATGGAAATATTTGTGAGCTGTATTGAGAAAATAAATGAATTCTTGCCCTAGGTATTTGCAAAGTTGATTTGATATTTACCCGTGCACCAAAATCCTCCGACAAGAGGATATTGGAAGATTTAACATCTCCATGAATCACAGATGGGGTCACAGCACCAAGATGAAGGAACTCGAGTGCTCTTGCAATGTCTATCGCTATCTTAATTCTCTTCTCCCAGCTAAGGAAATTCTTGTCATCATTCAAGCCTGAAGAACAATAGCAGTAACAAGTCAGAAGCTAGAATGAAGGTCAGGGCCTATAGTAATGGGAAATTTCAGACACTTACCATGAAGAGCTTTGTCCAAGCTTCCTTTGGGCAGGTAATCATATACCAACACAAGTCTAAAATTCTCAAAACTGAAACCCCTTAATGCAACAACATTTTCGTGCTGTAAGGTGGTTACAATCTCAACTTCTGTAACAAACTCATGTATTGCATCAACTGATGGCTTCAGAATCTTTACAGCTGAAAGTGTGCCATCTAATAGCTGTGCCTTATAAACTTGGCTGGTTCCACCCTTTCCAATTAACATATCTGCATCGCCGTAGAAGAAATCAAGTGTCCGCCAGTGTCAGACATTTATACCAAGTAATGCTGATGTGAAAGGAAAATAAATTACCTGGTGAGTAGTTTGATGTTGCAAGTTTCAGTTCTTCATGACTAAACAACCTACAAATTGAAGAGTACTTCTCTCGAAGAGATTCCAGTTCACTTGGCGGCCATACAACATCGTAGACAGCAAACGAAAACATTGATTCTGACTCAACAACTGAAGTAGATTCAGTTTCAGAATCACAGTTCAACCTTGGACTTGCATCGGATTTCAACAATTTGCTGTCGGGGTAGACTGAAGTGTAACGGCTGGGAAGCCTCATTGCCCATTGAACCATTGACATTTTCGCCCAATCAAAAGATGAGCTTCTATGATGGGTGAAGATTCTTCGGCGTAGGTGACAGCGGTCTGATCTTCCTTCTATCAACCTTCTTAGTGACATAGGAGAATCTGAGGGAGTTTCAGCATTTTGTGTACTGTCCTTTGTCGAGTCCTCGCCGGATAATAATGTGGAAGCTCGTTCAGTGGGAGCCATGGAAACAGATCCAACCTTCTTAATAGGCGATGATGTCTGAGAGTTCAAATGAATGTCACTAGAGAAACTACTGCTGCGCCTAATCAAACCCTTTATACCAGTAGAGCGATTGGAGCCCCCAGAACTCCTACCAGAACGTCCACTCCTTGGCAGCCGGCAGTACAGATCAGAATCTCCTTCAGGCAACAGATTGATAGGTTTATCCTCTTTCCAACTGCCAGTTGAACGTTTTGAATCACCAATACTCCTGCCTGAATGACCATTCCTTGGAGGCAATACGCAGTACAATTCCCCTTCCCCTTCAGCAGGCAGATCCACCAAATCATGGTCTTGTCTACTTGAAGTACTTGCAACTGAACTGCAGCTCCTGTCCGGAAGCACACAGTACAGGACGCTGGCACCGTCACCTGGAAGCTCGGCAGTCTCATCTTTCTGTTGAGCCGTTGACTCTTCAGCCTCGAAAGAAGGATCTATGTCAATCTGAACCTGAACACATGACGAATACACAGGATCCACATTTGACTTCGGTTCTTCTTCTTCCATAATGGTGTCCTCTGGCTTATTGCCTTGTGTACCAACATCATGCATGCTGTCACTCCCAAGCCCATCCTTGGAATTTTCTAGAGATAACGAGTCCTCTTTACTACCCTGACGGGCCTGGAACGGCATCACGCAATACATCTCATCATCACCACACGGAGGAACTTCTGCAGAGACCTTGCCTGAGTGGGCATTCGATTCTCTCCGGAAGACGATCTTGCCATTGTTCACGGCGAGGACGGCACACTTGGCGGGCAGCTTCTTCGCGCAGTATTTTGCAACCGATAGGGTGGACCTGAAGAATCCAGAAAGCAATAGTTGCAGGAGTGGAGTTAATCATAGTGACGGAAAAGCTTGAGAGCTTCGATAGTGGAAAACAGTGAGCATCCAACGCTGGTGGCACTTACGAGATTGTACGCCTCTTCCTGGTGACGCCGACGACAACTTTGGAGGCCTCAAACAGGCTGGCCTCACGAACAAGCGCCTTGCGGACAGACGAGTCCTTGCAAATCTTCACCTTCAGATTGATCTGCAGGCAAAAGCATCATTTATGGAAAGCACGAGACGTTGTGCGAATTCATGACTACAAAAACAACTGAATAAACGGGACAATAGGTTTGCATTCGGTAGAATGAATGGAACTGGATCATAGAAGGGATGCCATAAATCAAGTGGATATCGCATATTTGCACGATAACTGTCGAAAAGTCATGGGAGTGTGAACGGAAGCCAGATTATGCCAAAAAGAAAGTCCTAGTACTTGGCAACCAAGCGTGAAAATCCGAAGCCCAAGCACAAAATTAACCGCAAAATCCCCCATACAATCTGAAGGAATCACGTGAAAGGGAAAATCCAATCTTTCCATCCCAACGAAAGGGGGCGAAACAATAACGGTAATGCAAAAAAAAGGGGGGAAGGCTTCACATGCTTTGCCTAGTGAAATTAACGGCACGGCAAAGGCGAGGCAAAGCGGAGAGGAGAAATGGAGAATCGACCTGCTTGAGGTTGCAGAATCCTTCGTAGACGCCGAGCATGGCGTCGAAGTCCACCGCGGCGGCGGCCTCCGCCCCGGAGGCGAGCACGACGTGGACGGCGACGACGCGGTCCCCGGCGGCCGCCACATTGACGAGCACCCAAGTCAGCAGCGCCCGGCTCTCGGAGTCCGCGCGCACGCCGACCACCACCGTGCGCCCCTCCCCTTCCGCCGGCGGCCCTTCCCCGAGCCCCCTCCTCCGCCGCCGCCGCGGACGACGACGACCCTTCCTCCTGCTTCGGTTGCTTCCTGGACATCTTCATCTGCGCCTCGCGGCGACTCACCACAGGGCTGCGGCCGCGGCGTGCGCCACCACAACGGGCGCGTGCCCTCTTGTGCCTCGGGCGCCGCGGCTGTTCCGTTGGACGCTTGTGGCGAACGTCGCGCTGCGCCGGCCTCTTCCCCCTCGCCGCGCGTGCCCCCGTGTTCCGTTGCTCGTCGCTGCCCTCGCTCGCTGTGGTTGGTTTCTCTCTCCCTCTCTCTCCTCCGCCTGGGAAGTCGTGTTGGTTCGTGCCCGTTGCGGGGAGTTGCTCCCCCTCGCTTCGCAGCAGCGGTTCCTCTCTCTCCGCCCCTTTCTCGCTCTTGGCTCGTTGCGCATTCACTTTCTCTCTCTCTCTCCCACGACTCGGAGGGTAGTTTCGTCCAATAAAAGCGGCTGGCAGCAACCGCTGTCGCACCCCGTTCCGTTGCGCATTTCGCCTGCATCTCTTTTCCCGCTTTTCTTTTACGGGTATCCGAGATTTTTTTAGGGAAAGAAATCGCTTTTATTTTTGTGAGCCAGTTGTGTCACTGACAGATGCACGTGGTGAAAAGGCGCGTGCGAGTAGATCAATGGGGAAGATTCCGACACCGGTAAAAGTCTCTCCTTTGGCTGCGCTTTATCATTAACCTTGGATGACTTGGTCTGTGATTGCGCCGGGCAATTATCACTGCTGCCTCTCTCTTTCACTGCATCAAACTCTGATAACTCAATCTAGCAAAAAGAAAAAGAAAAGTCTGATGACTCACAATAGCAATCATTATAGTAGTACACTACGAGTATTAATCCTCTCTCTTGAAGATAGTACAGACTGAATTTTCATCTCAAGAGATAAGGATGAGAAAACATTTGATTAAACATGCATCCAAAAATCATTGTTGAATACAGTAATAAACAGTAATGGTCTCTGCATCATTCATTGTGGTCAAGTCTGATGGGTAGAGCCGTCTTAAACCCGAAACAAATGGCGACGAAAAGGTCATGGCAGGTCTAAGCTGGGTCTTCGCTTGCCTTGTTTTTAATGGGCGGTGTCTGTTGCGAACTGAGCAGGAAACCAACAAGGTCACACTCGATGGTCATTGGTCAACGCATGCTGAGGCTGCCAGTGCCACCACTAGAGTTCCCGAAGAGCATCTTGTTCTTTTCCAGATTACAGAAGGTTTACCCTCTCAAAAAAACAAAGATTACAGAAGGTTTACGAAAAAGCACATTAGCCTGCCACTAGTAGCCGTTGATCTTTCGTTGCATCTCCAGCGATTACTCGAGGCAATTTTCAACGCGTACACGGCCATTTGGTTTATCATGCCTAATTATTTATTTATTTTTGAAAGGTGGTTTGTCTTGCCTTGCCGTGGCAGCAAGGGCAAATTCTTCCGCCAAGAAGCAGCAAAGGAAAAACAAAACAAAGACCTTGTAGAGACAGTGACTTGCTAGGCTCCGTCTGACCTTAAACGTTGGAATCGGATTCATCAAATCAAGGAGCCATATGTAGGTACGAACAAAACGTTAAGGACCACCCAAGACAAACGGGAAAGATGTTTTAGATGAACTGCTTCTTCCTGACAGTGGAAGATCACCCAACAAATGCTTATGCTCCCTGTGCACTCGTAATAGGGGGAAAATTGGTGATTCGGTCTGCGCCTGTTTAGGACGGCCAGACTATTTAAGGAAGACAAATGTCTGATAATTTTGCGTGTGACTGATTTCGCTGGCGATCCTAATTTCGGTGTAAGCTAATTACCGAACTAGTAGTTCATTTAGCACGCGAGTACATGCTTGAGCTTAGGTCAAGTGAGCTTGGGAAGAAGGATGTTCCACTGATGCCGTACAAGATTACCCTTAATTGCTCACACGCATACCCTCCGCACATGTACACATGGTAGTTTTTTTTCTGCAACAAGAGTGTACTGATGTTGTGCCTTTATAATTGGTAAGGTCGCCAAGCTTTTCCCTCCTTTTAGGACGACAAGGTTGGAGCAACGTCCGGACCAAAAAGAATATGTGCTGGAATTCTATGTGTCGGGTCGGAGTTATCGTTGATCTGGGCCATTGAAATTTATCACTTGGGGCCAGGGATACATACATAACTAGTAGTAGTACTACTACGATGGAGTTGCCCGTACCAACGGCAAAGCATTTCTTCCGGTCTGCTGCTATCCAAAGCCACCAAGCAGTAGCTGACGCCACACCCAGCTGTGCGGCGATCCGTTTCCTGTAGTAAATGTTTTGTACCAACAGTAGTCTACGCTAAGCTGTACCACCATCCTTGTCCAGTGTCCTGCTACTGCATCCTCAGCCCCATTTGTAGCCCCAAGTTGGTCCGAATTTAGTAAGCACAGTCCGTGTAATGTAAGTAGGTCTATAGTTAATGTAACTACCACTTCATGGCACTGCTTCAAGCCTCCAAAGGGCATAATATAGCAAGAGTACCTAACAAGATTCCACGACCAATCTTATCAGAACTTCATTTCATTCATACTTGAATACTGAGGCTGTGTTCGTTTCCTGGCGTCTAAATTTTATAAGCTGTCATATTAAAAAGAATCTTACTATTTAAGAGTATTAAATAAAGTTTAATTATAAAATAAATTATAGGCCTCTAGACTAATTCACGAGACGAATCTAATAAGGTTAATTACGTTGTGATTAGAAGACGATTACTGTAGCATCACTTTAGCAAAATATAGATTAATTAAGCTCATTAGATTCATCTCGAAAATTAGCACCAATCTGTCAATAGGGTTTTGTCATTAAATTGATCGAAATATTCATAAATAGTAAGATTCTCTTTGATGTGACAGATCTTAAATTTTAGAGAGCGAAAACGAACAGGGCCTAAATTTAATGAGGAACCGTGGAGTACTCAACAGGGCGCATGGTTGCCACACTTGTTTTTTTATCGGCATCGTCTGTCAGCATTTTATTTTCACCAGAATAATAGGGTCAAAAGTAATTATGAGTATAGGTACTTAGGTGTGAACACGTGTGCATGCGCACTGCAGTTGATCTGGTCAATCTTTTCTTCCCTGCCAAGTCAGAAACATCACCAGTTACTACTCCTATCCGTGTGTTCGTTTCCAGGTATATAATTTTTAGAGGGTCAAATCGAAGAGAATTTTATCATTTTAGAGTAGTAAATAAAGTCTAATCTCGAAACTAATTGCAGCCTCCCTATCTAATTCACGAGACGAATCCAACGAGGGTAATTATGATGTTATTAGAAGATGTTTACTGTAGCATCACTGTAGTAAAACATAGATTAATTAGGATCATTAAATTCGTCTCGCAAATTAGAGGGAGTCGTGACATAGGTTTTGTCATTAAATTAATAAAAGATCTTATTAAATAGTAAGATTCTCTTTGATGTGATGGGTATAATTTTTAGAGGCAGGAAACGAACGGGGGCTAAGGAAAAAAAAACACTATTCAGAAACGTGTAATCCCACTACTAACACTGCACGGTTGCGCCCGTCCACGTCATCAACCGTAAAATAGTGACCAGACCGCCACTGCTTTTTGCTTTAAAAAAAGATAATCCAGCCGCAGCTGGACAAGCTCGAGGCCATTCACGTCACTAGCGGTTCCAACTTGAGCTGACGCCGGCATGCGGTTAAGTGCTTGTGACCTTTCCGATTTCTTGTGGGCTTTAGGCGCCACACGTGAACACGATCCACCTAGGCACCCCTTTTCCTCCATCACATCCTCGTCCTCCTCTGTTCACACTTGCACTTCACACCGTTGTGCCTGCCGTGCCAACCAGCATCTATCGCTTTGTTTTCCCACCTCAATTTGGACGGCGTATTCAGGTTCTAGTGACTCAATTCCAAGTGCTGCTCATGATAATTTGGACCATCTACTGCTTTCGCTTGCATCGTGTAAACTGCCGGCCGTGTTTCCTCTGAAGCGTGGTTGTCTTGATCCGGTAACGTCTCTCTCTCTCTGTCGATTTAACCTATTTCTCAGTCACCCTGACAGTAAAGAAGCTGGACAGATTAAACTAATGCAAAGCGGCTGTCAGCTATCGTAGGTGAGGCATATGCCACAAAGCTAAAGCTGAGCTCTTTACAGCTGCGCGCAAACCTAAAACTAATCGACCTTCTTGAGATCGCTCTGCGCAGTGGCGTCCAGCATTAGCATAGAAGAGATCAGCTTGGATTAACGATTCGCAAGGCCGGCTCGTCCAAACGCGTGCCCGGTGGCATTTCCTCGTCCGCCACGTTCCGATGGAGCATGCATCTGACAGTCCAGTGTTTGTATCGGTAAATTATTACAAATAGCAAACACAGACAGACATGCAGCGTCATTCAACTTGCCTGACAGATTCTTCTTTCATCTCTTCTGATAAAAAAAAATACTGTACTTATTATTAGATAGAGGGGCAGTCCATTAGTAGTAGTTTGCTAATGATGCTAGTAGCTCCGTACGTGTGCCTGCCAATTGATTAGTGCTAGTTGAGCCATGAATGGGTTATTAGTCCATCACATTCTGAATCTGAAGCGGAATAGTATACGCAGGCACGCTTGGAGCATGTGCAGACAGTGTAACATGGCCAGCTCTCGATGCACTTATCATGTAACCAAAGTGGTTATTACACAGATAATTATTCGTCCGGATCTGGTAACATGGTATTCGTTGAAGGTACGGGATTTCACACGCACAACAGTTCAGACTGTACTTCTGTTTCGTCGAGAAAGAAAAAGGAAATTAGCTACAATTAATAGTTTTTTGTCCGTTACAGATAATCATTCGTGTTGGCTGGGATCTCAATCCGGCAGACGTCAGCCAGCGTGCACCTATACTCCATACTCGGTACCGTGTCAAAACTGCATATGGGCATGGCATGCGAATCTGCCATGACGAAGATTGATCTACCGTTCGGTACAAAGTTGGGCACAGTTTGGAACGGACGGAACGTCATAAATCACCGTGCCAAAAAAACCAAGTACGAATGGCTCGAAATAGACAAAAAATTAGATGCGACTCAGTTCGTCAGCGCATCCATGCCATCATCAGCCACAGGGACCACTAGATATATATACATGAGCATCTATCCTTATCTTTCATTATCGACCAAATCGCCAACCACCAAAAGAGAAAGCCACAAATTGCCAAATTCTCTCCTTTTTTTCTGCTTCAGAAAAAGAAAAGAATTGTGAACTGAGTGCTCTTTTTTATCGGATCTTCAAGCAAATGTAGGAGGCCTTTATTCCCACTCAGCTTGCTCTTTTTGCGAAGCTTCCACACAGACAGAGGAATAGTATCTCACAAGTCTGACGAGATGGTTGTTTAGAGCATTGTGCCCTGTGCTCACAAGATGAACGAGATGACGGCTCAATGCAATGGTGCATCTGCAAATGCATTTTGTGATTGTACAGGTAGGTGTTTGGCAAGCAAATTGTTGGGTTAGAGCTGAATGTTAGCTTGTTGTGTGTGTGTGTTGGTAGGTGTAGGCCGTTCGTTGTACGGCGGGTATTGGCCTTTGCATCCTTGGCCATAGGTCGTATGTCATCTTTCGATATTGCGAGTAGTCTCCTTGTGTTTTTGTTGTATTGTCAATTGGAGTCCGTATCAACAAGTTGGCCGCTTGTAATGTTATTTCTTCTTCTACTTCATGAAAAACATGTTCACTTATGTTATAGACAAAAAAAAAAAGAGCAATAGTTAGTAGCAGGTAGGGAACGAATGTAGAAAGTGAAGTGTGTTGTGCCATGCTGGATAACACAAGTACACAAGAGCCGAGCAAAAGCATCCACTTGTTGAAATCTCACACCGACCTCAACGATGACGATGGACGTTACTGTCATCTATCACTGTACGTACCAGCGTTAAACGTTGTTCCGTTATCTAAAACGATTGTTAATGGATGGGTTCTAGAAATATTAGCTCGCCTTGAGTTGCAACAACGACCGAATGAAGTCGTTCTCAGTTCAGTGGAGACCGAGAATGAATCTGGTCATCATTAGGAGTAAAGATATGAATAGTCGAGAAACCTACCACCGACCTGTATATTTACTACTAGTATAGACGAGTTCATCTGGACCAATATATATAGCTAGTAGTAGTATAATGTTCAAGTTGCACGCGGGAAATGAAAAGAAAGAGATACGCGACGACGACAGGTATTATATCCACTGGCAACCTACTCTTCAGCACACGTCTTCGATCCATTTCTACCAACTCCAATATTACCGGCACCGTCCGACCGGAAAAGGACGAAGAGAAAGGGATATAATTATCGACGTTACAACTGTTTTTTTTCTTTTGAGATGATCGGTGATGGTAAGATAACAATATAATACCGTTATACAGTCCATACATGTTACGATGGATCGAGCGCTCGTGGGTGATGATAAAAAGTTAGTATGTTATTGACTATAGTTATTAGGAGTACTTAAAAGATAGATCGCGGCGTGCCACCGGTCATGCACGCATGCATATATTCTCGCCTACTGTTGGGGGCGTCACGATAACGTGTGTGTGCGATGTGCTGTGCGTGCTATACGAGAATATTGAAACCAGTGGTCATTCAAGTTTCTTTTTGATGGAAATGAAGTAGTACAATATATATACCTATGTATATGAGCCTCATTATATTGGCTATAGAGATACAGATACGCATACGCGACTTGTTAGTTGGTACGTGGCCGTCGTCGTCCGGCACCTGCTACTCTAGTACTACTTTACTCTGCTCGACAATGGACACATGTACTTGGCCCATTCGTTGGATGACGAAGTAGTAAGGTACGATCGGAGCAGAGAACGGACGGGGCCCGTTCATTTACTGCCTCTAAAATTTAAGACTATCACATCAAAGAGAATCTTATTATTTATAAATATTTCGATTAATTTAATGATAAAACCCTATTGACAGATTAGTGCTAATTTTCGAGATGAATCTAATGAGCTTAATTAATTTATGTTTTGCTAAAGTGATGCTACAATGAATCGTCTTCTAATCATAACTTAATTAACCTCATTAGATTCGTCTCGTAAATTAGTCTAGGAATCTGTAATTTATTTTACAATTAAACTTTATTTAAGTACTTCTAAACAATAAGATTCTTTTCGATATGAAAGTCTATAAAATTTAGACCTAGAAAACGAACACACCCATATCCATGTGTGCCCGATTCAATTTGACTTGCTGCACTTCCAGCACGTGCTTCCCACTCTTCTCAAGTTTCCTTCCACTACCAGTATACTACTAGTACACACTGCACGTATATACCTAGGAGGTGTCCCAACAAGACACTGTCGTACGTACGCGTCCTAATCGAACGAAGAATAAGCATATCTGTCCCACACTCGCCTTCTTGTGCTGGAATATATGCTGCGTGCTATAGCGTCAAAGATTAAATAAGAAAAGCTTTGGAACCTTGAAAAAAAGTTAATAAAACTTGGAAAACAATTTTTGGTGTGGTTATTAGGTTCTTGATATCGTTAGGCACGGCGCACATCGGTACAAGAAAGACCAGGCCAAAAATGCAGGTTAACCGACCAACACCAGTCGGTCTGACAGCAGCTATTAGCTACGTAGGTGGTTTAATTAAGGATCTGTCTGTCAGTCGTGTTTGTATTGGTCATATAATAGTGTTATCCATCTTGCATTTGCAACGATAGTTTGTTAAATTGTACGTACGTTCCAATGAGAGAAAATAATAATTTCGCCGAAAGCTACGGCGCACCTTATTATTTCCTATGTATTCCATCGTCGTCTTTTATTTCTAACTGTTTCAGCATTTGCACCTAAATACTATAATCTACAGGGATCGCGGGCTACAAGTTTCTACTCGGGCTCTACAAGTTTCTGTCGTAAAGGACTAGCAGGGGTGCTGACCACACGGCCGTTCTCCAGTCACATGAATCCAGTCCGGCACAGCAGAAGCGGACATGCGTTCACACTGCATGTGTGACAATAAGCACACGTGGTCACATGCCAAGCGTGCACCCTCCCGACAGGCAACAACACAACACCGTGGCAACACACAGCCCGCTACCCAAGCGCCACTTGCGAGCCCACTGGGCACTGTCGCCGTGCAACAGGCCTTCGGAAGGCAGTAGCCAGGAAGGCCCGGGTTGATGACAGCCTTCATGGGTCGACGGCCCAGTAACTAACAATGCTGCAGCAAGTTAAGGTCCAACTAGCCGCGACCATCCTCTTCCGGTATTCTACGCTTGCCAAAACAGAGAATTATGCTCCATCAAAAAAACAAAACAGAGAATTATGCATTGCAATTTTGCAAGTAATAATACTTCCTCCGCTGCTTTCCTTCGTACCACAGTATTTCCATTCATGATCCGGACACGTTACGTCACCACCTGTTTCAGTATTGTACTCTCCATGACTCCATTGCTAAAAGGAAAAGGATTTGTTGGACAACTGGTGTGTTGACACAAGGCAGTGATCCAAAGATTAACACGACACAGTCCTTTTTATTTTTCTTCTCTGTTTTTAGTTAGTCTCCTGTTCATGTATTTTCACTCCTACTTGAATGCATAGGCAGAGCACCTGCCATTAACCGTTCAAAAAAGATTAACATGACGGGTTATACATTTTGAAAATAGAATTTTGAACGTTTTAGGAGATGTTAACCTTTTGATTATGCGAAGTTAGGGAAACAAATGATCACTTCTTGCAGTTAATGCACCTTATGTCTTAACGACATAGAGAATTGTGCTGCGTAGTTACTACGAGCCACGGCCACGTCTCAACCAATGCTCTGCACCGATGCCATATAGATAGAGGCTCACCGGTTGCAGCCAAGGCACGGAGGACTTGCCGAGCTCAGGCAGCGTGTAGGGTGGCACTGCATTTCCAGGTGCAAAGCCGGCATCGAGTCTGCGAGTATTTCTCTGTAGTATTGTGCAGTAAATGTTTCAGTACAAACTCCAGAAACAGAGAGAGAGAGAAAAAAGAAGAAGTTAAAAACACACGTATAATTCAAAGGATACTACAGTTTGGTCTTTTGCAAACGTGAGCTCGCTCTTTTTGCTTTCAGTCACCGCTGCATGTCGATGAAGCAGCGAGGAACTCAAAGCACGCATCCTTGAGACGAGGGCAGCAGTGGTGCTCCGCTAGCGCCAGGATCGTCGCTGCGGAGTCCGTGCTATTGACATGGCCGCATAGCCTTTCTTCACACACGAGTTTGAGTTTCAGCCGCTCCAACCCGTACCTGTCCGCCGCCACGAGCAGGTGCTGCGTCATCGCCGACTCGTCCTCCTCCTGCTCCTCCATCTCTGGCGGCCACGCGTCCGTGTACATGAAAGCAAGCAGCGCGTCGAACACCTGCGGCTCCATGTCGTGGACACGCAGGACGGCATCCGTGGCCACCTTCATTGGGCCCAAGAGCTCCGCCATGAACACCGGTGACCGCGCCGCGAGCACCACCCGGTGCGCGGCGAACATCATCTCCCCGCCGACCTCGAGCTCAACGTCGGCCGGCGTCCTCCATGCTTTGCAGGAGGTCGCCGATATGCCGGTGCAGATCGGACGGTGGCACGGACACGTATGATTTCGGTCGCTTGACTATGTGGACGTGCTGGACTCTGAAGGAGAAAGAATCGTCCTTGAGGTACTCGGATCTCTCCAGCTCTTCCCTTGCGATGAAATGCTCGTACCCGAAGGCCCTGTCCCTGGATTGGGAGAAGTCGTTCACGCGGGTGGTCCGGCTCTCCGCCGGTGTGCCGTCCTGTCTGAGCAGGCTGAACGCTGAAGGAGACCTCCGCCATGACGGCCTCGTCCACGATGTCGTCGTCGAGGACGAGGAACACGGCGACGAAAACTCGGTGTTCTCCGGGTGGTGCGAGCTCCCCATGGGTCGGTAGCTCACATGCCACGTGTGGCCTCCGGCGCGGAAGGGGCTTGAACTGAATGCCGGCCGAGCACCGTGGGAGCTCAGGCTCCTGGAGTAACCGTCTATCTTGACCTCGTGGTAGCATCTCACCGTGGCAATGGTGGTGCCGCCTGAGGCCTTGTCCTCCATGGTGTCCCTGCTTTTGGCGGTGCTCGGGATGCCTGATGTCAAGCGATCCGGATATAGGCAGAGGCACATATATAGGCTTCGACTCATCAATCTAAATGTCGTGGAGTGGTGATTATACAATTATCTGGATTCGATAGTGTTCATCAATCTAAATGTCATGGAGTGGTGATTATACAATTATCCCGATTCCATACAAGAACACTGCAAAAGGTTTGGGACTAATTTTAAAATGGAAGAGTGGAAAAAAAAATGTGAAACAAGAAATGTTCACTTTTCGAGTAGTGGATGTTTAGTGTTGGAACTATTTAAAACATAAAATTTAAATTAATTTTTTTAAATATACATGTGGGATATCATTTTGTTGCATTAATTATCAGAAAGACCATGGTTCGATTGGAATCGGAGTAAGAATTTTTGTTTGAGAGATATTGAGAAAGAAGAAGAACCGAATGAGTGGGCCAGGTGGTGCTAGCCTAGATGAGACGATCGTGGGACACCAACGATTATAAATATGAGAAGCATCAAATTTCAGTTCAGAGCCATTTCCCCCAAATCCTCCCTCCCTCTACCTCCCCGGCAAGCCGCGCCCAACACTCTCCGCCCTCCTCCTCCTCCCACCGTCAGCCCGATGTATCCGACTCGCCACCCCCGTTCTTCCTCGGCCTTGGGACAGGAGGCCCATCCAGGAGGAGGCCAGCGAGGACCGTGGTTCACGTGCCGAGGACGCCGACTCCTTCCCCCTTCGCATGGCACGTCGCGCGCCCGTGGAGCCCGCGGTCGATGGCCGGCGCCGCGGCGGGGAGGAGGTGGACCCCCGGGCGAGAAGGCGCCGATGCCGTGGTGGGAGGAGGACTCCACCACCTAGCATGGTGAGTGGTGGGCCCGCGTCGAGGCCGAGGCCGAGGTCGAGGCGACGCCACCAGCTGGCGCGGACGGTGGCGGCGGGAGGATGTTGGTGGGGGGACATCATTACCGTGCACTATATGTATGTTTCAATACAAACAAATCATTATGTAGTAACAAAAATTGAACACACTTGATACACCGATGTAGGATATTACAGTTTGGTCCTTTCCAAAATGTGAGCTACTACTTCCACGACACTAGGGAAACTCTGGGCCAAAAACTCAAGCTCTTTTTTCTTTCATACTAAGTTAACGTTCATAGTAAGTTCAAAATTTCATACTAAGGTAACAGTCAAACTTTGTTCAATAAAATATGACCCTAGCTAATATTCATGCTTAATGGTCTGGCCCTAGTGGCAATTCAATATCTATCTTTTCTAAACAATATTGAAAGATTTTATTTTAGCAGGGGCTTGACTTTCAACAAAGTTAGAACCACATTCATATGAGTTTTCATGAAAGTTACTATGTATTATGGCATTGTTTAGAGTACAAGAGTACATTATCACTGAACGAGGACCAGTTAAAGACCCATGCAGTAAGGGTTTCTCAAAGTCCTCCTTTCTCAGGATTTTCAAACAGTTTCACAAGAAATGTTTTTGTCTCTTCGGCAAAATACACTTCTCTAAATTTAATTTCTGCCAGGAGCTAAAGCACAAAAATTATAACTTATTATAGCTTATTCACTCATTTCTAGGTTAACAGCACAAGATAAGTTGTTTTCTAGATATTTTGAAGAATGTTTTTGAAATTGTTTGTTTAGAAAAACTCTACCAAATGAAAACTAAGATACATGTGAGTTATATAGGAAATCCGAGTTGTCACGATCACTGTGCATCGTGATTGGTAAATACATCATTCCTTGAAAAACAAGTGAGAATACTAGCGGCGGACAATTAGAAATATCTTAGAAACTTTTCAAATTAATCTTTTAAAATATCTTGTAAAATCGTTGCGGCAAGCCCGCAACAACACTGCTTGTTCAGATTGGACCAACTATCTGCGAAGCTTTATTAGAAATAAACACAAGAACTTTAAATATTTACTTTTGTTTTGGAATTCTTTATAAGTTGTTAGAGCACCTCCAAAAGAGCCCCATAAACTTTTTCTAAACTAAATTAATGGGGTTCAATCTAAATAACGATCTCCAACGGCTCCCCAAAACAACTAACATATTAGAAATCTGTTAGTTGTTTTGTGGAGCCGTTGAAGATCGTTTTTTGGATTGAACCCCATTAATTTAGTTTAGAGGAAGTTTATGGAGTTCTTTTAGAGATGCTCTTATATTACTGTGCAGGAATATAGTACACCCATGTCTTTGTGTCTCTGGCGAGATCGCTATTGGGTGTTGAGTAACATTTGGAAGTGTAAAAGTAGGAGGAGAACACAGAAGAAGGGGCCGAACAAATACAAGAAAAGCATAGTAGATTGTTGCCAATTGCTACACACAAGGAGACTAACTCGGTGTTCTCCGGGTAGTGCGACCTCCCCATGTGAGATGCCCTCCAGCGTGGAAGGGGCTTGAACAACTGAAGGTGGGGCGAGCACCGTGGGAGTTCAAGCTCCTGCACTAACCGTCTATCTTGACCTCGTGGTAGCATCTCATCACCGTGACAAATGGTGGTGCCGCCTGAAGACGACGACGTCTTCTCGACCACCATGGTGGCGGTGTTCAGGATGTCTGACGTTGAAAGATTCAGGTAATTCTTCAAGGAGCAAGATGGCCAGTCTTTAAGACGCAAGATGAACACTCTGGGGCCAGGGGCGAAGCCAGCGGCCGAAGCTATTGGGGTCAGCAAACTTTTCCAACGGGGCACTAAGCTTATAAGCAGCACTAAGTAGTGATTCTCTACAGGTCAAAAGTAGTGATTCTCTCCTGTATTTGCTGGAGGTCGTCGGTGTCAGCTGACACCGCTGTGTTCACATAGCTTCGCCCCTGTCTGGTGCTATTCGTTTCCTTTGGCATGCTAAAGTTTTGAGACAAAAGTTTAGTGTCTCTTTTGGAACTAAAGTTTAGCTCCTCTTTTGTCCCACCTTTTAGCCTCAAGGACTAAACTTTAGCCCCTTTTAGCCTACATATTTGTTTATTTGAGGCTAAATTTTAGTCCTTTAGCCCCTTTAGTCTCTTTATCCCAAAAAAACGAGCACCCCTCTTTAGCGCGGTGAAGGAAGCAACATACACAAATTAAATAATGTCGTACGAATAACAGACGACATAGAGCCACGAGCGTTCAAGGCGCCCCTTACCTTCATATACACCGACGCACTTCCAGCAGAGATGGAGTAGCGACGATGACTTCACATAGCGATTCAAAAGCTTGCTGCTTGTAGCTGTGCAGTTGATGCATCGACAGACAGTCCCCGTGTTCTTGGCGCTAGCGGAGAAACAAAGTGCCATGGCCTGAAAGAGGCATGCTTCGACTTCCTTGGCTCAAAGCCAATTGAATTTCTAGCCGCGGTTGTCCAAACAAGCGAGTACAAACACACTTAGCACGGAGCTACCCTGCTGTTACCAATGAGCTAATTTACAATGTGGATTGGAGGAAAAAAGCAAACACTGCCAGCCGGTTGAAGTCAATAGGTGCAAGTTAGTGTCATCCAGATATAACATACATTATTAATATCTTCCTCTTTTATAAGAAAGTGAATTCAACTCATTATCAATGTTGAGTTCGTGTGCTAATGGCAAGAAGATGAAGTGCATGAGACCTCGAGGCCCATCTGGAAGTGGATGAGGCTCTGAGGCCCATGAGAATGCAGAAAGGCCTTGCGGGTCGGACAAAACCACCAGTCGCCTTCACCAGCCCATATACCTGTTTACCTCAAAAAAAAAAAAAAACTGCTTACACCACGTTCCAATTTTCCCCAAATCCGATGAGCATCTTCGCCACGGAAAATTTCCTCACAATTCAAGTTCGCAGCACTACTCAATAGAATTTGTTTCCCATGAAAGGTGCCCCTTGCCGTATATTTTCAGCAGCAGTATTCTAACAATAAAACAAGCACGATTTCGTCCCCAACAGCGATAAGCTTGACTTTATCCCCAAACATATAAGAAAAAAAAATCAGTGATGCTCTGAGCCTTTTGAGTTTTTCTGGCCTCTTGTGGCGCGAAAAACTTTGGCAGTCAATACTAAGATCAGGCATTGATCGGATCGATCGCCGATCGAATGTTACACTCGCAGCTTCCGAATCCAACAAATTCTGAGGTCACCGTGGTGACACTGACAGTAATACCGACACGTGGACCGGAACACACGATTCGTCCAATTTTCAACCGTAAAAAAAAATTCCCAAATCAAACATCTTGGCCAGATAAATCCCACAATTCTTATCCAATTCTGCCGCTGCCCGGTCCTCAGTAATCGCTAACCACAGGCGCTGAAGCTCACGCCATGGCTTCCCGCGCCGCTCTGCTCCTCCTGCTCGTCCTCCTCGCGGGTCCGCTCCTCCTGGCCGCGCCCGCGCTCGGCACCTCCGGCACCATCGTCTTCACCACCCTCGGCCGCAGCCGCTACGCCTTCGACATCTTCGCGCTCCCGCTGGCGCCCCTTTCCACGGCCTCCACTCCCTCCGCCGCCGAGGTCCGCCTCACCGACGGCGCCTCCGTCAACTACAACGGTCAGTTCGCGCCGTCCTCGGACTCCCTCCTCTTCGTCTCCGAGCGCAACGGCTCTCTCAACCTCTACTCGTCCCCCGTCGCCACCGCCGCCGGTCCCTCCCGCCGCGCGGCGCTCGAGGTGGACGATTCGCTGGTGAAGCCGCTGCTCCCGTGGGACCCAATCGCGCTCAAGGACCGGCCGTCGCTGACGCCCGACGGCGCGCACCTCGTCTACGTCTCCACCGCCGCGCCGGCCGCGTTCCCGCGCCGGAGCTGGGCCGCCGTGTACTCCACCCACCTCCCCTCCGGGACCACGCGGCGGCTGACCCCGCCCGACCTCGCCGACTTCAGCCCCGCCGTGTCGCCGTCGGGAGAGTGGACCGCCGCCGCGTCGCCGGGCCCGGGCGGGTGGGCCGGCGAGGTGGAGGACCTCGCCACCGACATCTACGTGTTCCGCACCTCCGACGGGGCGCGGCGGGCACTCGCCGTTCGCAACGGCGGGTGGCCGTGTTGGGCCGACGAGTCCACCCTCTTCTTCCACCGCCGCGACAGCGACGGCTGGTACGGCGTGTACCGCGCCAAAATCTCCGTCACTGACGCCGGTGCGGTGGCAGCGACCACCGTCGAGCGGGTCACTCCGCCGGCGCTCCACGCGTTCACACCGGCCGTGTCGCCCGGCGCGCCGGGGCTCGTGGCGGTGGCCACCAGGCGGCCCGGTTCGGACTACCGCCACATCGAGCTTATCGACGTCAGCACCAGCAGCAGCGAGAACAGGTTCATCGAGTTGACAAGGTCCGTGGCGCCGCGGGCCCACCACTTCAACCCGTTCATCTCGCCGGACGGCGCGCGGGTGGGGTACCACCGGTGCCGCGGAGGCGGGAACGGCGACGCGCCGCTACTTCTCGAGAACATCAAGAGCCCGGCGCCGGAGACTTTCTCCCTCTTCCGGATCGACGGCTCGTTCCCGTCCTTCTCGCACGACGGGAAGCAAATCGCCTTCGTCGGGCTGCCGGGGCTGTACGTGGTGAACTCCGACGGGTCCGGCGGCCGCCGCAAAATCTTCTCCGGGAACGCGTTCCCCACGGCGTGGGACTGGAAGAGGAAAGGGGTCATTTACAGCAGCGTCGGGCCCGAGTTCTCCAGCGAGAGCACCAAGGTGGACATCGTGGCCGTGTCACTCGGCGAGGATGATGATTCCCAAATTTCGATCAAGAGGCTCACCGCTGGCGGCGACAACAACGCGTTCCCGTCGCCCTCGCCGGACGGCAAGTGGGTGGTGTTCCGGTCGGGGAGGTCCGGGCACAAGAACCTGTACATCATGGACGCCGAGGACGGCGAGGCCGGGGGATCCGGCAACTCACCGAGGGCCCCTGGTCCGACACCATGTGCAACTGGTCACCGGACGGCGAGTGGATCGCGTTCGCCTCCGACCGCGACGCGCCGGGCAGCGGCAGCTTCGCCATCTACATGGTCCATCCCAACGGCACTGGGCTGCGGCGCGTCGTGCACAGCGGCGACGGCGGCCGGACCAACCACCCCTGGTTCAGCCCGGACTCCAAGACGCTCGTGTTCACCTCCGACTACGCCGCCGTGTCCGCGGAGCCCGTCTCCAACCCGCACCACTACCAGCCCTACGGGGAGATCTTCACCATCAACATCGACGGGTCGGGGATCAGGCGGCTCACGCACAACTCGTTCGAGGACGGGACGCCGTCGTGGACGCCCTACTACCTCAAGCCCAGGGACGTCGGCGAGACGCTGCAGGCATCCGGGATGTGCGCGTTCCAGGACTGCCACTGGCTCAACATTGAAGAGGCCAAGTCAGATGGCCTCATGTGTGGCAAGCACGGCTAAGGTCCTAGTAAGCTGATCAGGAGCTCAGTTATGTATATAGCGGCTACTGATGCTCTCATGTTTATGTTTGCACGGAAATAAGGTCACTTTCAGTGATGCCACGTTTTTGGGGATGTAAACAAATCTTGTTGTATAGTACTTTGAAGCTCTCTGACCAGTACTATGGCCAACACTTGTTGTGTACTGTAACTTGGTTAACTTGTCATGCTTGCGGTACTTCTACCAGCATGAAACAGGGGAAAAACAGCTGAGTTTACTGAGAACACAAAATTCAGATCCACTAATGATATGGCTTATTGATCGAGATTCTCAGTTTGCTTATTCACCGTTTCAATCATAGGTTTGCTTCTGGGAAGCATCACTGACTGATTATCTAATGCTCTGAGTCTCCCCTGAAAATTTGCGTTCAGATCCTCTGCAGTAATGCACCATCACTGACATGTGGGCTGTTAATGCATGGTGCATTACTGCAGAGGATCCTCATCCTGAAAATTTGCACCAATGAGCTGAAGCAGGAGCGACAGATTTCACAAAGGCTTCCTTTGTTTAGCCCGGATTACGGATAAGTCCTGATGGACTGAGATCTCACTTAGGAGACCATTGACGACTGCATATCTTTTCTTACGCCATTGTTGGTTCCACTAGTGACAGATTCATTCAACAAATTCCACGGTCAGGTCCTCAGAGCTGCTTTTGCATGATGGTTGCAATCTTGCTTCATCGAGCATGCATCTAGTATGAACATAACAGGATAACATTCTGTTAACGTAATACAAGATGGCCCCTATAGTAAAAAATCAGAACAGGATAACATTCATCAGAACATTGAACATAGCAGATACAGTCGAGAGTGTCATTACAAGAAAACCGATGAGGAACAAACAAATACGGGAAGGGTATATGTGTGTGGCAATGAAGAAAATCTCATGTATTAAGCAGGGAAAATATCCGTGGAGAATACTTTTTAACAAACATTCAGCCATTTGAGCTAGTATATCTTTTCTAAACTGGCACTCGGGAGGGAGGGCGCTAAACAAAAATGGAATATTGGCGTCGCCCGGACTCGAACCGGAGACCTTCAGTGTGTTAGACTGACGTGATAACCAACTACACCACGACACCTTGCTGAATGAATTCATTAAACACTAGAACTGATAGTCTTAATGAGGGAGGAGGCTGGTCCCGGTGAAGACGCTGGGCCGCCATGCGGTGTTCGTCAGGCTCACCCACTGTGTGCTCGTCTCCACGGAGACGTTCCCCTCGGCCTCGATCACCGCCGACGCTGTGTTCATGGGCTGCCGCTTCCAGCTGTACCGGGGTTCAGCATGTACCGTATCACCAACAACAGGACAAGTGCATACGATTTTGTGATGGGTCCGTTACTAGTCCCGAGTGCCAGGCCATGCAACCTAATCTGGTATGGGTCCGATCGCACTGCTTCGGAGAATGTTTCAGTCACATAAATCGTATGCACTTGTAGCAAACAGCATGCGCGTCTTATTACTGGCTCTGGCTGTGGCTGGTTCCAACACCAACTAGTATCTGTATTTCTACGGGCGCAATTAGACAATTACACAATATATGCAGGGCGATCCTCAGTTCACTGCAGGTTGCATTTAGATGACAGCCCAGAAAAAGCATGGTGTAATGTGCATGCATGCTCCAAATAAGTTCACATGATCTTTCCGTGCGCATCCACGGGTCATCAGGCCACAATGCATGGGAGGAATTGCTTCTCTAATGTAAACGAAACTCAGAAGTCAGGCACGTCTAACTTTAGTGACATACTATGGCCGGGTGTAGTGCGGTATCCAACATGAGAAATTACCTCAAGAACTACACCAAAATTGAGACGTCAAGCCCAAGGCAAGAACTAGAATGTACATCTCCTTGGCAAAGAGGAACACACAGCTGTATTCGTGGATTTTGCAGCGCCCCTACCTCTACCTGGATACACTGAGATAACCAAGCTGGCTGATCACAAAACTGCAAGTGCCCGGTCAGTTGGTAGAGTTGTAGAGATACTATGAATAAACTGCCTGATAACAGAGTCAATTTCGATCAACTGCTAGAGTCATAGAAGTGCGATGATTAATAACATGACACTGGCACTAGAGTTCATCTCCATCGGAAGCGCCGAGTACTACATAGGACGGATAGCGATATAGACTCTGCTATTTGCTAGTACGAATCCAGAGCTAGAACATTGCTCACCAGAGTTAGTGTTCGTGCTTGGATGCTTCGTTGCCATCACTGGCCACGAATGGCCACGACCGCCCTCCGTTTTGGAGGAGCATTGTTCAGAACATCCAGGCACGCCTTCTTGAGCCCGTCGCAGCGGTGCTCCTCAGCCAGCGCAATCATGGCCGCCACGTTGCCCACACCAACGCGGCTGCACAGCTTGTTCTCGCAGATCATCTTGAGCAATGAGCAGCACCAAGTGGAACCTGTCCGCCGCAACGAGCAGGTCCTGGTACATGCCATCTTCCTCGTCTCTGTTCATCTCAGGCAGCGCGTCCGTGTAGGCGTAGCGCAGCAGGGCGCCGAACACGCGCGGCCACACGCACCATGCCGCTGACGGTGGTACATCATCGTTGAGCGTGCGGCCGTCGACCACTAATGACGAATGGATAATCACTTCTTTTGTCAACAGTTCAGAGGAATCGTCTCCGATGGAAACGTTACTCGAAGTAACATACTATAGGACGATAACCTATAGTGGTGTGGTGTGAATTCAGCCAGAGTGCACAACTTTAGCATAGAAGTAAATCATCCCAGAGCCAAGCATTCAATCAGTACTTGCAAATCTTTTATAAAGGCATTCATAACAAACTACATCCAGCACAGGGAAAAATACTAGTAGCTACCATTGCGGTTGCAAAATGCCTCCGAAAACTAGAGTAAGAAAGGATGCCTCTGTTCATTCTCATGCATAATCTGGATCAGAAATCTTCCGACACAAGCTATGTTAA